>OY796869.1:2400000-3000000 GCA_963680765.1 Agrochola lychnidis | reverse complement strand
CTCGTAAGTCACCGTGTATATTAGGCTTTAGAAGCGCTCACAAAATGGCTGGCCCTTCACCACACATCACACTTCCCAATTGAATCCACCCAACATAGATCAAGGCTCAAGGCAGCATCATCAAAAAGTCCCAACGATGTACTATCAGCATCGTTTCTCGGAACCCCTCGGCAGGGTCGCGGGGATTCGGCCCCCGCTGTGACGGTAATTCACGCCACTCACACCTCGCCGGATTGCGGGCTTTGTGCGTGGAGCGAGAGGTCTTGATACTTGAGATATTTTGTTGGTGATTTAACACTCTCCCTGCCGACAATATATAAAACTTTTTAAGTTCAGGAGGCCATGAATGTCGCCGGCGGGTCCCAAAGTTTCTGCTTGTGAACGCAGTGAGTGAAAAGTCAAAATTATTACAAGAGGCCGTGGGATACAAAAAAAAAATATCTTACAGGACGCCGTGGGATCCGCCTTGACTTCCCTAACTCAAATAGTTTCACAACTACTGGCGTGCGGTTATGAAAAATGTGATACTTCTCTTGCGTATGTGCTTTGGCCTGCTGAACAAAATTTTCAGGGGGTCGCCGGCGGTTCCCATGGCAAGGCGAGTGTAAGGATGTTTAAATGGTAGAATATAAAAGTAAGTTTAGTAAAGTAAGGTATGTATGTTATTAGAAGACTAAATGAGTTTATCAGAAATTTATTAAAGATTTACAGTTTTTACCATGCGTTGACCATGTAACTACGTAGTTAAGTAATCAGGGAAGGACCTCCGTTTTGGAAAGCCTGATCAAGCCTCTCATCAGTAAATTCAACTTGTTATAAAATTTTACAATAGTTTAAATGGATCAGAATCTTGAGAGACAGCTTATTAGAATAAATGTGCAATGAATTGTTTAAATAATAATTAGAAAATATCATGCTTCTAAACATTTATATTAATCGGTCTAAGAATGGTACGTTAGTATTCGAGTCGTATATACGCTTACTTCAAGTATCAAAACCACTCATTCGTTCCCCACACAGTAATATATTGATGATGCTGTAACAGTCTATTGTGATCTTTTGTTAGATTATGATAAGTGAGATAACTTATTCCAACTTAATATAAACGTCTCGTGGTACACCCTAGTGTGGAGATGGCTTTATCTTAAGCACTGCACGGAATTACTTATTACAATGTGTGGAGGGGCTTAAGTTAAGTAAGTTAAGTTATAAATACTCCGTTGTTAAGTGAAGACAAAGTGGTGTTTGGCTTTCAAGTGCAATTTATTTTATTATGTTTATATCGACTTGTGTGTTTGGTTAATAGTGTTTTCACCAACCAATTAGTGTTTTAACCACTGCTGGACATAGGCCTCTCCCAGGCTGCGCCACAACACCCTGTCCTCCACCCTCCGCATCCAGTCTGTTCTATCAACCTTTTTAAGGTAATTGGTGCATCTAAAGTTCGTTTTTTAATCGTAGAGACTAATTTGACATTTCACATGATTGTTGTTTGTTTTTTCAATTTGGAGTTTGACATTTGCACTTGTCAAATTAGTCTCTGGTATTAAAAAACGAACTGCAGCTGGGGGGCGTCTCAAACTACGTTTGCCGATACGCAGTCTCCCACTCGGCAAATTGGCTTATTCTAGAAATCCCCACCGACAAATCCCCACCAGTGGAGATTGTTATTTTTTTTATTCTAGAAATCCTCATTAGTTAAAAGGTTAGGTTAGAACTGTGACCCCCTACGCATGAGCCGAGCGAGCGAAGCGAGCGGTGCTGCGGCAGCGGCCGGCGAGTGCCAAAAACGACTAGAATATTAGAAAAAAAGGCTGAGTTCATTTAACTAGTGGGATTTCTGGAAAAAACAAAAACAATCCCCACTGGTGGGGATTTGTCGGTGGGGATTTCTGGAATAAATCGGCAAATTTACTATTCATATAAATTGGGGGTTTATAAACTTACAATTAATATCTCTGTAAAATCAAAACTTAAAAGTCGTTTTTAAGACATAGAAAGTGTTTTCTGCTTCTTCAGAGAATTTGGAATTTGTGTACTTACATTTTTTACTAAAACTTCTACGGGTAAACTCATTTCTTAAACCAATTATGTAATTTCACATATTAAGGGCCTTAGTCCCGTTTAGTACCGTAAAACGGTCACTTTAAAAAGGAATCTTCTCATAAACGGCTTGGTTAAAAGACTTGAAAAAAATATATGTTTGCTATAGATTCATGAACAACATTTTTGGAACTGGATTTTTTCGTATGGCTAATACTTTAGCCTTAAAAAAATATTTAGCAAAACGCTATTTTTAGCTAATATTCCCTACTACTTCTAAACGGCTTTGATGTTTGTAAATATTTTTACACTGAAAAATTGGTGATTAAAAGTACTACAAATTTGAAACTGTAAATGTAAATCAATCAATATTTGCAAAGAAAATGTCCCCAATTAGAGATAGAGGGTCAGAGGCGCTCTGCGCGGGACGCGGGCGGCAGTCGTGCGTTAGCACTGAGACGGGAAGGCTGTGTCGCTCGCTGCTCCGCTCCGGCTATCGTCGACTATGCGCATACGTATGTGTTAGTGCGAATGTTTACGAACTTATTGTATTAATGTGCGTCTATAGACTAGCTCGCGCTGCAGAGAGTCAATTCGATTGTGCGCGTAGGCGCTTTATTGTTGAGTATTTTTTATGTGCAATATTCTTAATACTTTTTTAAATTTACAAATTAACAATTTACAATATAAATTTAAAAAAAATATGTAAATATAATATAACATCACGCCTGTATTCCCCAAAGGGTTAGGCAGAGGTGTACAGTCACGAGCAAATATGTATACACATAGCAAAATTAAAAAGCGATTTTCTCGTGGAATAACGTCTGCAACTTTATACCTATTTCATATTGGTATGGATTCCAAAATACTATGTTCATTACAGCATAATATTACAATCACAGTAGGAGAAAATCACTTTTTAAAGTTGCTAAGTGTATACATATTATTGCTCGTGACTGTATCTATAGTACACCCACATTTCGCCAGTTATGTTTAAGTCCCATGTAATAGGGGGCGAGCCTATTGCCAAAAATCCAGACTCCGGGCTGCTACTAAGCAATTCTAGAGGGAAAAACGCTATAGCACTTTGCCCGACCCGGGAATCGAACCCAGGACCTCATGGTCAGCAGTAACGCTACAACGGCGCAGTCGTTGACCTAAAATATTGTGCAAATAAATAAATAAAAATGGCAAGGCATATCAAGCACTGCAATCGGGACTATGAATGAGAATTAAAATTGATTGAATTTTAAAATGATAAGACTGTATTTTATAACCTCTAACAATTCCCATTTTGCGTCACACGTGATCTGTTCAATTTATATCATAACACGCGTGACTCCGGATTTTTAATTTGTCTGTCTGTTTTGTCTTATTTATACCTTTTTAGTTGAATTTTTTGTCGTAGTTGGGTTTTAGTTTGTATAACTTTTATTTTTATTGAATTTTTTTTGGGGTTGGTTTTTTTGGGATTTTTTTTTATACGTATTTTTAAATGTGCTAATTTAACCTTTTCATTTTAGGTGTATATTGTGATTGACTTACGTAAAAAAAAAAATCCTTATTATCAAAATGAAAGTCTTACCGGTTAGAGTGTAGCCTTTTAACCTACGGAGCGAGGATTTTTATTATTCGGGAAATAATAAAATTATGAAATACCCAATTTTATTGCAGTATCGTAAGCTTGACCATGGCAAACATGTAGGTTCTGAGAAATATGGCCCTATGATGCACCTTTTCCAGTTAGGAGCTTTCGATTTTTTTTTAAATAAAAATCTCTATATTTCCGAAGTGGTGGCTCGGATGAAAATCTTTTCAAGAAATAAATTGTTGTTCTAGTCGAAAACCATGAGATGGTGTAACAAAAAACCAGAGATTTTTGGTTTTTCATGTTGACAAATAAAAAAAAATTTTTTTTTTCTCAAATTCATGTTGGGATGCTGTTTGCACGGGGGTGACACAGGGGAGGTAAAATTTCGGTTATTTTTTGCCTAGGACGCACTGTTTTCGAGATATTTGAATTTTCGTTTTTTGCCTATTTCTATTCAAAAAAATATCCGTAAATTTAATAAGTCCTCTGCCCCTAACGATACGCAAGCTGAAAGATCGACCGTCACTCAGCCGACGTTCGCACGGACGTAATAAAATCGCGGCGGGATTTTATCGCGCACTGGATTTTGAACTCTCGGTGTTAAGCCGAGCGTTGAGAATCCAACGCGCTGGAACGCACTTTTATTTATGTTTTATTTTTATCTGCTGTTACTTATATTGTGTGCTTTTTTTTTAGTCTGTGCTAAATAAATGTATTTTCTTTCTTTCTTTCTTCTTTCTTTCACTCTCGTCCCAGCACGTTGAAAAATCAAGTACACGAAAAAAAATAGCCGCGATTTTATTACGCCCGTGCGGACGTGGGCTTACTATTTTTTTGATGTTTTTTTTTTAAATTATTTTCCGAATATTTTAAGGCTCCGTGCACAAAATTCACTCGACAGAGTTTAGGTAAACTCTTGCGATGCAATGTTTGTGTGCACCGATCACACACACACGCCTAAACATTGAACGTAGTGACCGCTAAACAGTTTTGATCCTATAGATGGTATTTTGTTAAGTTACGTAGGTACGCATAAGAAACAAGTCTGGAATGTTTGTGTATATTCGTTTACGTTTATATTTATAACAATCAACATAAAAAAGCTATAAAAAAAACATGTATTTCAGACAAAAAAGTCCATAGCCAAGGCAATTTGAGGTTGTTAGTAACAATAATTTCGCTTATGACTAATGTTAGTAACTAAAAGTAAAAAGAAGAAACTAGATACACCGTCTACCATCCGTCCGTCTTCGTTTTTTACTTTTTGTATGGAAAACATGAAAAATTATTACCTACATGTTGAGTTCTATGGGTTTCATAAAGGGGGTCGAAATTTTCATTGTTTAGCGATAGGACACACCATTTTCGAGATATAAGCAAAAGAACAGAAAAAAAGATACAATACAGTTTTTGCACCTGAATGAGTTTTAATTTAGTGAAAATGGCAATTTCGCTATTACGAATTTGACTTTTCACCTAAAATTTTGATTGGTGCCGATGCTCTTGTACACCGAACTAAACTAACTAAACTATCACTAAAATTCCTTACTTTTGCCTATGAGAATCTCAAAGCTATTCTGTAAAATAAAACCTCTAAATTTAAAAATAATTTTGACACGTGTAAATCGAATTTGATAATCGCGACTCCACACGTGACACCTAACCATGTGAATCTTTTTAGAGCCGGAGGTCCGCAGGGGGGCAGCCTCGACGTGTTTTATATGGAATTTTTCACTTTTTGTATGGAACATAAGAAAAAATATTACCTACATGTAGAGTGTAAGGGGATTAAGGGTGTCGAAATTTTCATTATTTTTGCGATTGGACACATCGTTTTCGAGATATAAGCAAGAGAAAAAAAAGATTCAGTACTGTTTTTGTTTGCATCTGAAGTCGAGGTGTTGGTGTGAATTTAAAGTTCATGACAACCAATTTAATTCCACACGTATTTAGTCGCGATTAAAAATAGTCAGGTTTAGTTAGACAGTGGTGCCGATTCCCTTGTTTACAAACTAAACTAAATTTAAGTTCAGTGCATCTTTTTCTTTCTATTTCCTTAAGAAAAGGACAGAAGATAAATTTTAGTTTAGTCCTGTCAAATTAATCAGCGCTTGACGTAAATTGACGTAATTTTAGTCGGCAAGTTTTTAATCACGTCTAAACTTGTATGGAGAGTGACAGGCGCTAGTTTATTTGACAGGACTAAACTAAAATTTATCTTCTGTCCTTTTCTTAATGAAATAGACAGAAGATAAATTATTGTTTAGTGCTGTCAAATTAATGATGCAAAAACAGTACTGATTTTTTTTTTCTTTTGCTTATATCTCGAAAACGGTGTGTCCAATCGCAAAAGTAATGAAAATTTCGACACCCTTTATAAGACTCTTAAACCCCTAACACTCTACATGTAGGTAATATTTTTTCTTATTTTTCATAAAAAAAATGAAAAATCCATATAAAACACGTCGAGGCTGCCCCCCCTGCGCGCCCCTGGCTCTAAAAAGATTCACGTGGTTAGGTATCACGTGTGGAGTTGCGATTGTCAAATTCGATTTAGATGTGTCAAAATTATTTTTAAATTTAGAGAATTTATTTTGCAGACTAGCTTTGAGATTTTCATAGTCAAAATTAAGGAATTTTAGTGATAGTTTAGTTCAGTGTACAAGAGAATTGGCACCAATGGTGCCCTGTGCGCCTCCAGCTCTAAAAAAATGCACGGGGTAGGGCAAACAAGTACCACGTGGGTTCAAAATATATTTAAATTTGGAGAATTTTTGTTGCAGAATAGCTTAAGATTGTAGCGACGCATGAATTGTCCATACAAACGTAGTACATAAATCATTTGCAATTTGAGCATATTTCCACCATATTATGTTAATATTCGGATTGGGACAGTATTTATCTAGGCTCCTACGTCTTTTTATTTCCAAAAACTTACCCTTTTATGAAGTGTAAGCGAATTGCATTTCATACATTTTTACAGCGTAAATGACATGTTTTCAAATTGTTTTTTCTATATTATAAACAACAATATTTGTAATATTGTTTCCACAGAAGCATAGTTTATGCTATAAAGTTACAAATTATCGAAAAAAAAATATGGAAATACATTAAGTTTTCATTCATAATTTTTTGTATTACGGAACACATCCAAATTTATCATAAATTTTCGAAAGCTAGTAGTACTATCGCGTCAAGCAATAATTGTCAATGTGTGCGTGGTAGTATTGCTCACTGTAGGTGTATATCGCTCCAACAGGCACTCACACTAGCGCAACGTGCTTGGAATTGAATTTTGCAAACATCTTGATTTGTAGTTGCGAGCCGTGTCGCCGGCCTCTTAAGATTGAAATTGATGGCGTGATGTTAAGAAGAAATGTGTAAATTTTCGCGGCCGCCATCTTAGATTTACGTTTTGACATCAAAATCTGCTTTAGAATCCTCGAAAACTTTGAAAAAGACACTCAAAACGAAAAATTTGAAAATTGTCACAGCCGCCATCTTGGATTTATATTTTGACCTCACTATCAGCTTTAGCATCCTCGAAAACAATGAAAACGACACCCATAACGAAACATTTTAAATGTTCGCAGCCGCCATC
Source organism: Agrochola lychnidis (assembly GCA_963680765.1). Taxonomy (NCBI): domain Eukaryota; kingdom Metazoa; phylum Arthropoda; class Insecta; order Lepidoptera; family Noctuidae; genus Agrochola; species Agrochola lychnidis. The sequence continues at coordinate 2,992,765 of OY796869.1, read as the reverse complement.
TTGGATCTTTATTTTGACTTAAAGTAGTCTTCAGTAGTAGTAGTCTTCGTTCCAAAAATACTTCACTTATACTACTACAGCATATCGGCGCGGGCATGTCGGTGACGCGAACCCATAACTTTTTCCCACCCGGCAGGCAGACGTTGTCCTGCGACAACAGCGCCACGCTGGTCCAACTATAGCTATAAACCATCCCAGTGACACAAAAACAATTAAAAAAAACATCTAAATCAGTCAAGCCGTTTAGGATAAGAAGAATTACGAACACACGTACACCATTATTTTATTTATTGCCAGGCGTGCAGAATTTTAATGTTCTTCAAAAACAAGCAAAGTACTTTAAAATAAAATGCGGGTCAAAATGTGGTAGTCGATGTACAATTTCTGGAATATGTTAACATCAGACACGTGCGTGTGTGTGTGCGTGCTGCGACGCAGTGATACGTCCTCACACTGGGAAGGCCCGTTCGCTACTGACAGGATGGGTTTTCCGCGATCGTTTATATAGTTCACTTTGCTATTTATTTACGAAATGAAGTAATTGTTTATTTATAAAATAAAACTTAGATTCTATTAAACGGTTAACTTAAGAGTAATAAGTAATTTTTAAAATTTCTTAAAAGTGTTTCTAAGTATTAGAAAAAATTATTTATTTGTCTTGAAGTTTTCAGAAAGTTACGTTATTTCAACATTTTTTTCTTCTGCTATATTTTGTATAAAAGTTGAAAAAAGTGGTTCCTCTATGTACAAGTAGACCATAATTATAATGATATTGATGATATTTTTTAATTTTCGAAATCAAAAGCAGTTTCTTCTAATGAAACGATTAAACGCCAGTCTCGCGTCATTTTTTGGAAAACTTGTTGCGAATTTTAGTGATTTTCCACGAATCCTTAATTTATTTGAAAAATCCCTTTCCCCTATGTACAAGACAAAGAATTGGACTTTTCAAATCACAAAAGTTTTGTTTAAATTCTGGTCCCCTTTCTCACAACGAATGATCAAAATTTATCAAAATCAGTGATTTCATGCGGTGCGGCGGCACGGAGCCTTAAATGTTTTTTCTCTTTTCGATAAAATCGAACATAGAATATATTTTATTCTCCTTCGTTTTTCATATGATAGATGTTATTATAAGTTTACGTTATTATTATTATTAAGGGCCGACTTTTCAAGCCTCAGTTAAGTCGTTGAATAGTTATCTAGCGTATGCAATTATTTGGCTGTTTATAAGGCGAATTAATATTTTCAATTTTTCAATCGTATAATAGCTGAAGAATAGTTTATCTGTGGTCTTTGTTAACCATCAACTTCACACTATCATGTGCAAGTGAGATGCACAGATACAATATTTAACGTGTTAGACAAGAATAGAAACAAAACTTATGTTTGACATTTTGACATAATCATAACATAAAGACAATCATCAGACACTGACTATCTGACTATTGAAAAATCCAGAATCATGATATCTATGGAATAAACGCTTTACGACTCTTTATCTGAGGATTGAAAAATCAGCTCTTAATAAAACATGAAATAAATAGCAACCGCATGACACTTGTATGAAAAATTCGAACCCAATTCTCTCTGCGGCGAACGATGAAAGAAAAAAAAAACATAAATAAATAAGCGCGAGAGAATGTGACAACCGGCAACGGCGGGCGTGTCTGAATAAAACCGGTTTATTCAGGTTAACACGAGTTTTTAAAATTATATTCTCTGTAACCAGTAACCAAAATTAATTAGATTTAGTCGAAACCGTTTTTGTAATTAACCGGTTAATCAATGAACGGTATTATAACGGTTTTAAGAACAATATAAACCGGTTTCAAGCCCTGATCTATCTATAAAAAATATCAACCTTGCATCCACCATTCCCTTCTGGAATCGTAGGCAAAAACAGCGACCCACGCGTGCGTGTCTGCGCCCCTGCATATTCTTTGGCCGTCGTTTTAGTGTAGCGCGCCACCGCGCGCTTCCAAGGGTGGGGGTTTAGCTCCGCCCGAATACGCAAGGTCAGTGAGCCTACTAATCACCTTAACAGGTTTTTTACAACAGTCGAACTAGAACTGACTGAAAAAGAACAACGTTGTTATCTTACTGCGCACCTTAAAGTGAATCTCAGTATTTCTTAAATGCAAAATTTGTAAACAATTCCTTCTCACACAGTTTTAATTTTACCTTTTATCTGCCTAGCCTTTTCCAAGCTATGTTGGGGTCGGCTTCCAGTCTAAGCGGATGCAGCTGAATACCGTATTTTACATGGAGCGACTGCCTATCTGACCTCCACAACCCAGAAACTGGATAACACGATAACGCTTAGTAAAACTGGTTGCTAGACTTTCGGGCTTCTAACGACCCGTAACAACTGTCAAAAATCCACGAATGACAGCCAGGACCAACGGCTTAATGTGCTTTTCGAGGCACGGAGGAGTCTCGGTATGTAGAAATGGGCATCCATCCACGAACAAACCCCGGCAAGTGTAGCTTAGACTGATGGATCGACCCGTGCGGCTGTTAGTACTTAGGCACGAGCTCCTCCGAGCTCTCGAGATTAATCCGATCCAGCCTGTCCCTTGCTGTCCACCAGCGACGCCCTAAGCCGAGGCCTGTACCCCACAGGGGTGCCCTTAGCGTGTAGTCGTTTAGTTTTTAAGTTTTATGCCCTGGCTGGAGGCCTTAATTTATTGGGGCAGCCACAGGAAAGTCCGGTTAAGCTGACAACCTCCTAGGTCGACCAGCAAGATGCTATACAAAAAAAAATGAGCTCTCAAGAATCCTATAGTAGCAGACAGAAATACACCAGAGATACAACCCTGGCAAGCGTAGTTTAACCTGATGGATTGAACCGTGGGGCTGTCATTACTTAGCCACGAGCTCCTCATATTAGATACAGTTGCACTATTTATTAATTTATAGATCACAATATTTTACAAGGAAATAAATAATACTTAATGCACCTCAAGCGTTATCCACATTAGTGTTACCACAAAAAGTCTGTACGCGTTTATCCGGCTCACAAGTCACAGTTTGTTTTACATGATAATTGTGAAGACTTTGCACACTTTGCAGACTGCGCACATTCAATATGTGCTGGATTTATTATGTTTATTATACTTAGAGCGCAGTTCCACGTTAATCTTGTGCTTCAGAATATTTTATGAGGCTGTAATTGTTTCATTTCAAAGGCCTCTTCGAAATGCCTTTATCTTTTAGGTATTGGATTTTTTAGCCGACTCCAAAAAGGAGGAGGTTCTCAATTCGACTGTAAGTAATTTTTATTGAAGTGAAAACTTCTTTAGGGGAGTTGGGCATTTTTGAGATAGGACTAAACCATTGATTTCGCGACACCATGACGACACCTCATTTTTGTAAACGCGATTGTGCTCTTCATTCATATTACGTTCCGGATCAATGTTCTATGCAAGTGTTTTTACTTTAAAGGTTTTGTAAATGCGATTGTGCTCTTTATTTAGATAAGGTTACGGACCAATGTTCTATACAAGTATTTTTCTTCCACCAAGGCGATCTTGTTCAAGTTTTCACTTCTGTCGGCACTCCCGGAGTGCCATCACTTTTTTTTGTAGGTATGTTTGTTACGCGATTACTCCGCCAATTATGAATTGATTTTTATGATTCTCTTTTTGTTTGTTAGGTAATACTTCTGAAGTCATATAAATTGTATTAAAGCTTCAATAATACGTATTTTTCCCAGTTAGTTTAAGTGGATGATATTTATAATAAGTTCTTGTCACTGTTATTCACATAGCAGGTAGTGGTATTCGAAATTGTGTCAGCCGACACAGAAACAGCCGACTTCCAAAAAGTAAAAAATAAGTTTAATTTCGGAAGTCGGTGGCAAAAACGAAAATTCAAAACCAAAGACACCGACTTCCGAACATAAAGTAATTTTTCACTTAGGAGTGTTTTTTTTTGGAAGGCATGTTTTTTTTTGTAAAAAAAAAAAAATTGTATTTTAATATTTCTTGCTCCCTCGCAGCGAAATTATTATCTATAATTTAACACCTTTGTTAACCAGCACCTAATCTAACCCAGAAGTCCAGCACCAAATGCTCGACGGGTGAACACTTTTCGCGACCCAGAAAACCTCGGTATCGACAGCGGGGTACGTGCAAATTAGCAAATGAGAAAATAATTCATTTTCACCAGTTCAGGGGACGATAGCTGACTTTTAATGATTTTATACTGAAGATAACAACAACTTTTTACAAAAAAAAACAACCGACCTCCAAAAAAAAACACTACAAAGTGAAAAATAACTTTAATTTCGGAAGTCGGTGTCTTGGGTTTTGTATTTTCGTTTTTTGCCACCGACTTCCGAAATTAAAGTTATTTTTCACTTTGTAATGTTTTTTTTTGGAGGTCGGTTGTTTTTTTTTGTAAAAAGTTTTTATTTTTCACTTTTTAGTTGTGGTACCTACCCCACACACATTCGAATACCACTACCTGCTACCAGTGACAGAAACTTATCATATCATCTACATACTAAGTGGGAAAAAAAAACGTATTTTGTAGCTAACTCAAAAACTATCCAAGCAAAGTTAATAAAATTTATATGGGACCAATTCCAGAGCACACCCTTTCAAACAAAAAAAGAATTTTCAAAATCGGTCCACAATTGACGGAGAAATCGGTGGACATACATAAAAAAAAAACAAACAAACATACGCGACGAACATATAACCTCCTCCTTTTTGGAAGTCGGTTAATTACTGACAAGAAAGAAAAAAAGCACGAAAAAAGAAAAGGTTGGTTCACGCACAGGAAATACAACATTAAAACTAAGAAAATTATAAAAATAGTAGTAATTTCAGAAAAGTATAAAAAAATTGTGTAAACAAAAAAGAAGACCTGTACGAGGCCAAAAAGGCTCCTATCTCAGCATAATGCTACGATATTTGAAAAAACAAATACCGCAGCGCTGGTATTCTGATAGGGCAAGCTGTGATATCACGGACACACCTACGGATACAAAATAAATCCCAATAGAGGAGTAAAAAAATAAACTAAATAAAATAAACAATAAAATGTAATAATACATACAAAAGTCAGTGAAAATAATATTTCTTACGATATCTATACTTTTTTACTTCATGTATAAAGCTGAAGAGTTTGTTTGCTTGATCGCGCTAATCTCAGGAACTAATCCGATTTGAAAAATGCTTTCAGTGTTAGATAGCTCATTTATCAAGAAAGGGTATAGGCTATATATCATCACGCTAAGACCAAAAGGAACGGAGCACCAATGAAGAATGTTTCAAAATCGGGGGTTTTTTTTTTCCTTTTGAGAGCTTCCGCTGCGTGCGTTGCGTAAACGGTTAAAGTTTCGCAAAAATCATGTATTACAGAATTGTTCCTCTTTAAAAGTTCTAAAAAAAGACCGCGATAGCATATGTTTATCTGTTACGGTTGGCTCATATTTGCGAAGGTGCGGGTTAAAGTTAGCGTTAGCCCAAAGTAACTATTCCACGCGGACGAAGTCGCGGGCAAAAGCTAGTTAATTATAAGATCAACCCACACCCCACGTACAACACACACGTATGTGATGTGAATATAGCACCATCTTCGGAAGCCCTATGTTCAGCATTTGAGGTTCCCTTGCTGGTATGATGATGTAAGTGATTTATCTCACAGGACACCAAACGACTCTATTAAATCCCTCACATTCCGTTTTGTCTCATTTTCATTCAAAATGCCGTAAAAATCTTCTTAAAGTATAAACAAACAGTTTTACATAGGGATTATGTACTGCCCGAAGTTATACATGAAATAAACTTTGGCGATAAAAAATTAAGGTTGATTTTTGATTGTCGATGTAAACGAGTAAGTTTGTGTGGGCAGCGAAATAGTTCTGCTATTGTCCACAAAGTAATCTGGACCAGGATGTGTGAAAATATCGGTGCACAGATTTGAAATAGGCTTAGGGTATGATTCCGAAAAACGCTGCACGCGGTAGTGCTGCCGCAGCAGTGCTGATACATTAAAAAAAAAAAGTTGGCACTCGGGGACTGCCGCGGTAAAGCTATTGCATAGCATTTGTAACCTCCATACTTCCTATTTGTCAACGCTACACTTGGGATAATGACGTGATGACATAAAACAAAAATTACGTTCCCATGACAACATCATGTTGTCATGGGAACCGTCATTACATGGTAGGCAGAGTGGGGGTGTTAGGTTTTTTTCGTTACGGAATTTCGTGATTCGGTCGCCGCGCTCAAAGCCCGCGATAAAAGCTATGCAATAGCTTAAAATCATTTTACTTTCCATTTTCAAAGGATATAGTCTTTTTCTTCTTTTTGTGTGGTTAGTGACTAACCTGGTGTCAGAGTTTTAAAGCCGCCCATGGGTCTCTGACTTAGGCGATTTTCACACTGCCCCGCATCATGGTGCATATTGCGTGTCGACGCACCTACGCGCGTTCCTGCGGGAGTGCAGATCTGCATCATCGTGCGGGTTTTTTGCGCACTCACGCGCGTAGGTGCGTTTTGTAGATTCACGCACGGCGGCTCTCATTTATTCGCCGTTCTCTGTGGTGGTCGTGCAGTAGTTCAAAATCACGCGCGGCACTGCGGGATTCGGTGTGCCATACCTTGCGTCTCGCCCCGCACCTACGCGCGGGGGTGCATGTTTCTCCGCGTGTATGCGCGTGATCCGCATGAACGCGCGTGGTTGCGTTTTCAGTGTGTTGGACTGTGCGTGTTTTCTATACAAACGGAGAATAGTAAATGTACATGAATAGTAAAAGTCAGAGGTGCGTGCATTTTTTTTTTTTTTGGTGGGATATTATCAAATAACTTCTCTCGCTCTGGCTGGAGCGGGAGGGCGTGTCAGACTCTTACTGACTATAACCCACCCGTGTTCCTTCAGTTGCCCTGTTGTCGGGCGCCACGATTTCCCTTTCGGTCCATATTCGCAGCCCCGGCAGGCATTGGCCCTAGCGGACCCCGCCAGTTCTGCTGACATTTCTTTGAGGCGCGTGTGGAACACAACGCGCCGTCGACCCGGGTTTGGTCCTTGTCGGACGGCGAGCTACCCATTGCTCACCGTCCGAGAGGTGCGTGCCTTGGGTTCGAACTCGAGACCTATGACGTGGCAGTCCGATGGTCACACCTCTAGGCTATCACTGCTAAAAGATATAGTGTAAGACTATTTTTTCCGCCACATTCTTCCAAAGTCTTTATCCATTTGTCATTTCCCAAGTTACCTCATCCATTTCTTCACACATCTTCACCACAAGCTGACACCTGATACTTTGAATATGGCATTTAAGTCGTGTGCCCGTTTTACTACATTATAATAAACTACATCTTGGAACTGATGAGTATTACTTACAATATTAGTGTTTATGCCCCATCTTTGTATCTAGATTTTATATAAAAGCTTACTTTGTTTTGCGATAGGGGTGTGATTTGCAAAATTGTAGTTGTCTTAAGATGGCTCGTAGGTGAACTTTCGGACTCATAACCTAGAATAAGCATACGACCTGTAATGTTCCCAGGACAGAGGCTTCTTCACTGTGAGAGGGAGTGGGTCATAGTCCACTACGCAGACACAGTGAGGGTTGGTGGATGTCACATGTCTTCGAAGTTTTGGTTCTAGGACATGCCGGTTTCCTCATGATATTTCTTCACCGTTTTCAGAGCAGTGGTGATGAAATAATTTACACAAATGGAAGTGCCTCGGGCAGCCCTTTCCCAACCACATTCGGTCGGCTTTCAGCTGCAGCGGCGGTCAGTTGAATTAGAAACCAGTATTTTACATTTAGCGACTGCCTATCTGACCTCCACAACCCAGTGATTAGGTGACACGATACCATACGACATAACGATACGATCAAACGAAGGAGCCAGAAAACCCCAACAAAAATTCATTCGGTAATTCATGTTTTAGAGGTATGAGGAACATGGTGTAAAGTTCACTAATCCTCTATAGAAAAGGGAGGATCCTCCGATCAGACGGGTGTCGTGTCTAGCGGGCAACTGCTCAACGATTCATGTCAGATAGTCATATATATGCTGTTCGCGCGGTAAACTTTAAGGCTAAGCGTATATGCTGAGACGCAGGTGACGCAGCGCAGGGCAGAGCAGATATTGTGATGCATGAACCTACTGACAGCTGCGTACGCTGCGGTGCAGGTATGTGTCTGTCCTGTTCTGCGTCTCGTTGTAGAGCCAGCACAGATTTCTGCACGACGCGTGCAGGTCGTCACTTGTTTTTACCTGACTACGGTGAAACAAAAAGTAGGGTTATGATTTTGACTGGTATGTATGTGTGTTCATCTGTTACCTCATAACTTCTAAACTACCGATTACAATTTGACAAATGAGGTATCATTGGAAGCATTTTAATTGTCCGCTGGTTATAAGCTATGTGACGTCACATTAAATGCAATATGGCGCCCTTTAGAGGACATAAAGTAACGAAATAAAAAATAAAAATAATTGAATTGTGCCATGTTGGGTATCATCATCATCATCATCAGCCTATAAATGTTCCCACTGCTGGGACACAGGCCTCCTCTCTGTGAGAGGGAGTGGGCCGTAATCCACCACGCGGGCCCAGTGCGGGTTGGTAGATGTCACATGTCTTCGAATTTTCGGTTCTAGGACATGCCGGTTTCCTCACGATGTTTTCCTTCACCGTTTTGAGAGCAGTGGTGATGAAATAATTTACACAAAGTAAAGCGCCTGTCTGGGTTTGAACCTACGACCTACAACTCGTAAGTCGCGGCCGTTACCACTGGGCCACCACTGCTCTCAGGTATCAAATGAAAGGAATTGACAAGCACATTACAAATATGTATAAATATCATATTTTCCAAGTAAATAAATATGTTTAAATTGTTACAAACAAGTAAAAGTGAGACTGTGCTACGTACGGCGCGGCTGTAAAATTAATACCTATTTTACCATGAATGCCGTTATGGTCCAGTGGTTAAGGCCTCGCCTCTCATGCACGAGATTGTGGATTCAAATCCGGGCAGGTACCAAAGTGACGTTTTCAATTCAAATGTGCTTACATCAGTGAAGGAAAAACATCGTAAGAAAGTCGCATGCCATTATAATTTTGTAGGTGTACAAGCATGCGACCACGGCTTTACCTTGATCATTTTTGTACCTATGTCTTGACTTCTGTCTGAAATATTTTCTTGTTTCATATCTTTTAGTCGGGTTTTAGTTTTTAAACTTACTTTTTATTTACTACTGATGTTTCAATGACAGATTGTTTGTACTAGCTAGGACGCGAACGTGTCTGTGTAACTGCGTCGCAGCATACGCTCGCGGTCTATGTCTGCCTCGCCTGCTCTACCCTGCAAAATCTGTACTGTGCTGTGTTGCGTCACTTGCGTTTCAGCGATGCAGGATTTATGTGACGTCAGGATTTTGTGTGACGTCAGGTCTTTGATGAGTAGTTCACATGTAGCGATATAGATGTCGTCATAATGTTTTTTTAGTTCGACAGTATTTTAGTTGAAACTGGACTAAGTTTTAAAGTCGATTGATTTGAAGTCGATAGCACCAAGTCATATAAACAAAGAAGACTAACTAGGTTATCAAATTAACAATCTCTTGCAAAACTAAACGACATTATTATTATCGAGCCATGTCCGAATAAAACTCACTGACCGTACAACCTGTCTACCCAACAATAATCTAAACTCTAGCTTGACTTAAACTTCACTATTTATGGTCAGCCTAATTCTCACGAGAGTTTTTATACAACACACATACATCACGGTTTAACGAATAGAACTTGACCACTAAATAAAAATATGCAGAAGTACCGTATACAACGCATGATGTTGGCATAGAGACACCAAACGCATTAAATGAAATAAAATAAAATTTAACCCAGTACCCTAATTGCTGCCGGGGTTGCGGATTTGTTGCCGGGGTTGCGGGTTTGTCCGAGAGGGTTACTGTGGCCCCTGGCAACATACAGGCAACTGAAGGAACACGGGAGGGTTTTAGTCAGTAAGACTCTGACACGCCCTCCAGCTCCACCCAGAGCGGGAAAAGTTATTTGATCATTTCTCACCCAAAAAAAAATCCCTAATTGCGTAATACAACACAACACAATCTGTTTCGATTTGAAAAGAAATTGAAAAGATTCTTGCTATTTAAATGTTATTATAGTATTCAGGATTATTTAATAGAGGATGTAAGGACATAATAATATTGTTCTCAAAAATATTGTGATTGATGTGACATGTGGTTAATGCACTAATTATTTATCTATTATTTAATTTAACATTTATTTACAAATATATCTTGACATTCTCATTTAATACATTCATGACATTTAATTTTTAATTATTGTAGTGACATTATTATTTGCTAATCTTTCATTATAATTGGACACTGTGACATTACCCAAAATTGTGTTATTAATTGTAAATATTAATTATAAATTATTGTTGCAAGTAACTGTATAATAATGTTGTGATACAGTCAAAGCTTGAGATTTGCATGCCTCAAGGCGTAATATGGTTGAACTATGCTCTATTTTTTTTTTAACAACTTTATGTAATTACCCTTATTAGCAAATAAATGATTTTGAATTTGAATTTGAAACAGATTGCTAATCCATTGCTTCATAAGTTGGGAAAAAAACCTGCTCAACAACGTAAATAACGCAATGAATGTTGTTGAACTGTCAAAATGAAACAAATTAGACATAATTGTTTACAAAAATAAGATACGCAATTAGGGTACTGGTGCTGGTGGCACACAATTGGTATACAAATCTCAGCATGGAAACCACAGATTTATAATCATCATCATCTGCGTAGCCTTTTCCCAACTATGTTGGGGTCGGCTTCCAGTCTAACCGGATGTAGCTGAATACCAGTATTTTACATGGAGAGACTGCATATCTGACCTCCACAACCCAGTTACTGGGTAACATGATACCCCTTGGTAAGCCTGGTTGTCTGTCAGACTTTCGTGCTTCTGACGACCCGTAACAACTGTCAAAGATCTACAAATGACAGCCGGGATCACACGAACAACAAATATTTAATATCGATATCAAATACTTTTCTATATAATGCATGATTTTCGATCTAAAGAATATAATAAAAGTGTCCCTGAATTAAACAAAAAGATACTTTTTTTCTTTCCTTACATTGTCCCACTGCTGGGCAAAGGTCTCCCCCATAGATTTCCACTGTTCCACACAAGAGACTTTTGCACAACACAACTCAATTAAAGTGTGCAACAAAACGTAAGTAACCAAGTTCAACCCAGAAAACTTTAACTGCTGCAAGCAACTTTGAACTTTAAACTGAAGCATTATTATTTTTTTTGTAAATGTGAGTACCATGGAGCCGTTTATTATGTTATTAAGATGTATGTTGACTTAAAAGAGCATGGCAGTTGAGAGATTGTCATGCTCACTTAAATGTCTCGCTGATGGTGGCGAGTGTGTTGAATCATTCGGTTCCCTACAAAATGGTTGAGCTGGATGGTGCTGATCCACGCGTCATGTTCGTGAACGGGCGCCGTCAGTTGAGACTGGTCATCTCTTATCTGCCAGGGTTTATTTTTAATCTTATATTTTCAATTGCTTTGATTATTTTTTGTACATTGTTCTCACATATAGAAGCAACAACTATATTTAAAAGAGTATCCTTGGAGTTTCTTGCCCGTTCTTCTCCATAGAGATCTACGTTTTGGAATCGGCAACTAGCTTCAACTTTCTGACCGATTCTTTGACAGTTCAAAAGTGCCTGTAAATGGTTTAATTGAAATAAATGCTTTGAGTTTGAGTTTTTTTTAATTAAAAAAAAAAAAAAAACTTAATAAGAGTATGATATAGGTGGCGAATAACTGGATATTTGATTCCTGGACCAGCAGGACACTGATCTTAGCCGAGTTAGCTTATTTTTTAAATCGAATGGACCTTTTACCAATCTGTTCTACGGTATGGTCCCAAACCAGGTGACATGTTCAAATGTCACCTCGACGACTATTTAGTAATAAATGTCGTTTTATAGCTTATTAATGTGTATTATAGGATTTTATAGTCGTTTAGAGGAGATGTATGGTAATAGTGACGTTATGGGGTTATTTAGTGGACACTGGTGGACACAGGTATATGAGATGTGGGGGATTTAGAGAAAAAAATATAGTTTTGTTTTTTTAGCAAGGTGGGTTTTTGTTGTCAACTTATAAGTCAAGAAACCGGATGTTTCTGATATCTTTTTGGATTCATATTTACATAATTTTCCTTCGCTAACGTTGGATAAACAATTAATCTCATATGTTTGTAATATTAGTGCCATGAATGTGTACCTGCCCTTATTCTTAGGGTACACATTGCTACAATGTTTTTTTTTTTTAATTTATTCTATTTCTAAAATGTGACCGAAAGAGAACAGAGTTTCTTGGTGGGCGAAATAAGTTAATTTTTGTATTAATTAAAGCACTTCGTTTGTCTACTAATTTAATAAAATAAAATTTGGTATAAAATAATCCTGTTTTGAAAATAATTTTCTTTGATTGAGAGTTACTGGTTTTACGCGAATTTATTTGAATAAGTCATTATTCTGTAGGTATTATGTAAATGACAAATAAAAGCCCACAATCATGTTTTTAGAAATCGATAGAGATTACAAAACACATTATTTATAATTCGATATTTAAATTAAATGACAACCATAGACTATCATAACTTATTAAAAATCGACATATTCGGCCATTAAATTTTTGGTATTGGTTTTATCTTCTAAATTATTAATTTTGAAATCAGAACAAAGACACGTAGTAACAGTGTTGAAATTATTCATGAGTTATTTAAAAAAAAACTGCTGTTCCATAAATTTTGACTGATTTTGATGAATAATTCGTGTTCTGTGAACCAGAACGCGCGGTTGCGCCATTAGAGGGCGCTTTTCGGTTAACCGAACAAAAATGACATTAATAAACGCGATGATCGCTTTTAAATAGGACGCGGCCTGAGGATTGCACTTTTTTATGAAGCAGTTTTCGACGAGTAATTTCTACGCTGCAGATTTTTTTTATTGAAAACTTCTTTAGGCGCGTTGGGAATTTTTAAGATGGGACTAAACCATTGATTTCGCAACACTGTAACGACACCAGCTTTTGCCCATTAATAGACATCAACGCGTTGATTACCGCGGTGCGTGAAGTAATAGACTTGCACTCTACTTTTCACTACGATTGCGAGAAAATAAAGTAATCCAATACAATATTAAATAGTTTATTTTATTTAAAAAAACGTGTGGCACTCGGGGACTGCCGCGGTAAAGCTATTGCATAGCATTTGTACATACTTCCTATTTGTCAACGCTACACTTGGGATGATGACGTGATGACATAAAACAAAAATTACGTTTTAATTACGGGAATCGTCATTACATGGTAGGCGGAGTGGAGGGTGTTAGGTTTTTTTCGTTACGGACAACATCACGTTGTCATGGGAACCGTCATTACATGGTGTTAGGTTTTTTTCGTTACGGAATTTCTTGATTCGGTCGCCACGCTCAAAGCTCGCGATAAAAGTTATGCAATAGCTTAAAAAATAATACAATTTGTTCAATCTGAATTTTTAAGGAATTTTTTTATCCCGGTATGCGGTAGTAAAAAGCTAGTTTTACATAAGAATACAGACTTATCCGTTTTTGTAGGCTCGTTGGTTACAGACAAAAATAACTTTTTCCCCTAGAGCAAGATATGCTATCTTTTCCCCGCTCTGGTACGCTACAATGACGGACTTTTTTAGCAAGAGGAGTGAAAAATAACTTATATACTAGCCGAACGCTCGCTAAGGGCACCCCCTGTGGGGTACGAACCTCGGCTTAGGGCGTCGCTGGGGGGAGGGCAGCAAGATGAGACAGGCTGGATCACGATTGGGTAACTATTATTAATCGGGGGATTTAAAGCTACAGACTCAGCTTCGGCGCGAACTGGCGCTTCATCGAGCAAGGGTCGGGGCTGGAGTGTGAATTTATGGTAACAGATATCGGGCATCGATGTCCCTTTTTTTTTTGAAGTGGAAATTTCTTTAGCATCGTTGTGATTTGAAAGTTGATGAAACAAAAAAGCGACAGTAAAAAGAGACAGACACAAATTCATAAGATTTAACGTGGGAGAAAATGAGATAGGAAGCATTATACAGTGTTTCTTATGTTCGTGGTTCTCTGAAGCTGAAGAATTTGTTTGTTTGCTTGAACACGCTAATCTCAGGAACTACTGGTCCAATTTAAAAAAATATTCCAGTGTTAGATAGCCCATTTATTGAGGAAGGCTATATGCTATATATCATCACGCTAAAACTAATAGGAGCGGAGCACCAATGAATAATGTTTCAAAATCAGGGGGTTTTATTTTTCTTTTTGAGAGCTTCCGCTGCGTGCGCAGCGTAAACGGTTAAAGTTTCGCAAAAATCATGTATCAAAGAATTGTTTCCCTTTAAAAGTTCTAAAAAAAAGTCCGCGACAGCATATGTCTATCTTTTAAGGTTGGCTCACTATAACCTTTTTTATGCTAACCAAATTTGTTCTAAAATAATGCATTATTTACATAGGTGTTTTTATAAACATGATATTAATCCTTATCCTAATAAATACATTATTCATCACAAGTATTTAATTTATAACAAAATTGCCCTTAACATCATTCGATTTCAATGAATATCTTAGGAGATATCGCAGTTTTAAAATAAAATCGCAGCAAAATAATGATCAAGTACTGCGCGCGCATTTATGATGTGCAAGGCTAGGCAAGTTATGAGGGGGAATAAGATTATAAGACCCAGTACTTTTACCTAACGTTTTAATGTTCCACTTTTACCGATAAAAGCGTGATGTATGCTGTTGCGGACATTTTTTGAGAACTTTTAAAGAGAAACAATTCTGTCACACATGATTTTTTTTTTTCATTTTCTTGAAGCCAAACTTTTTGAAGGTTCCACTTCTACCACGTGTGAATTGCACACATGTTTTGTAATTGAAAACATGTTCTCCCATACATCGATATACGTCACGGTCAATTCTCCAACTGCAAATGTAAGTTAGTAATCGAAAAAAAAAAAAAAAATTGTATGATAAAACTACAAATTAACGATTTTCGGACAGTTTCCTTTACATGTGCTGTGAGACCTTGCTTCTTGCCAAATTTCATGATTCTAGGTCAACGGAAAGTACCCTGTAGGTTTCGTTTTTTTTTTTGGGTAGGAAATTATCAAATAACTTCTCCCGCACTGGGTGGAGCGGGAGGGCGTGTCAGACTCTTACTGACTAAAACCCACCCGTGTTCCTTCGGTTGCCCTGTTGCCGGGGGCCACGATGTCCCTATCAGTTTTCTTCGAACCCCCGGCAGGCATTGGCCCTAGCGGACCCCGTCAATTCTGCTGACATCTCTTTGAGGCGCGCGTGGAACACAACGCGCCGTCGACCCGGGCTTGGTCTTTATCGGACGGCGAGCTAGCGTCGATGTCCCTTACACCGTTTGTGTTTAATCGGGCTATTCTGAAACCAACAAATGAATAAAACTGTGAGCAATAAAAACGAATATGTCTCACGAAAATTATATTGAGTTGAGAAAATCTATTCATTAATATGTAGGAATTCTCTAAGATATATGACTGTATACAGTTTGTGAGTCTGTTCGTTCACTCATAAGTTTTAATGTTAATTATTAAGAGTCGCGTTTATTGCTTTATTAGATAAATAAATTAGTATCAACTTTATTATAATTAGCGTCATAATTTATACTTAAATCAGTGTTGTGTTGTGGGAATGACGAAGTGAGAGGTTGTTTAATATATTTTTACAGTTTTTACTCCAAATTAACATGATTCTTTACCTACTTTTCGATTTATATGATGACTGTCATAAATATCCAGCAATTATTTTTACAAATTTTTGAAAAAGATACATATGTAGACGATATTGTGTATGTGTTTCGAGTCCAGATTGGTTTATAAAGCTAGATTGTGGGCTGGATACATTCATCATCATCATCTCATCTCATCTAGCCTTTTTCCCAACTATGTTGGGGTCGGCTTCCAATCTAACCGGATGCAGCTGAATACCAATATTTTACATGGAGCGACTGCCTATCTGACCTCCACAACCTAGTTACTAGGTAACACGACACCCCTTGGTAAGACTGGTTGTCAGATTTTTTGGGCTTCTAACTACCCGTAACGACTGTCAAAGATCTACAAATGACAGCCGGGACCAACGGCTTAACGTGCTTTCCGAGGCACGGAGGGGTCTTGGTATGTAAAGATGGTCACCCATCCACAGACCAACCGCGGCAAGCGTAGCTTAACCTGATCGATCGACCCGTGCAGCAGTTGTTACTTAGCCACAAGCCCCGCATACATTAAGAGTTTAAAAAAAAATTGACTCTCTATTTTAGATAAGACACCTGCGACTGAATTTTAATAGGTTTTAATACCTATTACCTTGTTCTGATATCCATATTTTTTTGCATTAGTAGCCGTTGGACCTCTTACTGGACTTTCTGCTTTTATTTTAATTTTACTTTGTTTTTTTTTTAATTTATGTTTTTATGAGTGTGTTTTAGTTTAATTTTTGATTTCATGTGCGAGTCTCAATAAATACTTCTCGTTTCTTTTTTTTCTATTTACAGAATAAACAATATAATTTAATTTCGTTGTTTCATTAAACAACACATTGATTTTCTGTATTTTTTACTTATTACTTTACCTAAGTTATTTTATTTCTAAATGCTGTTTTTTTCATGGTGCTTTGTACATATTATCAGTTAGATCTCTGCTCACACCACGCAACTAAAAGCGTAAAAAGTACCCACTAATAAGGCTTCCACTCATTGATTATTCATAACCGAAAAACAACAAAATTACAATTTTTATAACTTTACTCAGGAATTTTTACTGGACTATATATTACGGAAGCGCAGTATGGGGCCTTTTAGTGGACTACTGTGAACCGTGATACTGTCTTATAGTATTCCTATGTCAGAAGGTCAACTCCATACAATGGTAATTGTAGGTGTATAAGTACTACATGCAATGATGTGTGTGAAACATAATATGGCTAGAAAGGAATTGAATACGAAGAAGGCGGCTGATAGCAATGTAGGGATGGTAGAAAAAGCTGTAATGCCAAAAAAATAAACCTAAATTGTAGGGTAAAGGATCATAATGAACTCCGTTCAAGTCGCGGCGCGACTGTAAGAAAACAATTTCTAAGAAAACTTCACGGTACTTAGAACAATTACCGGTGTCGCGTCGCGCTGTCGCGGTTGATCATGTTGCGCCTGTTTGTGGGACAATTAGCGCCTATAAACAAAAAAAAACGTGTGGCGCTCGGGGACTGCCGCGGTAAAGCTATTGCATAGCATTTGTAACCTCCATACTTCCTATTTGTCAACGCTACATACGTTACGGAATTTCTTGATTCGGTCGCCGCGCTCAAAGCCCGCGATAAAAGCTGTGCAATAGCTTAAAAATCTAACCGTTATCAAATGTAGCATTGTAAGATGTTTTCTAACTATGATCTTGGTATGGTACCAACTACAAGTAAAAAACTTACTCACGGGCCATGCGGTGAGACGGTGACTATGTGAATGTCATTTGTCGTCGCGCTTTGTGGGTTTGTATGGAACTTCTGCACTTTCCTATTCAATAAAGTTAATGTCTTCATACACGCCTATAAAGCAAGTAAAGTGTATATATTTTATTATTATATCGTTTCCCAGTAGCGTTTGAATTAATTTCATATGATATGTATTAACGAATTTTGGTTATTAATTATGGTGATAAAGATTTCTTGTTAATTTGTGATCGAAGACTTAAAAGTGAGTTTCTGAAAATGAGTTTGTGTGTCACTTGAAGATTGTGTATGTTCTGTCTTGGATAGAATTCAACAGGGTTAGGCACATTTAGTTCTACGTACTTCGATATTTTCCACGATTATTTTGATATTTTTCCGTCCACCTTCAGCGGTGATTTTGGGCCTAAATGAAGTTTTGTTTTATAATAGTGTGCTAATATAGTTTTAAGTGTACCTTCATAAATATTTTCAGAAATAAAATAAAATGTATCTAGTATAGTTAGCCGATAATGTTCCCACTGCTGGGACACAGGCCTCCCTTCGGTGAGAGGGAGTGAGCCATAATCCACCACGCGGGCCCAGTGCGGGTTGGTGGATGTCACATGTAAAATTTTTGGTTCTAGGACATGCCGGTTTCCTCACGATGTTTTCCTTCACCATTTTGAGAGCAGTGGTGATGAATTTTTTTTTAACACAAAGTTAAGTGTCTGCTTGGGATCGAACTTACGACCTTACAATTCATAAGTCACGGCCGTTACTACTGGGCCATTGCTGCAATTTGTATTTTTTGCAAGCAAATTAGTAATTTATAAAAATTGTGATCGTATTCAGCCTTGGTAAATAAATTCACCATATCAAAGTTCTGTGTTATGTAAATTAAAATAATAAAACGTGGCTAATAGTAATCTATTTGGCACATTACTTGAATCTAAACATGTGTTCTTATAAATAGCGTTCTTAAAATTATTTTAAAATCCATTCTAAGCAGTAAAATATTCCAATATCAATAAACTTTACCACAAAACTTAACATTTACAACTGACAGTGTTTTTATTAAATTCCTTAATAATGACCTCACAATAAAACCACTTACATTCCCAATATGTACCTTCAAATACATACAGAGGTACGAAACAATCGCAAATTAGCAAATAAATTGAATTTACAAACAAATCTTCCTTATCCCTGCCTGTATATTGCACACACTTACACTTAATCACCATATTATTCTCACACACATATCCCATTTAACTATAAATTCACACACACACACACACACTCAAACTCATCATTAGCACGTAAATACATTTACGCAATTCAATTGGCCACACTCACCCACACTTACGCAAAAACTGACATAAAGTGTGTAGCACACTAACTCACAGTAACTAGGACTTTAATTAAACGATTTAGAATCTAAAAAGTGTATGTAACAGGATGCTAAGCATTATCTTATTGGTTGAAGTGTTTTGACCACAATGGGTGCTCATTGAGTTCTATGAATTGTCCCTACAACCAATAGTGTTGGTCCTGTCAATAAATTTTGACAGCTCAATAAAAATCGTTATTGGTTGACCTCTGTGGTATGTTAGGGTTGGGCTACAATGATGTTCGAATTAGGAGTACCTAGTTAAAATTTTGTATTGAAAACTGTTTTTTAATGCTTTTTCTAAAATCAATCAATTTGGCTTTCTTAAAATTTGTTATTAAATAATATTTAGAAATATTTTTTATTTAAAAATCATTTACAGTTTAATTCAGTATATTTACAAGAAAAAATATCTAATTAAGTTATCGCATAACACGTAACGTCCTTTATCGATTAAAATGCTATGATAATCATGATGATTGTTTATTAACTAATGGAAATATTTATATACCTAATAATGAACAAAGCAAGAATGCAATTGTAACACTTTCCACTAAAACCACTAACAGTACACATTTACGTCACTCACTAACTTAGCCACTTCTCCTAACTCCTACTACTAGGAACTAGTAATACGCACGTGTGCACCGGGGCTAAGCGACCGTTAAGTCATAGCGAAGCATTCGATACACGCGCGGCAGTTTAGTGGCAGCCAATCATGTGCCGCGACTAGCATAATAAAGAATGTTGTTGGGTCGTAGTGGAAGCGAAGATATAGCTAGGATTTGAGATTGTGGTTGGAAATACAGATTCAAAGTTTATGAAGTGTGTTATTATAACTTGTTGTGTTAGGGGAGAATGGAAGAAGAAAAAGGGATGCGCCAACCCCTCGTTACAACATGGGACAACGATTCAGCCTGTCCCTTTCTGTCACCCCCCAGCGACGCCCTAAGCCGAGGTCAGTCTGTACCCCTTAGCGTGTAGTCACTTAGTTTATCAGTTTTATGCACTGGCTAGAGGCCCTAATTTATTGAGGCAGCCACATGAAAGTCCAGTTAAGGAGCCGGCAACCTCATAGGTTGACCGCCAAGACGCCATTAAAAAAAAATGTAGCTACTTAGCGGGTCAGTTAGTGTGTATGCTAGGGGGTCAGAAATGAAATCATGAGCAGTACATTTTCCTAGTGGCTAGTGGTTTTTCATAAGTTAAGTATAAAAAAGTTAAAAAATAATGTAGGTACAGAATATCATAAAAAATGTGACATGCCATTAAGAGGAAGGCTGAAAAGTATGGTTGTATAACGTGCACATATCTAGTAGGTAATATTCAAAAGAGAATTCTACTCCAAAATCTTCTTGATGTGAACTATTTAATTCAATAAGAATAAATAGACTTTAAGTATGCAGTGACTGGCATTCCAAAAAGGAATATTACATTATGTCATTCATGAAAAATATTAAAGAATTTAGCTGAGTCACATCATGTCATTAGGTATGTTCCTACAGAAGTCCGAAAGGGAGATCATGGCCCCCGGCAACATGATAACTGAAGGAACACGGGTGGGTTTTAGTTAGTAAGAGTCTGACACGCCCTCCCGCTCCACCCAGAGCGGGAGAAGTTATTTGATAATTTCCCACCCAAAAAAAAGGTATGTTCTTCTAGTTTACTCTTTTTCCATCGTACATCGCCTCGCTTCCACCACGGCACATACCGTCACCATCCAATTCAAAGGATAACAGACACTGTGATACGCAATTAAATTTCTAACTTTCCTTCTCAGAAACAAACAATTCGGACATTTTGTTCATTTGAATATTACTTGTTCATAAAACTTGTAGCGATGCTCACTAAACTAGTGACTTGGTACTTTTTTATGATACTTGCTTAGTAGTTAGTTGTATTATATTTTGTTGATGTATCGAACTAAGATTAAGTAGATTTTTTTTAGTATCGGAGAGTAATTGATTAAATTAAACACAGTTCAATTTAAAATTGACATACGAGTACCTCAGACCAAATAAAAAACCATGACAGCGCTGCCCAGAATTTAACACCATCACATTTCTCTCTGCTGCTCCAACAAACGTAGGCATTTCTTGACCATCTGATGATGATGGAAACTTAAGACGCAGATGCCAGTGACCTTGAGTGGCTAGCTTGCGTGTTCTGTACTGAGCTCACGTAACGCGACGTACGTACGTCCAGCCAGTAATAGGACTCGCCCATCAAGGAGCGCTGTCCCAAATAAGACGCATTATTAATTTATTACACGTAAAACAAAAGGTATTTTAATAAAACACGCATTCTAAAAGATTAATAATTAAATTATCTTAAATGGTTTCAGAAAAATACGCTTGATAGATTTTGCGTGATTCTCTGTTTTTTTATCCGCGTTAGATATAACTTTACAAATTAATTTCACTACGTAATATAAACAAAATCTAAAATATTCATTTATTAAATTATTAAAAAATTGCTCTAATTTAACATATATTTTTTCCAAATCATTAACACTACTTGTTTAGACGTGATCTTCAGTATAAACTCATTAAAAGTCGGCTATCGTCGCCTTAATACTTACTTGAACATTTAACAAATATTCCAAATCTCTAGTTTAAGTAGACAACACTATTTAAACTATTTTAAACAATCACGACTTAACAAAACAAAATATAGATCCCAAAATTAACGAGAATCACTTGCACTGCTCGCGGTCGGAATAAACAATCAAATATATTGTTATTCTGAACAGTAGACCGATTACTAATTCTTAAGAAAGCTGTTTTTATTTTACTAATGGCTTCTCACTTATTACTAACAGGGTGGGCAAGACAAGAAGTGGGTATAGATGTCCTAATAAATACAGAATTTACGTTTTGTAGAACCCATGCTTTTCTGAAAGTATCATTTTTAATTAAGGGGACTAAATTAGACAATTACGCTATTAAGCGCAACAAACTTTCAATCACAATCCGAATAGTTTTGAAAGGAAAGTGTTTGAAAAATTCGTCTGCTCAACAACGTAAATTATTGTTATTTATTTTAGAAGTATGTATGTTTGTATGTATGTATGTAAGTAAGTATACACATACATACATACATAAACTCACGCCTTCTTCCCATGGGGGGAGGCAGAAACTACAGAACGCCATCTGCTACGATCCTTACATACTCCTTTTGCCTCGTTTACGTTCACACATCTGGTCATACACGCACGCCGGTTGCGAGTACTACGCACCTGGCCTTTCTGAAGAACATCACCAATAAGGTCAGTATCAGGTCAGTGTAGTAAGTAAGTATATTTTCATATTATTAGTTTTATTTCATTAAGTGAATTGTTTTGATTTTATGTATTTTACTTTCTCTCTACTCTTACACACGGTGTCTACATCTCTTTTTATCCTCTGTCCTATCGCAGGTATGCTGGAAGAGATTTCATTAGAAATAAGCATCACCTTTGTACGTATTTTTCTGTTCCTTTTGTCTTGTCTGTGTATTATTTGTGTGTACATAAATGGTTAAATAAATAAATTCAAATTGTTTATTTGCAAGAAAATACACGGTTTACAAGGGAAGATCTTACAGCCTTAAAGTCATTGTATTCTGCCTGCGAGCAAGCGTGCAAATTATGAAAGTTAAAATGTCACAATTATTGTGCAGATTCTATTATTAGTATATATACATTATCTAGATAATTATACATTAAATAAATGAATGTTATTGAACTGTCAGAATGAAAGATATTGGCATTGTAAATCAATCTTTTTTTCCTTTTTCTCAACTATCTTGGTGGCAGCTTCCAGTCTAATCCAGATTTACATTAACGTGGAGCGACTGCCTATCTGACTTCCACAACCCAATTACTGGGTGACATAATACCCCTTGGTAAGACTGGCTGTCAGACTTTTGGGCTTCTGACTACCCGTAAGGACTGTTAAAGATCTACGAATGACAGCCGGGATCAACGGCTGACATTTCAATTGCGTAATTCACGATTAATCAGAATCTGAATTGCTGTATGAGTTGGAAAAAAAATCTGCTCAACAATGTAAATAACGCAATGAATGAAAATGAAAAAATAAAATAGACATGGATATATTTAGTAACCTGTTCCGCTTAGCAATTTCTAAAGAGCCATAAAAAACCCTGAAAGTAATCAACACGTGTTTTACCTCTTAACGAGGCATCCTCAGGATGACGATTGACTTGTCGCGAACCCGAACATGGCGTGTCGTCATAACAGCGCTGAACGTAGCGTCATAGCGTCAGCGTCTGCGTTTTTTAAGGTTTTTTATGGCTCTTTAGAAATAGCTAAGCGGAACAGGTTACTAAATATATCCACGTCTATTGTATTTTTTGCAATGAATTTTGCTAGACTGTTAAAATGAAACAGATTAGTCATAATCGTTTATCAAAATTTGTTACGTAATTAGGGTACTGGTGTATGCCTAATTAATAAATTCTTTAATTTGAACTTGATTAAGCTATACATTAGCGATGTTTTATTGAAAATTATTTAATTCCTAATTCCTTTAAAAAACTTTCCTTCCAACATTCGTCCAACTTATTATTCCTTGTGTGTTATGTTTTAGTATTCATAAAAATGTTTCCAAAATAAGTAATTGTCTTGTAACTACAGTTCTGACCATCAATTTGAATAGTTTCGAAGTTTTTCTATAATTTACGACTTTTTATTTTAAATTTATGTTACGTAGAATGTGAGTTATGTTAATGTCTGGTGTTTAAACGTAAACGTGCTGTTAATAAGACATTAGATATCGTTTTATAACGATAATGGGTTAACGCAAAACTTTTATGTTTGTCGTGGGTCGTGACAGAAAATTGAATATAGTATTGGTGAATTGTGGCAAACAATGTTCTTTCTTACGTCATGATAATGGGCAACAGTGTATTTCTGTCTGTGTGTGGATTCTCGAGAGCTCATTTTTTTAGGGTTCCGTAGTAAACAAGGAACCCTTATAGTTTCGTCATGTCCGTCTGTCTGTCTGTCTGTCTGTCCGCGGTCTAGCTCCGAGACCCTTAGTACTAGAAAGTTGTTATTTGGCATAGGTATACATATTAATTACGCCGACAAAGTGGTAAAACAAAATTATGAAAAACATTTTTTTTTAGGGTACCTCTCATACACGTAAAGTGGTAATGTTTATTTTTTTATTTTTTTACTCCATGGTGAGGGGTATCATTGGAAAGTCCTTTAAAAATATTGTGAGTTAGTGAAAACCATTTTTGGATTCAGGGATCCGTTTGCGAAATATTAAGCTTTAAAGTGCTAATTTTTGTTAGAGTCAAGTGTGGGGAACACTTGACTCTAACAAACTCTAACCCCTGCCGGCTAAATGGTTGGTTTTGGGTGTATGAAAAAAATCACAACAGTAGCTAATATAACGAAATTAAAAGGAAAACTATCACAACTAAGGAGGCTCTACAGGTTAACGAGTAATAATCGACCAACTTAACTTTGCAGTTGCAAAAACATGTTTTCCCATACATTCCGTATGGGAGAACATATTTTTCAACTACAAAGTTAAGTTTGTTTTTGGGATAAATTCATCCCAACTACGGAACCCTTCATTGTGCGTGGTCCGACACGCACTTGGCCGGTTTTTTTTTGTATGGCATCTTGCTAGTCGACCTAGGAGGTTGTCGGCTTAAACGGACTTTCCTGTGGCTGCCTCAATAAATTAAGGCCTCCAGCCAGGGCATAAAACTTAAAAACTAAGCGACTACACGCTAAGGGCACCCCTGTGGGGTACGGGCCTCGGCTTAGGGCGTCGCTGGTGGAGGACAGCAAGGGACAGGCTGGATCGGATTAATCTCGAGAGCTCGGAGGAGCTCGTGTCTAAGTACTAACAGCCGCACGGGTCGATCTATAATAATAATAATAATAAATAAAATAATTTTTATTGATAATTTTTATCTATCAGTATAAGCTACACTTGCCGGGGTTTGTTCGTGGATGGGTGACCATTTCTACATACTGAGACTCCTCTGTGCCTCGGAAAGCATGTTAAGCCGTTGATCCAGGCTGTCATTCGTGGATCTTTGACAGTCGTTACGGGTTTTACCAAGGGGTATCGTATTACCTAGTTACTAGGTTGTGGAGGTCAGATAGGCAGTCGTTCCATGTAAAATACTGGCATTTAGCTGCATTCGGTTAGATTGGAAGCCGACCCCAACATAGCTGGGAAAAGGCTAGGCAGATTGATTGAACTATAGGATTCTATAATCTATTTGATTACTTTTAGTTCCTATTTTAACGCAGAATTTGTTGAAATATGGGTATACTTACACCAGGGGGCCTAAAACGGCCGCTTTGGCAGAATCATAATGATAATATCGTCCCTTTATTGGTAAAACCGATTATCTACCGAAAACTAAACTTGTGGCAATGATAATTTAAAAGTTTAACAGAAAAATTATGTAACTAAATTACATATATCTTACCTGCAATCATGTAATTATAATGAAAAAATTTATAAAGTATGTTTGTAAATCATAAAAATAGAAGTACTTCATTGATAATGCTTGAAAAAATGCCAAACACTATCTTCAGGGAGGTCATTTAGTTGGTTTTTCCTGAATAACGACATAAGCATATATATCATTAATTAAATCACTTGGAGCTTGTCTTATAGGTTCACCGTAACCTTTTGCAGAAAGTAATAAGGTACCAAAAACAACTGTAAAAATAACACTCTGAAACATTCTACAAATTTAAATTTAAAAAATGATATTTGGTTTTACTTGAGTCAAATTAAGAATTGTGGTAGACTATCTGCTTAAAAGGTGCCTCCAAACATAGATTAGCGCGATTGTACCTAGTGCACAAAAGACATTGGTCTTTTTTCGGCATGAAAAATCCCAAATTATTTTCTGTAGAAAAAATTCTACGATATGTCATCTCCGACACAGGTTCCATATTTTCGTCTGCGCATTTTTTGACGTACAAAGAATACAATTTGCATAATGTAAGGTTTCTGTCTATATACTTGCGTTTTGATTTCTTCCGTATGTAATGGCTTTCCATAGTAGGGAAAGATGCAATATGTTTTTTTGATGTACTCAATTTTTTCAGGTGCAGTTTTATTCGGAGGCTCATGACGTCCGCGGGGTCTCTTTGCTCGGCAAAAAGTCCAAAGTTATCACGGTGCTTTATCTGGTTTCCAACGCGGTTCTATGACCGGTGCAATATTCTTCGACGTAGCGAAAGCGTTCAATAAAGTCTGGCACAACGGCTTATTATACAAGCTGTACCAACTTGGTGTGCCGGATCGCCTCGTGCTCATCTTACGAGACTTTTTATCGAATCGTGTCTTCTGTTATCGTATCGAAGGAGCGTTATCCACTCCCCGTCCCATCCGCGCAGGTGTCCCCCAGGGCTCTGTGGTGTCCCCTCTCATATTCACGCTATACACAAGCGATATCCCTAAAGGTTGCGGTAGGTCGCAGTTGGGTCTGTTCGCAGACGACACTGTCATCTACTTCAAATCTAGATCCCCCAACATTATCCGCCTCAACCTCCAACGCGCAGTCAATAGATTGGCCGCATGGTTTACAAAGTGGCGGATAGAAGTTAACCCAGATAAAAGCCAAGCGGTTCTCTTTACGAAATCGCGTACAAGGCTTAGAAACCCCCTCCCCCGACCAATCACCATGTTCGGCAAGCCGATCCCTTGGGAGAAGCGAGCTAAATATCTCGGTGTCGTTCTAGACCATCATTTGACCTTCGCAGAGCACATAAAGATGGTTCGTTCGCGAGCCGCTTTCGCTCTCGGTAGACTCTTTTACCTGGTGAGTGCACGTAGCAAATTGTCACTTAGGTGCAAATTGCGCGTTTACACGGCGTGCATTCGACCAATCATGACCTATGCGGGTGCCGTCTTTGCTCATGCAAAACCCCGTCATATCCATAGGATGCAAACAATCCAAAATAGATTCCTCCGTAGGGCCACAGGTTCCCCCTGGTTCGTTAGGAACGAGGCACTCCACCTCGACCTAAAGATTCCCACAATCCACCAATTTCTAAAACGCCTTTCCAAGCGTTTCTTTGAGTCCGCGGCCAAACATCGCAACCCTCTGGTTGTCGAGGCCGCCAGTTATGTCCCGAGTAGAATCAGTCATGTTCGCCGTCCAAGGCATATCCTCGTAGACCCCGATGACCCCATAATCCCATAACCCTCCTCCAGGAGAGCAATAGGGAAACAAGTACAGTGTACAAATACAGACGCCTCCCGTCATTCCGACCTCGCCGCCGAGGTCCTTTGCGATCTCAACCGCCGCGCCCCCGAGTAAATAATACTCCCCCCCGACCCTTGCTCGAAAATACTTGCATTTAAATCTTAACGATACGATCTCTGATGTTGTGGAAAAAATAAATAAAGCTGCATAATCTCTTTTAATTGAATTAAAATCTGCACAAGTGTGAAGGATTATGTTCTGTTAAAAGCAAGTAGAACTACTTACTTTCTTTTTAATGTGTAAGATTCTAAGTACTTTCCAATAATTCAGCAGTACCAGAACCATTTAAAGTATTTTAATTTGTATTAGTACAATGCTACAGTATGTTCAGAGTATAAGTAAATTGCAACTAAAATAAGATATGAAACGGAATGTGTTTTTGATTGCAAGGCTTCCAAAAAATCGTACAGGTATAAGACTTTAGCTGTTATTGAATGCAGATGTTACTTAAAGCTTATAATTATAATTGTTTTTTTGCGTATCTATCTCGGAAACTATGCATCGTATCGAAAAATCGGGTTTACCTGTAGATAGAGCTCAAAAAGTTGAGTAGCTTGGTGTAAATAACTCATTTTTGAAAAAAAGTGCAGATAATCGGTTTTACCAATAAAGGGACGATATTATGAATCACACAAACTGTCACAAACTGACAATTCATAATATTATCTGCGTTCAATTCATATGACGGCGCATCAATGTTTTGAGAGTGTCAAGAAACGTCAAAAATGACAGCGGACATTTGACAAGCGTGGATAGACGTTTCTTCACTCTGACACAACTCCGGGCTCTTTTGCACGCAGCCGTCAGACGGATCATTATCCGCTTGCATCGCGCTCAAGCAAGACGTGTTCGGTGGAGTGTCATTCTATTTCGATTAATTGGAAACCGCTGATTGTGATTCTATTAATAGTTTGCTAGAAATTATAATTGTGCATCGTTGATTATCTTCAACACGTGTTTTAATTCTCCTCGCCCGCCTACCCACGATAGCTCGGCAGCCACAATGAATCCAGAATCTACTGATAATGGCAATGTGCCGTTATCAGAAGTGGGATGTGAAGGGCTTTCTTCAGAGGAGAATAGTCGTACGAGACCTTCAGCGCCGGCATCAGAACCAAGCCTGTCACAACAGATGGAGTTGTTTTTAGCCCGATTGATGGCTATATCACAGCCGCAACCTTCGAGCAGCACGTCTACTCAGTTGATTGAGTTTGATCCTGATGGCAACGAAGCGGACATCGAAGGTTGGTGCAACGTGACAGAAATCATAGTCAACAACCGTAAGTTAGAAGGCGCAGAACTACTTTTGTTATTTACACGCGCACTCAAAGGCCGAGCTGCTACCTGTTTAACACGACTGCAGGCATTGCAGCTGACATGGCCTCAAATAAAAGAAGTATTGCTTGCGAAGTTTGCTAAACCTATGCTGCCACAAGATTACTTCGATGAAATCCTACGTTTTCAAGTTGGTATTAAAGAAACCGCGAGTGAGGCGGCCATGCGTCTTTGGAACATCATCGAACGCATTTCGCGGATGGAGATGTCTGAAG
This sequence comes from Agrochola lychnidis, assembly GCA_963680765.1. Taxonomy (NCBI): domain Eukaryota; kingdom Metazoa; phylum Arthropoda; class Insecta; order Lepidoptera; family Noctuidae; genus Agrochola; species Agrochola lychnidis. The sequence continues at coordinate 2,963,988 of OY796869.1, read as the reverse complement.
ATGTTACAACGGGATTTGTATCTTCAGTTTTATGCCAAAAGGAAGCCGTAATCCGCCGTGAGCTCCACTCTCATAACCTGACCACTAGATCTCAACTTCTGCGCGTTCTTAACGGAATTTCACTGAAACGAAGGCATGAGGGTAGTGATGACCATACTGCGGATGTGAAAAGGACCCGATTTAACGAATCACGCTTCATGGGAACATGTCACCGCTGCGGTACTTCGGGTCACAAAGCGATAGACTGCCGCAAGCGAAGAGAAGAGACTGCTACTTCAGAAAAGACGCACGACCAAACATCCAGAGCCGCTGATAAACCAAGACCAATCACCTGCTTCGCGTGTAGACGACCAGGACACTTGGCGTCGGCGTGTCCAGATCGAGCGGGTGGTGGCGGAGCAGCGGCGGTCAAAGAAGTCCATGTGTGTGAACGTAAGCCATCGAGGAGCACCTTGACTACATCATCCGGTGAGCCAGTTTCCTTTCTTTTTGATAGCGGATCTGCTTGTTCATAAGTAACCAATAGCTACGCTGAGAAGTTCCCTGGTACTGCGCAGAATGATTTAGTTTATTTGACGGGCATCGGTAGAGGGGATGTAGAATGCGTTTCCCAGGTTATTAGCCCCATCAATGTTCAAGGCCTATCGCTCTCAGTGTTGTTTCACATAGTACCTGATGGCACTATTGCTGAACCAGTTATAATAGGTAGGGATATATTAGAGAATAACGTGCACGTGCATATGGATAACGATCAAGTAACTTTTTCTCAGCGTAAAGAAGTTAATTTTTCTGACAAATCTAGTGACTTTGATTTAATGAATATTGATACAGACTTACGAGGCGATGACAAATTAGTATTGATTAGAATTTTAGAAAAATACAGTGAGTTCTTCACAGACGGTATACCAACGCGACGGGTTACGACAGGCGTTCTCCGTATAGACCTTATTGATCCAAATAAGACTGTGCAAAGGCATCCCTATAGGTTAGCACCCGCGGAAAAAGAAATAGTCAACGAGAAAATAGAGTCCCTATTAAAAGCGGGTGTTATTCGGGAAAGCAGTTCTCCTTTTGCTAGCCCCATTTTATTAGTCAAAAAGAAAGACAACACCGATAGGATGTGTGTAGACTATAGGGAACTCAATGCTAACACGCGTCCCGAGCATTATCCGTTGCCCCGCATTGACGAACAAATCGACCGTCTCCATGGCGCGCATTATTTCTCGTCATTAGATATGACATCTGGTTATCACCAGATAATCGTTGACCCCGATTGCATTGCAAAAACGGCATTTGTGACGCCGGATGGCCAATTCGAATACTTGACGATGCCGTTTGGTTTACGGAATGCCGCTTCCGTATATCAGCGGTGCATAAACACAGCTCTAGGTCCTCTAAAAGACAGGGTAGCGCTGGCTTACATGGATGATGTCATGTGCTATTCAAATGAAGTCACTGCAGGGCTAGAACGTCTAGACCTAACTTTGAAAGCTCTCACTGACGCGGGTTTTTCGCTGAACTTTAAAAAGTGCAGATTCATGAAAAAGGAAATAGATTACCTCGGTTACGTCATAAAAGCAGGAGTAGTTACACCGAACCCTAGAAAGATACAGGCTTTAGTTGACGCTCCGACTCCAAAAACAGCTACACATGTTAGGCAATTTTTAGGCCTAGCCTCTTATTTCAGACGGTTCATACCAAATTTCACCCGAATAGTAGGACCTCTTTACCCATTAACAAAATTAAAAGGGCCCATCAAATGGACAGATGCTCACAATGAAATAAAAAAAAAAATTGTTGACATTCTTACGTCAGAACCGGTATTAACAATATTTGATCAAGATTCGCCCATTGAACTTCACACTGACGCGAGTTCAGAAGGTTACGGGGCTATATTGATCCAAAGGAAAGATAATGTTCCTCACGTGGTATCTTACTTCAGCCGTCGAACGTCCGACGCGGAATCGCGATATCATTCATACGAACTAGAAACCCTGGCGGTCGTTCGTGCGGTCGAGAACTTCCGGCATTACTTATACGGTCAGCACTTCACTGTCTTCACCGACTGTAATTCTTTGAAAGCATCCAAATCAAAAACCGATCTAACTCCACGCGTACACAGATGGTGGGCTTTCTTACAAGCGTACGATTTTGACATTGTTCACAAGCAGGGCATTAGCATGAGCCACGCTGACTATCTATCTAGAAACCCCATTTCGGAGCCCACACATAGTTTGCAGGGATTAAATGATTTAACTGTTGCTACGAGTAGGAACAAGAAAGTTCACTTTATAGAGTTACATCAGGGTTGGCTAGCTGTAGAGCAAAAACGCGATAGCGAAATTTGTGACCTTATCAGCAAACATCAAAACAACGAGTTACCAGAATCGATTGCACACACGTATGACGTGCAGAAAGGCATACTGTATAGGAAAATTGAACGCAATAGAACCAGCTCTTGGTTACCAGTTGTACCAAGATCCCTGACATGGACACTTATTAATCATGTTCATACAGAAATTATGCATCTCGGTGTTGATAAGACGCTTGACAAAATATATGAACAGTATTGGTTCCCACAAATGTGCAAGCAGGTGCGTAAATTTATAGATTCATGCATAGTATGCAAAGCTTCAAAAGGATGTTCGGGAGCGCAACAGGTGCGATTACATCCAATACCTAAGGTGTCTACGCCTTGGCACACGATACATATAGACATCACGGGCAAACTAAGTGGCAAAAGTGATAGGAAAGAATATGCGTCCGTTATTATCGATTCGTTCACCAAATATGTTCTCTTAGATTACACACCTCGATGCTGCTAGCGCAATTCAATCTCTTAAAAGGGCAGTTTACCTATTTGGTGCACCGAAGCGTATAATATCAGACCAAGGTAGGTGTTATATTAGTGCGGATTTCAAACGGTTTTGTAGTGAGCATAGTATAGAGCTTCACCTTATCGCTACTGGCTCTAGTAGAGCTAACGGTCAAGTTGAGCGTATAATGCGCACTCTAAAATGTCTGCTCACAATAGTAGAGAACGACCCAAACAAAACGTGGCGCGACGAACTTCCTGAAGTTCAGCTCGCCTTGAATAGCACTAGATCTAGAGTAACAGGCTACTCCCCTACGGAATTGATGTTCGGCATACGAGCAAAATCATTAGGAATGTCAACCTTATCCTTACATGCTGAGCCTGAGCCCCGTTTAGATTTAAACACCATTAGGCATAATGCTTCTGAGAATATCAAAAAGGCTGCTTCATCAGAGGTAGAACGCTTTAACCGGGGTAGAGCAACAGTGAGACCATTTAGTGTGGGCGACTTTGTCTTTATCAAGGGTAGTGAACGTAACCAAACTAAACTACAGCGAAAGTTCAAAGGTCCTTTTACGATTGTCAAGGTACTAGATCACGATAGATATGAGCTGAGAGACATTGATGGGTCTAACCGAACCTATAAGTACGCCCATGAAAACTTACGCGCAGTACCCAGGGGCTACGGTGGATTGATTGAAGTAGCTACTTCTTTAGTCAATGAGTCAAAGGAGGCCGAGACGGCGGAAGTTCATAGTCATGAGAATGGAATGGTAACATCTGATGATGATAGTGACACAGTATCGGTATCTAGCTCACACACTTTGACCGCAAGCTCTGGCACCCTCTCCGCCTCCGAACATGATGAGTAGTAAATGGTGAGTTTATAACAATTGTGTAAATCCTGTATTTTTATCGAGAATCGATCTAGAGCGTTGGGTACTGGATAGCCAGTTGGGAGCGGTGTGGTTGACCAATGGGGCTGGCCTAAACCGGGTCAATGCCCCTGATCAGACTATGTTTTCCTACGTGGTATGTAATGTAGTTGATCGACTGGGCTGGCCTAAACCGGGTCGACGCCCACGATCAGTCTACAACTTCTTTGGTATGAGCTGGGTGGCAAGAGATTGGTCTGGGGCTGGCCTATGCGGGTCGACGTTCCGGACCAGTTGATTGCAACAGCTGTGTGTGGTTTTCGCGACTGGTGGAAGGGGCGCTGACGGGTTGTCCGGTCCACCGCGCCATGCGAGTTGGTGGGTGGTCGAAGGGGCGCCTGAAGTCAGTTGTCCGCCCAGTGTTTTTAATTCAGATGTGAGGGGTGAAGATCGAGACCTTTTTAAACAGGTAGCATAAAGGGGTAGCTAGTCAGGGATGGGCGAGCATGCCCAGACGTGTATTACAGATTTGTATTTGGTCTTTGCAGATAACTCGAGGCGTGAGCAGTCGCACGAGGACGTGCGAATGTCAGTCCGGCCGTGACGGCGCATCAATGTTTTGAGAGTGTCAAGAAACGTCAAAAATGACAGCGGACATTTGACAAGCGTGGATAGACGTTTCTTCACTCTGACACAACTCCGGGCTCTTTTGCACGCAGCCGTCAGACGGATCATTATCCGCTTGCATCGCGCTCAAGCAAGACGTGTTCGGTGGAGTGTCATTCTATTTCGATTAATTGGAAACCGCTGATTGTGATTCTATTAATAGTTTGCTAGAAATTATAATTGTGCATCGTTGATTATCTTCAACACGTGTTTTAATTCTCCTCGCCCGCCTACCCACGATAGCTCGGCAGCCACAATGAATCCAGAATCTACTGATAATGGCAATGTGCCGTTACATATTACGCAATTCATCTGTTTGACAATTTTGTATTATTATGACATAACATTTAAACTGTAGAAATAAAAAATAAAAATCTCATTTGATTAATAAACACTGTACTTAAAGAAAAATTATACGGAAAAATTATGGTCTTAATTTTTTCATGCGGTAATATTTACACCAAATATAATTCTGATATGAATTGAATTGAATATGATTCAGCTAAAATATGTGTCACCATAGAGGAATTGCTGGGAATTCAGAAAATGAATTGCTTTTAGAGGAATTGCTTAATGTGGCCGTTTTAGACCCGCAGTTCTTCAGGATGTTTGGCAGAACGTTGAACATACGAAAATGGTGGATAGGTGGGGTCATCTGCTATTTACTCAGCCTTAATGTATTTGGCCCTGGCCCCCTAGTTTTTTTTTAATGCAAGTTGAAATTAAGATTTAAGTATTTTTTACATCTTTCTGTAAGTTTGAAGACTCATAACTTTTTTTCTAGCTAACATCTGAATAAAGCAATAATTTTGTAAGAATCTGCCAACATTAAAGATTTAAAAAAAAACAAAAATATTGTCTGTTTTACCCATTTTTAATAAAAAATACACTTTAAAGTTAAGAAAGTGGCGAAACTAGAAGAAAGCAAAAAACATTTTTTTTTAATATCCCGGGGCCAAGGCCAAATAAATTAGGGCTGAGTAAGTAGCAGATGACCCCACCTATCCACCATTTTCGTATGTTCAACGTTCTGCCAAACACCCTGTATAAAGAAACATATTGTAGGTAGGTATACCCTACAAATTGTCATAATAAACAGATTACTCTCGTTTTATATACTCGTCCTTGAAACTTACCTACCTTCTCTGGAAGATAAGCAGCAGAGAACTCTCGTAGCATAATAATGAGCTCACCAAATCACTGTTGTAAATGCGGCATACATTTGCATTCCAGTAATTTCAAACCTACAATCTAGCAGTAACTAGGTAACTTTATATGATTCGCCTCTTATCGCATAAATCCTGCTAATCTCAGCTACCGCATTCATTTCGTCCCCATTCCCACAAAAACCCACTAATTGCAGGACCCGCTCTAACCCAGACGGAGGTGACCCCGCAAATTTCCTCGAACACGTCTTATCAAGAGAAAATCAACAATAAACTACATATTACCGTAAAAACCGTAAAACAACGACAATTGTCTCGCAACCCGTTTGAAGAACGACCATTTTGTGTTCCGATTTCCTAAAAAACCGTCATAGGTCGTACGTGGAGCGTTGTGGCCATGGTTTGTGGTGGTTCCAGGCTGTTGCGTCGTAGATAGTCATTTGTTTTTAAAATTAATCTTCTTAGGCTTCTTATTCAATAATTGGACAAAAGTTTTATTGAAATTTCAAAGACGCGTCACGTTTAGTCTTATTTCGTTACATGACAGAGAAGAAAGATATACCTTTTTCTGTCTCTCACACTTTAACTCTCTCATCATCATCATCATCATCAGCCGAAAGACGTCCACTGCTGGACATAGGCCTCCCCCAAGCACCGCCACTTCGACCGATTCTGTGCTTTCCGCATCCAGCGGATTCCTGCGGCCTTCACAAGGTCATCGGTCCATCTTATGGGAGGCCTTCCAACGCTACGTCTTCCGGTACGCGGTCGCCACTCCAGAACCTTTCGGCCCCATCGGCCATCCGTTCTGCGAGCAATGTGCCCTGCCCATTGCCAATTAAGTTTGGCAATTCTTCGGGCTATGTCGGTTACCTTGGTTCTCCTGCGGATCTCCTCATTTCTGATTCGATTACGTAGGGAAACTCCAAGCATAGCCCTCTCCATTGCCCTTTGACTTTTAGCCTTCTGATAAGGCCCATTGTGAGCGACCACGTTTCAGTACCATAGGTCATCATTGGCAACACGCACTGGTCAAAGACTTTCGTCTTGAGACACTGTGGTATGTGGGACGGACGAAAAGATATTGCGTAGCATCCCGAACGCTGCAACTCTCTAATTTTTATATTTTGAGAAGTTTCACTTTTATCACGTGTACATACGGTGCTGCACGCGCAGTTTTTTCTAATATGGCCTTCTGTTTTCAAAAAGGTTGATGACAAAAGATTGACAGGAATAGGCGAGTAATTTTAAGGCAGGTTTTAGGGTTTGACCAACTCCATTCAATTAATTTTGTGAACATAGGTTAAAAATGTACCTACCTATAATGTAAAGTCTGTATTCATTGGCAACGAAAGGCTTGCTTAGAGACAACTGCAACACTAAAATATGCAGATTGAATATCGTGTCCTGTTATTTCAAACAAAATTTCCTCATTCTCTATGCAAGTTGGTAACCCTACAACTATGAAGTTCCCAGTGCTACTCTGTCGCTAATAGCGCTTTATGTTCAAGATAATAGCACTTGATGTGCCACATAATGTTGTGTGCGATAGTGTAACGTGTTCCTGCTACATCAATGAGTTGACTTATGACCTACAAGGAGGAGATTATATGGCACTACAGAGGGTCTATTCTGTAATTTTTTTAAATTTAATTTATTTATTTCGACGGTTGAAAGGCTAATTGATCTAAGCGACATTTTGCGAAACTTGCAGGAAGACAGATGATAGTAATTTTTTTTGAAAAAAAAAAAAAACATAAAAAACAACTATTTGATAGACTTTTATTTATTTAAACCAATCAATCATAATAAGATCTTATTATGATTTTTAAAAAAATAACTAATCCGTCCTCCTGCAAGTTTCACAAAATGTCGCTTAGATCAATTAACCTTTCAACCGTCGATTTAATTCAGACTCAATGATCCATATTTTTGTTAGGAGATATACTTTAGAATTATGTTAGTGTTTAAATACACACCACAATCATACTATTATTACTAAGATTAAAATATCAGAATCTAAATTACTAAAATGTTTAAAATTATCAATAATATTACAAATAAAAATAAAATTCATTAAAAAATTTAAATTAATTAAATCATAAAACAACAAAATGAATACATAAAAATCAAAATAATTTAGTCAATTGCTGTTTTTTGAGACATGTAACTGTACACAATGTCACAATATAAGAATGTAAAGAACATGACAAAAAAAAACCAGATAATTTAGATTTTAAGTACAAGGATCTTTTGGCGCTCGAATGACGTTGACAGGAGGGCGCTGTTGGTAAGCATTTGTATGGTTGTTTTGTGAAATGTATAGAAAAAAGTGAAAATAAAAAACTTTTTACAAAAAAAAAACAACCGACTTCAAAAAAAACACAGTTGTGATACCTACCCCACACAAATTCGAATACCACTACCTGCTATGTAAATAACAGTGACAGGAAGTTATCATAATATCATCCACATACTAAGTGAGGCAAAAATACGTATTATTGAAGCTAACTCAAAAACTACCCAAGCAAAGTTAATAAAATTTATATGGGACCACCTCTGAAGTATGATCTACCAAACAAAAAAAGAACCATCAAAATCAATTCATAAATGACGGAGTAATCGTGTAACAAACATACAAAAAAAACAACATACAGTCGAATTGAGAACCTCCTCCTTTTGGAAGTCGGTTAAAAACAAGATGGCGCCGTTAGTTCCGATTTTGGGCACGCGCCGAAAGATAGTTGTATGTTGTAAATTAAATGAGCTTGAATTGAGTTGTTATTCCACCTGATGCTAGGGATTGAAACTATTGACAACTCACTTCACTTAAGTTTTCACGAGATTCAAAAATCTACACACAACACAACAACACATCACACGTCCACACACCTCCACCACTGTATAAATACAGTTGTTGGACATTCCAGCTGAATTACATTTTCGATTTCCTGTTTCGTTTTATTAGAACTATTTGTTTAAGAATGTCTCACACAGAAACAAACCAAAAGAAATATACTAGCTTAAATCTTCAATTTGCTAAAAGTAATAAAAAAAAAAATACCATAATCGAAAAATAAAAACTATGGTTGTTTTTACGACTGCCAAAGAAATTATGATAATACTTACTATATTCTTTGAATAGATCATTAATTCGTTATGTAACATAATTTGCATAAATCCATGTAAGCCCGGTGTGTCGCGGAATTGACAGAATTCCGGCAGAACTTGTCACACTCCACACAATCCTGACGACGCGGAGGCGTTTGTCCAATGCGCCGCTGCCGCTATGTCGACACGGTAGCAAGAAAGAATTAGTTTTAAATAGATTTGATACAATAATATTCTGCAAAAGAATTATTTCGAAACTTATAATGTCTGACAGAGGATGATACCACTGTGAGACAGTTGTCCTTATCAAATGAAAAAGACAATCGATGTTTTTTTTTTAAGATTAAGGAGCTTATCAATATTAATTTCATCGATTGACTTTTCCTTGCGCTCTAAGAGTGACAATGGGGTTCAAAAAGCAATTTTTAAGCTATTGCATAACTTTTATCGCGGCGACCGAATCAAGAAATTTCGTAACGAAAATAAAACCTAACACCCCCCACTCCGCCTACCATGTAATGACGGTTCCCATGACAACGTGATGTTGTCATGGGAACGTAATTTTTGTTTTATGTCATCACGTCATCATCCCAAGTGTAGCGTTGACAAATAGGAAGTATGGAGGTTACAAATGCTATGCAATAGCTCCACCGCGGCAGTCCCCGAATGCCACACGTTTTTTTTTGTTATTTAGTCGTACAGATAAAATTTCTTTATTTTCTCCGGTAAATTACAATCCCGCCGTTTAAGTTCACACATAGTTTTCCTACTTAATAGACCTTAGTTCTATCCCGACACAGATTCCTCCGTTCTCTTTAACTGTCGACTCCAATGGAAAGCCCCTCCAACGGTGCTTATCTAAACAGTTTCCGAGTACATCCAGATGAGTGATAACAGCAAATGAGCGGCAGTACGTACGTACTCGAGTACATACGAGTATATGCGATCGACGTGTGACATGGTCGTTATGTTGTTGGACCTCATGCTCATCAGTTGAGACGTGGACTTTCTTGTCAGATTCCTGATGGGGATTCTTCTTTGTTTTAGTTTTTCCGGTGAGCTCCAGTTTTTTCTCTTTTAAGTGGCATGCATTTGGGAAATTGTCAGTACTAGACGGATTTGTGCCTGGTTAATGACACTATATAGTGTATTATAAATAGTACAGTATCATTGCCTAGTACTTCAGGGATATTAATTATTTATTCATTTATTACACGATGTACCTACTTACACAAAGTTACAGACTTAAGATTGCGGCGACGCATGAATTACGATGATAAACGTAGTACATAAATCATTTGCAATTTGAGCATATTTCCACCATATTATGTTGATATTCGGATTGAGACAGTATTTATCTAGGCTCCTACGTCTTTTTATTTCCAAAAACTTACCTTTAAATGAAGTGTAAGCGAATTGCATTTCGTACATTTTTACAGCGTAAATGACATGTTTTCATATTGTTTTTTCTGTATTATAAACAACAATATTTATAATATTGTTTCCGCAGAAGCATAGTTTATGTTATCAAGTTACAAATTAACGAAGAAAAAAATGGAAATACATTAAGTTTTCATTCATGATTTTTTGTATTACGGAACACGTCCAAATTTATCATAAATTTTCGAAAGCTAGTAGTACTATCGCGTCAAGCAATAATTGTCAATGTGTGTGTGGTAGTATTACTCACTGTAGGTGTATATCGCTCCGACAGGCACTCACACTAGCGCAACGTGCTTGGAATTGAATTTTGCAAACATCTCGATTTGTAGTTGCGAGCCGTGTCGCCGGCCTCTTAAGGGGTTTGTTCATAAACGATGATTAAAAATCGATACGATGATAAACGTCAAAAATGTATGGTTAATTTTACTGACAATTATTGATAACATAACATCACGCCATTAATCCCCGAAGGGTTAGTCAGAGGTGCACATATAGTACACCCACATTTCGCCAGTTATGTTTAAGTTCCATGTAATAGGGGGCGAGCCTATTGCCATCAACCGGGCGCAAATACAAATTCCGGGCTGCTACTGAGAAATTCGTAATGAAAAATTCCAATAACACTGCCTGACCTGGAAATCGAATCTAGGACCTCATCCTCAGCAGCGCTTGCGACTAGACCAACGAGGCAGTCTTAGACAATTATTGATATAAATATTTGACTTAATTACTTAATAGATATAGGTAATGCAGGCATGACGCTATAATTTTGTATGTTTGTTCTACCTACATAATTTTCTTACAAATTGTCCTACTTTCATAATAGTGATAAGTGCAGTAACGTTTCTAAGGTTATAACGTTCACGTATAAAATACGTGGAGTCTTGTTTAAAGACAAAAAAACTCAAGTATCTCTAATAAGCAACTAACTAGTTTATTTTGCAAAGCGAATTACCAAAAGCCCCGTAAAACTATGTTCAAGATCACACAAAACCCACAGAGAAAAAAGACAAATAAACCTTGAGTGCGTCTGAACTTTTGTGTATCATTTAACAAGCTCCTGAACCCCTTCCGGCCGCGTGGCGCTAGGCGCCACACGTATACAGTGACATAAGAGGCCTCCGACGCCAAGCGACGTGACGCTAAGCGACGCCATCCTCCAAGAGAGGCCCCTGACACTCCGACGCCAAGCGCCGTGACGCCAAGCGCCCCAACGCCAAGCGGCGCGACGCCAAGCGCCCCGACGCTAAGCGCTGCGACACCAAGCGCTGTGACGCCAATCGGCGCGGCGCCAAGCGACACCAATATAGCCTCTCGCTCATCATACACTTGACGTTGACGCAGGCCTCCCATTAGCGTGAGGTACCACGGAGTGCCTCCGCTATCTAATTTTTATCCACACCTACCTCTTTGTTCGACAGGACTCGCCGTTAGACGCGTGACGCCGCAGCCCGGCTCCCTGTGTGCAAAAATGCGTTACGTCCTTTTCAAATCCTTCAAAGTTAACCGCAATATTCTAGAAACTCATTAAATCGTTCCTCTAATCTTGTCCTTTTTGAAATCCACTTCTGACTCGAATTTCAACCCCTGTTAATCCACTAGAGCAAATTGGTTTAAGTTTACAGCAAAAAAAGTGTAACTTTCGAGAGGTTACAAAAAATCTTTTGCGGCAGCCGTGAATAGTTGAATACCGTGAAATAAGCGGTGTTGTTGAGAGTCAAAAGGGTGTATGTCGGATTTATTTAAATGGACTTTTCAGGGGTTTTTAGGGTGTTGATCCCTGTTGTACTCAATGTGTTTTAATTGAAAGATATTTTGAAAACTATCAAAAAAAAACAAAACTTTAGTTAAGATGCTAATTTATCAATTGTGTTTCCCAAATTTTTGGTATTTATTAAATGATAAATGATTTTATTTCTGTAAGTTGGTTTGTACAAACACTTTTACACGTCAATCATATTTTAAAACTAGATGAGGTCGGCGTTTCCTATCTGACTACTCTGAGAAGAAAGGCCGAAACAAACTCAGAGGTCATTTGTAAAGCTCATTTGTATCACTAGACTAGCTTCCGCCAGCGGCTTCGCCTGCATGAAATCTATATAAATTTTACCCTATTACTCAGTGATAATATAGCATACTATTGGTGAAGGAATTTTTTAAATCGGTCCAGTAGTTTTTGAGTTTATTCATAACAAACAAAATATTTTTTTCTCTTTATAATATTAGTATAGATAGAACCATGCACACTTAAATTTAACTATAAATAAGCCTATTTAAATACCTATACCTGCCGTCCTTACGAAAAGTGCAATAACTAGGTTAAACCTAATTTCGAGAAAAACGCGGGTAAAGATTTTATTTTGTTTGTATCTCCAACACTATACATGGTATACAAGGTAAACCGGCTTCGTCATAGATACGTAAAAAATGGTGTCGATTCTCTTGTCACAAATGCCTCTAAACTAGACTAAAAATCACCACAATTTAGTTTATTCCTGTCAAACGACGATTTCCCATTCCGAAATAGACTAAAATGACACAACTTAACTATATTTTAGTTTGACAGCACTAAGATGGTACTGAGATATTAGTTTAGTGAAAATGACAATTTTGTTATTCTGAATTTGACGTTTTTCACCTAAAATTTAGATTTTCTAACTAAATCAGACTATTTTTAATCGCGACTAAAAACGTGTGGAATAAAATTGGTTGGAACTTTAAATTCACACCAAAACCTCGACTTCAGATGCAAAAACAGTACTGAATATTTTTTTTTTTTTTGCTTATATCTCGAAAACGGTGTGTCCAATCGCAAAAATAATGAAAATTTCGACACCCTTTATAAAAGCCTTAAACTCATAACCCTCTACATGTAGGTAATATTTTTTCTTATTTTCCATACAAAAAGTGAAAAAATCCACATAAAACACGTCGAGGCTGCCCCCCCTGCGCGCCTCCAGCTCTAAAAAGATTCACGTCACGTGGTTAGGTATCACGTGTGGAGTTGCGATTGTCAAATTCGATTTAGATGTGTCAAAATTATTTTTAAATTTAGAGAATTTATTTTACAGAATAGCTTTGAGATTCTCATAGTCAAAAGTAGTGAATTTTAGTGATAGTTTTGTTAGTTTAGTTCGGTGTACAAGAGAATCGGCACCAGTGTCTAAAAAGAATACATAGATCTCGTTCTGCAAATTCCGAATATGTACCTACTTATATCAATTCGGCGCAAAACTCGAGTTATTGCACTTTTCGTAAGGACGGCAGTAGAAGCAGTCGGCGTCTTTTTCTCAAGCAAATATAATCAAATCAAATCAAATCATTTATTTATTTGCAAACATGGGTAAGAGATACATAGATATTTTTCATTATAAAAAAGTCCTCCATATTTTACCACTATATGGGTATGCAAATAGTGTAACAAAATTTAAAACTATCAATAAAATGTCAACTAAATACAATAAATCACATTAAAACAGTAAAAAGATAATTTTAAATAAATCAATAATAACTAAATTAAATATTAATAATACATACCCAACCAACATTTAATTTTAGAATAATCAATATTAATTAAGTTCAAAACAATAAATAACTAATAATTTTCCTAACATAGTAAATCAGATGTAACAGGCCTAGTATCTTTAATTTAAATATTCATTAATATTATAATAGCATTTCGCAACTAAAAATTCGTGTGTTTTGGTTTTAAACCGATCTATATCTTTAATTTCCATAATGTGTTTAGGTAGTTTATTGTAAATTTTGGGTACCATACCTAAAAAGTTGTTATAGAAAATAGCTTTTTTATGTGGTGTTGCGCATATTTCATTTTTGTGTCGTAAACTCTTTGGGTGGTTATATAGATGTATATTTGCTTTAACATAGCTTGCTACTTCGTAAATGTAAAGACAGGGAAGTGTAAGTAGCTGAAGTAGTATAATTTAGCAAGTCTTTAAATCTTAAGTGAGTAGGTATCTTCTCGACAAGTTAAGGCAAGTATGCTTAATCATCAGTCTTTGTTTTAATAATTGACATCAAGGTGGCTCAACTAGAACCTATTTATTAGAATTACTCATAAAATATAAGGAGCTCAGGAGCAGGAGGAGGAGCTCGTGGCTAAGTAATAATAGCCGCACGGGTCGATTCGACAGGTCCATGGATGGGTGACCTTTACGTCTCGAGACTCCTCCGTGCCTCGGAAAGCACGTTAAGCTGTTGGTCCCGGTTGTCATTCGTGGATCTTTGACAGGAGTTACGGGTCGTCAGAAGCCCGAAAGTCTGATAACCAGTCTTACCAAGGGTTATAATATTATCCAGTTACCTACTGGGTTGTGGAGGTCAGATAGGCAGTCGGTCCATGTAAAATACTGGTATTCAGCTGCATCCGGTTAGACTAGAAGTCGATATCCGTGCTGGAAGCCGACCCCAACATAGTTGGGAAAAAGCTAGGCAGATTGAGTAATAAAATATAAACTTAACCAATTTATAACTACAAAATATATTTTTTTCAACTTTCTCAAGGTTCAGACTCTATTGAATATATAAATATTGGCAACTTCTATGCATAATAAAGAAAATTATTCAAGATTTATTTGTTTTTTTTTCTATTTCTACTAAGCCACCGATATCGGTATCGGTATCGGTATCGCCGATTATTTACTACAATAATCGGTATCGGTATCGTACCGGCAAAATTATGTATCGTTACATCCCTAATATTTTGTATCACCCAATGGTATAATTCTACCCATAGAGTGAGTTACATTCTCTTGTTATACAGGGGGTGTAAATATCGGTGGACGCTCAATTGGTTGCAAATTGTTGTTAGATGGTGTTGTACGTTCAGCGATGTAGGGTGCGATCTTTTAATAATTAAACCACATTACTAGGGTTGGTTTTAGGCAAGGATCGTTGCAAGTATAAAAGGCCACAATTTCATAGCATAATAAATCTATTCCTAACTAGATATTCTCGGTGTCAGTTAGTTAGTTTTAAGTCTTAATAATTTCTAATCGTTAAAAACATTTGTGTTTCACTTGTGCTCACAATTAAATGCTTATGATAACAGAACTGTTTAGTCGACTGTAGAAATAAAAATCATTTATTTACTTACTAGCTTTTTTTCGCGGCTTAGTCTACGTGGAGGTCAGTAATTATCCCACGGGAATGTAGTAGGTACAGGGATCAATCAGGAATCAGGGATCTATGTGTCAATCCAGGTTATAAAATAGCTGTGTGCCACATTTCATGCAAATCCGTTCAGCCATTTTTGCGTGATTGAGTAACAAACATCATACCAACTTTCAAATTAACACACTTTACCTTACGACATGCAAAATGGTAAAACACTAGTGTGGTAACTCTACGTACATAACACTTCATCAAAGAGTAATCGTACTTTATTCGTATCATCTGATTTAAGTTACTAAAGGTCTATTTTCAAACACTGCACTCTAGTCAGTCGAACACTCATCCCAGTACACACCAGATGTCAAATTTTTTGCTGCACCCTCGTTCAGGCGTATGACTGTTGTATGCCTATTGTGTACCAGTGTCGATTTCAATTAGCTACCCATTGTGATATTGTGGGTTTTACATTAGCCATGGTCACTTCTAAAGTGGCCTTTTTGCTCCCTTTTAGAGTCAGTTAGAGATTTTTTATTGGTTAGTTTGACGGTAGTTGTGAACTACGCAACTGTGAGTTGTTGAAGTTGGGTAGATTCCCTCTTGACTTTACGTATAGCATAAGCATATTATAAAATTAAAGACTATGTTGAAGATAAGGAAGTTTGGCAATAATTCCTTCTGCACATGTGGCTTCCCTGGTACCTCATTAAGGCTCCTGGCCGTGACTTCACTCGACAGAGTTTAGGTAAATTCTTGCGATGTTATGTTTGTGTGCACCGTTCACGCACACACGCCTAAACATCGAGCGTAGTGATCGCTTAAACAGTTTTGATCCTATAGACGGTATTTTGTTAAGTTACGTAGGTACGCTTATGAAATAAGTCTGGAATGTTTGTGTATATTCGTTTAGTATATTTATAACAATTCTGTTTTATATGGAATTTTATACTTTTTGTATGGAAAACATGAAAAATTATTACCTACATGTTGAGTTTTATGGGTTTATGGGTTTCATAAAGGGGGTCGAAATTTTCATTATTTTTGCGATAAGACACAATTTTCAAGATATAAGCAAAAGAACAGAAAAAAGATAAAGTACAGTTTTTGCAACTGAATGAGTTATTAATTTAGTGAAAATGAAAAATTCGCTATTGGTGCCGATTCTCTTGTATACCGAACTAAACTTACTAAACTATCACTAAAATTCCTTAATTTTGACTATGAGAATCTCAAAGCTATTCTGCAAAATAAATTCTCTAAATTTAAAAATAATTTTGACACATCTAAATCGAATTTGACAACCGCGACTCCACACGTGATACCTAACCACGTGAATCTTTTTAGAGCCGGAGGCGCGCAGGGGGGGCGACGCAGCCTCGACGTGTTTTATATGGATTTTTCACTTTTTGTGTGGAAAATAAGAAAAAATATTACCTACATGTAGAGTGTTAGAGGTTTAAGGGTTTTTTAAAGGGTGTCGAAATTTTCATTATTTTTGCGATTGGACACACCGTTTTCGAGATATAAGCAAAAGAAAAAAAATATATTCGGTACTGTTTTTTCATCTGAAGTCGAGGTGTTTGTGTGAATTTTAGTTCATGACAACCAATTTTATTCCACATGAAAAACATGTGGAATAAAATTGACAGGACTAAACTAAAATTTATCTTCTGTCCTTTTCTTAATGAAATAGAAAGAAAAAGATGCACTTAAATTTAGTTTAGTTTGTGAACAAGGGAATCGGCACAATTATGCAAAATAAATTCTCTAAATTTAAGAACATTTTTGACACATCTAAATCAAATTTGACAATCGCGACTCCACACGTGATACCTAACCATGTGAATCTTTTTAGAGCCGGAGGCGCGCACGCTCGACGTGTTTTATATGGAACTTTTCACTTTTTGTATGGAAAATAAGAAAAAATATTACCTACATGTAGAGTATAAGGGGTTTTATAAAGGGAGTCGAAATTTTCATTATTTTTTGCGATTAGACACACCGTTTTCGAGATATAAGCAAAAGAAAAAAAAAAGATTCAGTACTGTTTTTGCATGTGAAATCGAGGTGTTGGTGTGAATTTAAAGTTCATGACAATCAATTTTATTCCACACGTTTTTAATCGCGAAAAATAGTCAGATTCGGTTAGAAAATCTAAATTTTAAGTGAAAAACGTCAAATTCAGAATAGTAAAGTTGCTTTTTTCACTAAATGAAAATCTCAGTTCCATCTTAGTGCTGTCAAATTAAAATCTAGTTAAGTTGTGTCACTTTAGTCTATTTCAGAATGGGAAATCGATTGCCCATTCTGAAATAGATTAACCGATAAGGGACCGCGGGTGGTCCGCGCCGTGACAGATTTACGACCGCACTTGAATAAACAAAAGCATCGGGTTTCATGATAACGTCTATAGTGTTTTGTTTATGTTTTTTGCTACTCGAATAGATTAGAGATACATTGTAAATGGTTACAGTCTTTGTTATCAACGTTTACTAATCTTTATTACCCGTTTTTTTTTTGTTTTCTATGTTCTAATGTTTTTACGATTTCTAATAAAACTACCGTACCAATTCACACGAAATTTTTCAGGGTACATTATGGATAGATAAGTTATCTAATAAAAGCGTTTTCAGAGAAAAATTTTTTTCCAAAAAAATTCAAAAAATCTAGGTTTTTGCTGATCTAGAATTTCTAGTGCTTTCATAACTTTCTCCGTACCAAAAAAATATTTTTTATGTATATTTTTTTGTAAAAAAAATTTAAAACCCTGAAAAATTTAGTATTGAAAATAAATAAAACACTTACCGATCAGATCCATACAGAAAACTCACAAAATATCACAACTTTCACTATCACGAGAACTTTCACCATCACGTTTGTTTACACTTTTTTTGGTTGGGTCAAAATAGGTATAATCTAATGTTATTTAGTGCGAATATTATCTAAAACGATGTAATATTTACTTCAAAATGAAAATATCACCACTTTCCGACGATTTACACACTAAAACCATTAAAAAACGAATTATTACTGCGAACGCGCGCATCCCGGGAGTGACGTTTTTACTGTCATTTTGACCGCGCGGGAATGTCATTTTCAACATTTTTTTATAGTGTTGCCCATTTATATTTTTGCTTTTAGTCGATTTATTTGACAAGAATATCTATCTGACCATAGACTGCAAAAAATTTCAAACAAAAATATTGATTACAGCGAATACGATTGACAGTTGTATGTCGTGTGGAGTCTTGTTGCCAATTGGCAACAACGGTCCTTTAGCGGAGTGACACAACTTAACTATATTTTAGTTTGACAGCACTAAGATGGCACTGAGATATTAGTTTAGTGAAAATGGCAATTTTGCTATTCTGAATTTGACGTTTTTAACCTAAAATTTAGATTTTCTAACTAAATATGACTATTTTTAATCGCGACTAAAAACATGTGGAATAAAATTGGTTGTCATGAACTAAAATTCACACCAACACCTCGACTTCAGATGAAAAAACAGTACTGATTTTTTTTTTTCTTTTGCTTATATCTCGAAAACGGTGTGTCCAATCGCAAAAATAATGAAAATTTCGATACCCTTTATAAAACCCTTAAACCCCTAACACTCTACAAGTAGGTAATATTTTTTCTTATTTTCCACACAAAAAGTGAAAAATCCATATAAAACACGTCGAGGCT
This sequence comes from Agrochola lychnidis, assembly GCA_963680765.1. Taxonomy (NCBI): domain Eukaryota; kingdom Metazoa; phylum Arthropoda; class Insecta; order Lepidoptera; family Noctuidae; genus Agrochola; species Agrochola lychnidis. The sequence continues at coordinate 2,945,092 of OY796869.1, read as the reverse complement.
GCCCCCCCTGCGCGCCTCCGTCTCTAAAAAGATTCACGTGGTTAGGTATCACGTGTGGAGTCGCGGTTGTCAAATTCGATTTAGATGTGTCAAAATTATTTTTAAATTTAGAGAATTTATTTTGCAGAATAGCTTTGAGATTCTCATAGTCAAAAATAAGGAATTTTAGTGATAGTTTAGTTAGTTTAGTTCGGTGTACAAGAGAATCGGCACCCATGTCTAACTAAATATGACTTTTTTTAATCGCGATTAAAAAGGTGCGGAATAAAATTAGTTATCTTGAACTAAAATTCACACCAACACCTCGCTTCAGGTGCAAAAAACAGTACTGTATCTTTTTTTTTTTCTTTTGCATATATCTCGAAAACGGTGTGTCCAATCGCAAAAATAATGAGAATTTCGATCCCCTTTATAAAACCCTTAATCCCCTGACACTCTACATGTAGGTAATATTTTTTCTTATTTTCCTTACAAAAAGTAAAAATTCTATATAAAACGTCAAGGCTGCCCCCTGTGCGCCTCCAGCTCTAAAAAAAATTCACGGGGTAGGGCAAATAAGTACCACGTGGACTCGCGATTGTCAAATATAATTTTAGTGTGTCAAAATATATTTAAATTTAATTTAGAAAATTTTTGTTGCAGAATAGCTTCAAGATTTTCATAGCCAAAAGTAAGGAATTTTAGTGATAGTTTAGTAAGTTTAGTTCGGTATACAAGAGAATCGGCACCATATTGCCATCTTAGTGCTGTCAAAATAAAATATATTCTAAAATTATTTCACGATAGGAAATCATCGTTTGACAGGAATGAACGAAACTTTGGTGATTTTTAGTCTAGTTTTGAGGCATTCATTTGTGACAAGAGAATTGGCATCAGTATCCATAAAGGGATCTGAGACACTTGCGCGAAAGACATTTTCGCGAAAGACACTTGCGCGAACCCACTTGCGCGAAAAAGTTGCGGAAATGAGATTTCTTCATAACATCACGCCATCAATTTCAAAGGGCCCAACACTTTGAAATTGATAGCGTGATGTTATGAAGAAATGTGAAAATTTTCGCAGCCGCCATCTTAGATTTACGTTTTGACATCAAAATCTGCTTTAGAATCCTCAAAAACTATGAAAAAGACACCTATGACGAAAAATCTGAATATTGTCACAGCCGCCATCTTGGATTTATATTTTGACCTCACTATCAGCTTTAGCATCCTCGAAAACTATGAAAACGATACCCATGACGAAATATTTTTAAATGTTCGCAGCCGTCATCTTGGATCTTTATTTTGACTTAAAGTAGTCTTCAGTAGCGTTAAAGAACTTCGTTCCAAAAATACTTCACTTATTGCTACAACAGCATATCGGCGCGGGCATATCGGTGACGCGAACCCATAACTTTTTCCCCTACCAAAAATCATTCAAAACTATGAAATCTAAAGTCAAAATATAACTAGTGAACCCAGCAGGCAGATGTTGTCCTGCGACAACAGCGCCACGCGAGTCCAATTATAGTTATGAACCATCCAAGTTACACAAAAAGAATTAAAAAAAAACATCTAAATCAGTCAAGCCGTTTAGGATAAGAAGAATTACGAACACACGTACACCGGTATTTTATTTATTGCCAGGCATGCAAAATTTTAATGTTCTTCAAAAACAAGCAAAGTACTTTAAAATAAAATGCGGATCAAAATGTGGTAGTCGACGTACAATTTCTGGAATATGTTAACATCGGACACGTACGTGCGTGTGTGCGTGCTGCGACGCAAAGTGATACGTCCTCACGCTGGGAAGGCCCGTTCGCTACTGACGGAATAGATTTTCCGCGATCGTTTATATAGTTCACTTTGCCATTTATTTACGTAATGAAGTAATTGTTTATTTATAAAATAAAATTTAGATTCTATTAAACAATTAACTTAAAATTAATATATAATTTTTAAAATTTCTTAAAAGTGTTTCTAAGTATTAGAAAAAAATATTTATTTGGCTTGAAGTTTTGAGAAAGTTACGTTATTTCAACATTTTTTTTCTGCTATATTTTGTATGAAAGTTGAAAAAAGTGGTTCCCCTATGTACAAGTAGACCATATAATGATGTTGATGATATTTTTTAATTTTCAACATCAAAAGCAGTTTCTTCTAACGAAACGATCAAACGTCAGTCTCGCGTCATTTTTTGGAAAACTTGTTGCGAATTTTAGTGATTTCCCACGAATCCTTAATTTATTTCAAAAATCCCTTTCCCCTATGTACAAGACGAAGAATTGGACTTTTCAAATCACAAATAATTTTGTTTAAATTCTCGTCCCCTTTCTCACAACGAATAAACAAAATTGATCAAAATCAGTGATTTCGTGCGGTGCGGCGGCACGGAGCCTTAACGGCATAAATAAGTAAGAGTCTATTAACTGCTCCCAAATTACCATGTTTATTTAAATCTTTTTTTTTTTTTTTGTTTTTACATTCGTCCTTGACATATTTATTATTCTATTATTTGACATTATATACCTACCATTTAATTTCAACTTTTTTTTTAGTGACTTTTGTGGACATGATAATTACTCAGATTGATTACAGTTGTAACAGCAATCATATAATTGCGTTTTTATTAAAATAGGTTCTTTACTTTTATTAATTTATTTATTTTTGTATAGATTCTTTTCTACATATTTTGTGAATGTGAGAACGCTGTAGGCTTAGTGGATTGTAGACCTGTTGACGATTTTCTATTTTGTTAAGTACTTGGTACTTATTGAAAGACCTACACTGTCCTCCCATACCTAGAAACACTGTTATATGAAAGTATTGTAAAAGCCAATTATTTTTAAAAGAGTAACCGTGGAGTTTCTTGCCGGCTCTTCTCCATAGGAAACGACCAATTGGAACCGTGCACCTAGCTTCTGACGTTTCATAAGTGCCCATGTAGGTTTATGTGAAATAAAATATTTTGATTTTGATTTTTTGATTTTATAGAACAGTTTTGTGATTGACTGACGGACAGACAGATACTGAACAGACAAAAATGCTGAAGATGGATAAGTAATTGGAAGCATGTATATGTATCGGTAGTATTTCGATTCGAAGGATGCACTAAGAAATGTGTTTTTGAAATTCAACTCTTGAGCTGGTTTAGACAGATGTCATCATTTTTTATCATTTCAGCCGAAGGACGTCCACTGCTGGACATAGGCCTCCCCCAAGCACCGCCACTTCGACCGATTCTGTGCTTTCCGCATCCAGCGGATTCCTGCGGCCTTCACAAGGTCATCGGTCCATCTTGTGGGAGGCCTTCCAACGCTACGTCTTCCGGTACGTGGTCGCCACTTCAGAACCTTTCGGCCCCATCGGCCATCTGTTCTGCGAGCAATGTGCCCTGCCCATTGCCACTTAAGTTTGGCAATTCATAAACAGGTTATCATTTATGAACTCAATAAAAATAAACCATTGACAATTGTCAATAAACTTATACACTTTATATAAAAAATTGTAAATGCTTATAAAAATGGTGATTAAAATAAGAGTTAAATGTGTCAAGATGTAAAGTCAATATAGTTTCAAGATTCAGCCAATCACGTCTTATTTTTAATATTTTTTATATGCGTGTAAAAGTGTTGCCAATATTCTATACAACGTGTCGCTACAATGGCGACATTAATTTAACACACGGGTAGGGCTAGTGGCCAGTAATCATAAAAATATAATAAGAAAAAATTATTCGTTAATTGAAAAATAAAAAATTTCAAACGCTCGCCGACATAGGGCTCTCTCTTTCCTTCAATTCGCCTTCTCTTTGCACGTTATAAATTTTATTTTCATTGATGCGATGTTATGATCCGTGATCCCGGTAAATGACCTCTGCACTACAGTTTTTAAGCACAGGTTGCACTAAGATGCCATTTTAGAAAATTGAAAATAAATCGATAAATATAATAACGTTTAATGAAATTAAAATATTTTCTTAAAAATAAAACGCTAATCCGTATGCGTGTGTTAAATTAATGTCACCATTAAAGCGCCACGCTGTATACAGAATAAACAATTTTATTTCATTTATAAGTAGGTCAGTAGAGCTACTTACTACATTGAATGTTTATTTTTTTTTTTTTTAGGGGCATGAGGAACAGGGTGTAAAGTTCACTCATCCACCATAGAAAAGGGAGGATCCTCCGACCAGACGGGTGTTGTGTCTGGCGGGCAACTGCCCGCAGTTTGAAGTTGAAATCTTGTATGTATGTCGATCGCTCGGTAAACTCTAACTGCGCGATGCAGGATTTGTGTGACGTCATGTCTTTGATGCATAGTTCGTATGTGGCGGTGTAACCGCTACAATTTTAAATATTTTAAATCAATACTTTATAAGTTGTTTTGTAATATTAACACAATATGGATCACTGTTGTCCGAAATAAATGAATTTGAATTTAATTTAATAAAGGTAGGCTTTGCAAATCAATTTGAACTGTATCAAATCGAGTGACAACTCTACATTACATCCAATATCATTTATAACTGACCGTACAAACATACTTAAACAGCATTCACATCATGACATCAACAACATTGTTAAAATTTAACGCAAAATTAGAACTCAATACAAAAACCATTAGTTTCTAGTTCACACAATGGTGACAGATGGTCACAAACTCACAAAAAATATATTAGAAAAGGTGTCGGAATATCATAAATTGTCATGGACACGTGGACTCGGTGACATCTTGTTTTGTTAAGTTTAAGTCTATTACTTGGTCATTTTCATGATCTTTGTGTGTAATGTCAGCTGTCCGGTCTAATAGTAAGTTATTATAAGTTTATAAAGAATTTTACGCAACATTGATGTTTGGTTTCGCCGGCAAACTGTCTGTGGAAGTTTATCAATGTCTTGGAAAGTTGCTACCTCGCAAATTAGTAAACTATTGCTTTGTGTATCGGGTGCCCGGTTGCCCGATCTAAACGTTGGTAAATGATAATCTCGGGACCAGTGGTGGCCCCGTGGTAACGGGCCCGACTTACAAGCGGCCAAGACTTTTTAGGTCGTAGGTCGAGGGTCTTATGTATAAAATTTCATCATCACTGCTCTCAAAATGGTGAAGAGGTATCACGAGGAAATCGTACGTCCTAGAACTAAACATTCGAAGACATGATGACATCTACCAACCTGCACTGATTCTCGAAGAGAGACCTTTTTTTTCGACGCGAGAGATCACCGCCGCCGATCGCTTCCACGAGGACACGGCGATGCCCAAGCCGGGCTGACCTCCACCGTATGTTCCACCGTGTCCTCCGGGCGATCCACACAATGGTGACACCCGGGCGTTTCCTCCCGCCTTATCCTGAATAGAAACCTCCCGAAATAGCCGTATCCGGTGAGGACCTACGTCAGGCGGAAGGTGAAGACGCCATGGCGCCTCTCTAGCCACTCCTCAAAGAGGGGTCTTATCGCCGCAATTGTGGCGTGTCCAGAAGAGAGTAGGCCTGTGTCCCAGCAGTGGGAACATTATAGGTTGATTATGCATTCAGTCATTCGCGTTTCGATTACCAAATTCAGTGACATTTCTAACTGATGAGCGTATAGGCTAATCAATTAAATTCCTTGTTACTTATTTTAGATTTAGCTTCACACGGTAAAAACTTAGGAGCCGTGAAAGGACGGAAATTTTCGGAACCAAGAACTGGCCACAACGTTCAAAAAGCATTTATTCTAAGTCCATCTTGAATAAATGGGTTTATCATTTGCGTAAGAATGAACTCCCAAGCTAAAGAACGACACTTCCTACACTCCAAACGGAACCAGACACCATAATAAACCCATTTCTTTTCAATACGCATTCAGAGACCGAACGGTTTTACATAACAAAACACAGCAAAAATCCAAAATTGACCATAAATCCTATAAAGTAGACAGCAATTTCAATTTAATTTTATTCAAAAGTTAGGATATCTTCATAATCGTGGTGGTGATGTAACGATGGAAAACAGAAGGTCGACTCTATTGACAAGTGTTCCACACTATGCTTCTACATCACCATATCTGCCGAAGGAATAGAGGCAATTGTACTGTGTTGAGTTGCTTAGCCGATATTGTTTGTTATCACGATTTGCACTTTGCAGTTCCTGTTAAGTTTTATTTACCACTATATTTGCACAGTTCGAAAATAGTCATAGGAAACAATGGCGTGATGTGTTCATGTCAAAAATACCTATCAGAAAACACAACCTATGAAGATATAGTTAATTGTTAATTGCGGATGATGTAACCAATATTTTGTAACAATATTTTAATTTAAAAGAGTGTCCGTGGAGTTTCTTGCCCGTTCTTCTCCATAGGTACCTACTACGCTTTGGAATGGGCAACTAGCTTCATTTTTCTGATTGACCGACCCCTCGACAATTCAAAAGTACCTGTGATTGGTTTATTTGAAATAAATGCTTTGAGTTTGAGTTTGAGCGGAACAGGTTACTAAATATATCCACGTCTATTATATTTTTCTATGGAGAGATGTAAAATCCTTTACTACTACTAAATGAGCAATATTTATTTTTGTATTACATGTATATTTGTAATCACGTTCTCGAAAACGGCTCTAACGATTTCGATGAAAACCAACATACTTAGGTGTTTACGGTGACGAAAAATCGATCTAGCTAGGTCTCATATCTGGGAAAATTCGTTTTCTCTATTTTCACCCGAGCAGAGCTCGGTCGCCCAAAGTTTAGAACAAGATGGCTACCTTAGAATAATGACATGGCAGCATGGAATTAGTAAGTACTATACATGGAATTAGTATGAAATATCCTATACTATTAAATAAACATTTTATATTTTCACTCGAGCAGAGCTCGGTCGCCCAGTAGGTACCCTAATTGCGTAACTTATTTTCGTAAAAGATTATGACAAATTTGTTTCATTTTGACAGTTCAACAAGATTCATTGCGTTATTTACGTTGTTGACCAGATTTTTTTTCCAACTTATGAAGCAATGGATTAGCAATCTGTTTCAAATCGAAACAAATTGTAATTGATATTATTACGCAATTAGGCTACAGGTGCTAATATAGAGACTTATGTCTTTTTTTATATTTTTTTGGGTGGTAGATTATCAAATAACTTCTCCCGCTCTGAGTGCAGCGGGATAGGTCGTGTCAGACTCTTACTGACTAAAACCCATCCGTGTTCCTTCAGTTGCCCTGTATGTTGCCAGGGGCCACGGTATCCCTTTCGGACCTTTCCGCAACCCCCGGCAGAGAGACTTATACCTGAGTATTCTATGACTATTCTATGCCTATTACTACGGATAGTACTCAACTCAAACTGGTTTACGCATAGAATACTGCATAGTAATCAGAATTACTGATTAAAGCGCGAGCATTATTTGTAAGCCTTCTTTGTATTTTTACTTCTTGACATAAGGTAGCAACTGAGCTACCATACAATGCACAGCCGGCCATCAAGCGGCGGGAAGTCACCTATTCGTATAATTTAATATATATTGTAATACCGTAGTCTGATGTCACATATCTTTCGGGAGTCTGTTTAGAACTTAAATGGTGGCATAAAGTTTGTTGTGTGACGGTTTGGTCATCTTTAACAGGTGGAATTTTTATAAGCCTTCTAATTTACCTATCTGCTTGATCGATCTTATGATCTAAATTGTTCTATTTTGTCTAGGTATCAATAGAAAATGTAAGTTGGTACCATTAGTTCTTTAGAGTCTGAACAAATCATTTGTAATACCAGAAGCATCACCTAGGTGCGTTGCCATCAAAGTCAAATCATTTATTTCAAATAGGCCCATGTCTGGCACTTTTGAACGTCAAAATTTAGAAAATAATAAAATTGATTCTAGTTGCCCCTTCCAAAAGGTAGTTTTCGTATGGAGAAGAATGGGCAAGAAACTCCACCGTTACTCTTTTAAAATGTTTTACAATTATTTGTATGGGTACGTACATTAGTTAAATAATTATATGTGAACACGATGCACCTAGAATAAAATTACTATACCACAATAGGTAAAAAGAATCATCATTGAGACAAAACTGCAATGTGCCTAATAATAACACCGGTGTTCATATAATTTGAATCAGAACGCACCAACTCTGCTTAATGGCAGAAATTGGTATGGTATCATGGTAGTAGATAGTTCTTCCTAGGAATTCTTTGGCCTATGGCCTATAGAGTGCGGCTCTATACAAATGTCGATGAGTGCGAGCGCATACGCGCGGGGGTCGGGGTTTCGGTCATTAAGCAGGCATATTAAGTTTTATTCAAAATACAAACTATATTTCAAAGATTTATTTTCCAAATATTTTCATAAAAGGACAACGACAATTAATCATTTACTGTACCTTTCAAAGTTTTCCAAGGTTAACTTGTTAATAAGTAAGATGCCTTTATCATATTATTACCAGCCGATATGTTGATGATGAAGGCATCCTACTTCTTAGCAAGTTAATTTTAGGAAGCGTTGTGGAGTGAAAGAGGATGGGAGTTTTAAGGATTAAGAAAAGTGTATTGAGACAGTTTGGATACACAGAAAGGATTGGCTCTCATAAGAAATCTTAGTCATTGTAGTATTGATATTTGGTTCTATTGATTAATGAGTTTGCCAAGCACTGTCCTAGGATGAGATCCTTCACAAATAAGGCTATTTCGATTGCTACTACATACATTCTTGACATAACCCTTAAAACCTGATTTACACAGTGAGATTTAATTGACTGTGACATACCATAAGTTGAAGCACCAATAAAAATTGCATCGTCTAAACAGTGCTTAGACGATGCAAGTCATTTATTTTTAACCGACTTCAAAAAAAGGAGGTTACTCAATTCGACCGTTTATATATATATATATTTTATGTGTGTTCGCAGATAACTTCGTCGTTTATAAACCGATTTTGATAATTCTTTTTTTGTTATAAAGGAGATATTCCAAGGGTGGTATCATGATAAGGAAATTAGGATCTGATGATGGCATCCCAGAGAAATCGAGGAAACTTTTCAAATATTACAGGCAAACCTATTGCGATTTGGGTATTTTTTATAGTAACTCGTGCAGTTGCTTTTGGAAAGCACCATTTAGTTAAGTGGAACTGATGATGAAGACCACAAATAGCCACCAGAATTACTCAATAATAAGTATTTCACGGGTTGCGATTCGATTACTTTAATATAGTTGCAATGCAATTTATGCTCGATACAATGCATATGGAGAAGTGGAGCTGATGGTGTAGTACCAGAAGAACTCCTCAACGATGAACGTCCCTGAATCGGGAAAAGCAATATTTTGTAAAAGGTGATGAGCAGTTGGCATTAGATAAATTACAAATTGATTCACTAAAAAACAAGCATGTTAGTGATGCTCACCGGAGGGCGAAACTATGTTTTCAGACTTGAGTGTCTTATGGACGACCTAGATCTGGTCATGTTTACTTTCAAATGTGTGAGTCTAGGAAAATATTTAAAGCTAAATTAAAGTACTGTCAAGACAATGAAACTCAGATAAAGATGGATATTATTGCGGAACATCATGCGAATAAAAATTTTGGTGACTTTTGGAAAAACACACATAAACTGAATCCAAGGTCGGGCTCTCCGGTGAGTGTAGGTGGCGCGCATGAGCCGCGGGACATAGCATGCGCCTTTCAGCGTCATTTTAATGTGATGTCACCGCTCGGGTCTGCGTCTCGGATGCTCGCTGCTGAGGATCGCCCTGGGGATATTAACGTCAGATTCTTCACCAAGGATGTGGCTAGCGTTATAAAGAAGATGGTTAGAGGCAAGTCCCCGGGTCACGACAGTCTTAGCATCGAGCATTTGAAGAACGCTGGCGTACACCTGCCAAGAGTCCTAGCATTATTTTTTAACTTATGTGTTAGTCATAGTTATTTGCCCGATGACTTAATGCACACGGTTGTAGTGCCAATCGTTAAGGATAAGACAGGTGACTCCTCAGATCTTGCGAATTATAGACCGATCTCGCTTGCGACTGTCATAGCTAAGGTGCTGGACAGTTTGCTTGACCAACAGTTGGAGAAGCACCTCCAATTGCATGACGCTCAGTTTGGTTTTACACCCGGTTTGTCAACTGAGAGTGCTATCCTCTGTCTCAAGCAAACTGTTCAGTATTACACAGACAGAACCACACCAGTATATGCATGCTATTTAGACCTGTCAAAAGCTTTTGATCTGGTGTGTTATGACAAGCTGTGGCAGAAGCTGCAATGTGAAACGGATCTGCCACATGAGATTGTATCTTTATTCAGGTACTGGTACAATAAACAGCTGAATAGTGTCAGATGGGCGGGTGCGCGGTCGGACATGTACAGGTTGGATTGCGGAGTCAGGCAAGGGGGTTTATCCTCGCCTCGCCTCTTTAACTTGTATATGAACCGGCTGATCGGTGAGCTCAGCAGCACTAATATTGGGTGTTCTATAGATGGGATATGTATAAACAACATCAGCTACGCGGATGATATGGTGTTGCTGAGCCCATCGATCGGTGCATTACGTAAACTTTTGAGCTTATGTGAGTCATATGCGGAGGCCCATGGGCTCAAGTACAATGCTAAGAAGAGTGAATTTATGATTTTTAAAGCCGGTACCAAATGCTACTCATCTGTACCTCCTGTCACTCTTTGCGGCATTCCTTTAAACAGGGTGAAGCAATTCAAGTATTTGGGCCACTGGGTCTCCTATGACCTGTGTGACAATCAGGACATTGAGAGGGAGCGCAGGGCGCTGTCTGTCCGGTGTAATATGTTGGCTCGCAGGTTCGCACGATGTACTAGACCAGTAAAGGTGACTTTATTTAAAGCATATTGTCAGTCGTTTTACACGTGCAGCCTGTGGACCAACTTTACGCAGCGGGCGTACAGCGCACTGCGCGTACAGTATAACAATGCTTTCAGGATGTTGTTAGGGTTTCCGCGGTGTTGTAGTGCCTCGACTATGTTTGCTGAGGCGCGGACAGATGATTTTTTCGCGATCATAAGGAAACGGAGCGCTTCGCTACTAAGTCGACTACGGAACAGCTCGAACAGCATCTTGAAGGTATTATCCGAGCGGTGGGATCTCCCCCTGTTACAGAGGTGGATGCAGCTTCATAGTAGCGCGTCCCCTCGTATTATGTAATTTATGTTGTTTTCGTTTTGGATGATATTTGTTTGTATTTATTTCAATTTCATTTCAATTTCAATTTTATTTCAATTTCAGTTTTATTTCAATTTCAATTTTATTTCAATTTTATATTATTAAGTTTCAGTTGACATTTGTATGTATTTTAAATTTATTTGAAAATGACATGTGTATTTATTTTAATTTTATTATAATTGAATGTTTGAGGATTATTTATTGTGTGTGATTTTTATATCAATTTTATGTTTTTAATTTAATGTATGTAATGTTTTTTATGGACTTTGTCTGAAATAAATGAATTAATAAAAAGCGAGAGGTGTCTTTAGATCAATATTTTAGTTTTTTGACACCGAATTTTAAATTAAAGTTATTTTTCACTTTGTAGTTTGGAAGTCGGTTGTATTTTTTGTAAAAAGTTTTTATTTCAATTTCATTGTATGTCACAGGAAAGAAACTTGCATCGTGTAAATATATCTTTATCCTTCTAACACGCACAATAATAGAAACACTTTGTACGCACCCACCACACAAAATAACTCTAAAACAAACGCACATCAAAATATAAAGTTACATCATAATTTACAGAACGTAGTCAGTGTGAAAATATCTCCGTAAACACACGACCAATCATGTGAGCTCATGTTTACATGTCTTTTAGAGACATAACTCATTAGGCAGCATTACAGGCACGTCCGTAATATAATTCTTTACAAAATAACTTTATATAAATCAGATGACACTAAGCGCCGTGTTTGGTGCGAGAATGAGTGGGGTTGGGGTGGTGGTGCACTTGGAGGGTGATGCGATGCGATGGTAAGCGAGAAAATGGACTCTCACAATTTTATTCCTAACTTTACTGAGGCTACTGCGAGTTTACAAATGCTTCTTCATGCTAACACTTGTACAGGGTTGTGTTGAAGCTTTAGGGCAGAAATAAAAATTAAAAGTAGAAAATGAAATGTTGCAAAATGTTTTGATTTTCTAGCGCTACATTCCTTTTGAGCAATGTAATAATGATAAATCCTGTCAGTATCTATTGGTGACTAAGCTCCGTCTGCAAAAGTTTTATGCTTTAAAGGAACAAGGAGCAGTCAATGTAACCAAAACAGATCTTTAGGAGATTTGAAAGCCAGTTCTCGTAAAAAACGTTCACATTCAAGTCGTAATTTGTCAAATTTGTAAAAATGTTGGTAAATTGATTGTATTTTTGACAGAATTCGAATGAAATGCGAAGGTGAACGTTCTTAAAAACTACGGGGATTGCCAATCTGGTGTATTTACTAATCCTAATGTCTGATGATTGCTCATAATTGAGGTATTAAGCACAGCTGCCCACAGGAAAAAAGAAGATCTATCCTTATTAGAAAATACGAAGATACTCAAAAAGCCTTACTGACAAATTCAACCCAGGAAAATCACGGAACGCTGCTTTAACTATGAAAACATCGCCCGAGATCTCTTCTCCATCGCTGCCACTACGTCCCATTCCTCAACACATCTCCACTCAAAAAGCCACAAAGATCCCAGATATTGGGCGCACGTACACGGCAGAGCCAGGTATCGTATTACGGCTAATTTGAATAAGTTATAGCCGTCTTGTTCTGTCTGATGTCTCTATTATTTAGGGAGGCAACCATCTTGACAATAGGGCTGGTACCTACAAGCGTAGGTACGACTTTTTTGTCCCGATTAACATGTTTGTCGGGATATGAAATCTAGGGATGGGTGTTTGTTTTGTTAAGCTTTATTTCTTAGGGAGATTTGAGGTCGTATTCTAGGACCATGATCATGTTCAAGATTACTATGAAATGCGAAAATAAATCGAGATTCAAGCTGGTTTCTCGTTTTGGAGAAGTATAATGAGTTTATGACAATCTTGTCTATGTCAAAGACCACTACATATTATAAAACAAAGTCCGGGGTGCCGCGTTGCGCATGGCTGTCTATCTGAACGCGATAAACTCAAAAACTACCGAACTGATTTTCATACAGTTTCCACCAATGGACGGAGTGATTCATGAGGAAGGTTTAAGTGTATAATTCAGTAAGATTTTGTGCAAATTGGCTGAAATGTGACAATGATTGTTAAAGATGTCGGAAAAAATGAAGCCGACTGAGAGCTTTACTGGCTTGCGATCCGTGACGGTCTTGTTAGGTATCGTACTGAGAGTCAATTTATGTGGCAATTCTGAGGAAAAAAGAAAAAAAAAAAATTCGCCACATTTTTTTTAAATGGGGAATTTTGCCGGGTACTACATGGGGCACGGGCGGCTGTCGTTTAGCGGGTGTCTACCATGGTCATAACTTATGACCCCTGTTGAAAAAGTTCTAATTTTTAATGGATTTTGGGGTAATTTTGGTACGAAAAATGTGAATTTTAATTAGCAATAACTTTTTTATTTTCAATAATAAATTTAAAAAAAATAATTGGTAATTTTATTGCAGTAATTAGGTGGCCCTTTCGGATCGGTCAAGGTTTTTTTTACATATAGTCAGTTGACTTTCTTTCAAGCATGATCTCAATAGTTTTTATTCACACCTCTGTTCAGACACCCTTAGTAAACCAGATTACCACAGCAATAATGATATGATCAGTTTAAAGTGTATGCTGCTCATACAAGCCTATTGTTGCATTGACACCCACACAAAGATCTTACTCCACGTTTTATGTCACATACGATGAGGCCCTTAGGAACATTTCTATTTACGTGAATCAAAATAGTTGGGCTAGTTCAATTGACTCAATGTATCTACAATCAGCGTGTGACGTGACGATGAATAAAATAATAAATAGATCTAGTAAACTCTAGGTAATCGAATAAACTTCTAACCTTGCTATAGATGGTGCAATTCACGAAGACGCGCCCCACTCCGCTCCGCGCCGTACTAGACAAGGCTCGAAACCGGTTTAAAAAATACCGGTTAAACTCGGTTTATTTATTTATTTATTATTAGGCTTTTCAACAATGAGTACACTATTACTTTACAATTTGTACATTGCAAACTTAAGTCTAAGCGCCTCATTACTTAAAGAAAAGCACAGCATGCACTACATTATGCGCAGATAAAACACAATTAATTAATTAAAACAAGTAATACATAGTTTAGATAACAGTAAAAATAAATTATTAAAAGCTAGCTAGCTAGCTAGCTATTTGAGTTATACTCCGAACTTTTCTTAAGAACGTGAACTTTTTAAGAACTTTATTTTAACCTAAATTAACCGGTTTAGTCGACGAGCAGCATGTCGGTAAACGCGTTGCAACTTGTGATTACTTGTGAGAATGCGACGCTGAATAAAAACTAAACAAAAAACCAGTTAATATTGCTCTAAACCGTTTAATCCGAAGAAAACCTTTATGTAAAGACTCCTCCAAAACCGGTTTATAAATACCGGTTTATACGAACGAAACCGAATTTAAAGGTTTTTGCGTCAAGTACATAATAATGGTTTGAAAATTTAACCGGTATCCGAGCCTTGGTACTAGAGTTCAGCTTACAGTACAGTAATCGCGGAGTGGGGCGCATCTTCGTGGATTGCACTATCTATAATTGGTATCCAAGTCATGAGTTTTTTTTTTTGTATAACTCCTGCTGACTTGGAGAAGAAAAATATAAGACTGATATAGAGCTAAAACGTAAATCGCCAAAGGATATCGAGTTACCCAGTAACTGGGTTGTGGCGTTGAGGAAGTCAGATAGGCAGTGGCTGCATGTGTTTACTACTGATATTCAGCTTTATCTGGTTAGACTAGAAGCTTACCACAGTATAATTGGGATTGTTAGGAAAAGTCTAGGTAAATGAGATGATGATAAAAAAACAGTGGCACTCCGGGAGTGCCAACAGAAGCGAAAACTTGAAAAAAAAATCGGCACCGCGGTATAATAATACGTTGATGTCTTTTGCTCCACGGTGTCGGTAACAGGTCGCGGAATCAATGGTTTAGTCCCATCTCAAAAATGCCCAAAGCGCCTAAAGAAGTTTTCGCTTTAAAAACTAAAACGCGATTTCTTCTTTTTGAATATTTGGCATGATTATGTCATGAACGCAAACGAATCAAAACACAACAGGTGGTGTTCTGAAGCTTTTGCTTACCCTCACAGGAAGAATGCGTGAGTTTATGTATGTAGTTATGTTTAAGAAATATTCTACATCCTACGTCCTACAAATGTATGACAAAATAATATTATACCTCCACACCATAATCTTACGTAAATCGAACATGGTTTTCGATCGTCAACTGTTTCAATACTCGTGTATTTTCGACAAGGAATCGAGTTACAATATTGTACCTCCATTTTGTTTTAAATGTAGCTGCGTAGGAGTTGAGTAGGATAGGACAAGATTCTTTTAATACATTCTTTAAGTATTTTATTAAAGGAAGTTCTATGTTTTCGCAATGTGTTTTGTAGGTGGATTGTAGATGTTTAGGAGAAAATTTGGGTTTCGATGTTTGAAATTGAAACATAAATTTATAAGTTGTTGTTTTGTATTATGTAGTCCTTGGATACAAAAGAGCCACAAGTGGGTGCCAAGGCGTGTGGCATTAACACGAAAATTCCATAAAAAAACTATACTTGCCGTTTTCATCATTGCGCTCAGAATTTAAAGACGAATTCTGGTCGAAGCTTACCTACTATTATAGTAAAATTATTGAGTATAAATTATTAATAATAATAAAATAAAATATAATTAATAATAAAGCGGTACTTTTGGAGCACTGACCGCCATCACCAGTTGCTTAGACCCTGTTACCGATACCGGTAAGCTACGTTTTTTATATTTTTAATTGTTTTTATATTGTTTTATTTTCATATTTAAAAATATAACTTAAATGTAAATAATGGAACAAAGGAAATAATAATATTATAAAGAGGTCAAATTTGTTTGTTTGTAAGTTTGTATGTAAGGGGTGATCTCCGGAACTACAAGTTGGATTTGAAAAATTATTTTTGCTTTAGATGGCCCAACTCTTGGGGAAGGTTATATCATATAACATCACGCTACGACGCTTACGAGCCGAGCATAAAAAAGAAACCAAGAACGCTTAGCGAAAATGAAGTAATAGCGCAGGCGGGCGATGCGATGCGACGCAGTGGGTCGGGGGCCAAAATTACACGCGGATGCAGTCGCGGGTAGAAGCTAGTTTATAATACAGGTATAAATTGAATCATCGATACGACGAAGACTGAGAAGGAAAAGCCTAGTAGGTAGTCAAATAGTTAACGTATTTCTATTTTCTTAACGCCCTCGGGAATCATCGCATTTCCGAATACAAACGAATGCTAATTTCCATGTCCATCAATTATTAGATTTATCGTGAATTTGAATTCAGAACTAAGTACTTTATTGTTGTTTTGTTTTGATTTCCTTGTGAACTATATAGAGCTGTAAACTATTTTTCTATCTGTCGTGCCTGCGACTTTAGCAGCTTTTCTACTATTTTATAAAAGTACTAGCGGACCTGACAGACGTTGTCCTGACCGAATACCGCCACCTATCGGGTCCGATTGTGAATCTAAACCATTCCCAGATCCCCTTGAACACACACAAAAAATTTCATCAAAATCGGTCCAGTCGTTTGAGAGAAGTTCAGTGACATACACACTCACAGAAGAATTATATATATAAAGATTAACAACTTTATGTATTTCCAAGTCGATTGAGAGCGTCCGGTCTGCACCAAGTGCAAAGGGCAACTGATAGAAATCCGACGACTGACGAAACACGAGGTTTGCCGAGGGACATTAAGAAAATTATTTGTACTGTACTTATTGCGAGACCAATACTTAAAAATTGACAACATCACTTCAATGGACAAGAATGAGCATAGAGAAACAACCACCCTTAACAAAAACAAGACTAATAAAAAACAAACAAACCGATTATTGTTCTATTTCAGTCCCACTAATTTCGTCATAAAACAATAATCACTTTGTTACAAACAGAACAAGAACAACTTAAAAACCCCACAAAATAATAAATTAATGATCACCACACAAAGGACTTATTCATTAAATTTAACATGGCCAATAATGAAGGCCAAACACAGTTTGAATGGTCACAGGACCAGTATTTGACCGTAGAACAAGACAAAAGACCGTTTGTAGCCGCGACAGGCCATTAAATGACCATATATCTTTGTTGAGGACCATAAATTGTTTGGGCCATTATTCTCCTAATAATTAGCAGAATCCTGGTGTATTGGGTGTTTTTGCGTTTCGGGTGAAGTGGCGTGCAGGGATGCATTTGGGAAGAGGAATGCAAAAACTGTTAGTAATGCATTCAGGATTTTCAAATCTAGTAGGTGGCTTCTTTTCAGTAACCTAATACGTTTTAAATTAGACTGTTTTTATGTTAAAATCCAGTAAAAGTTATCATGATTAGGTATAGACATAATCATGATAATGTTTCGATCGGCAATTTAAATAACAGTCTCTTCTTTTAATAAATTTTTCTTTCAGTTAAGGCTCCGTGTACGAAAAAAACCCTCTTTTGTCGATTACTTATCCAATTGTGAGAACACTTGAAATAATTGAAAGATTAAGAGACTATAAAAGTACAGTTTTCGTGGTGCTAAACCATTCGTGTCAGTCACAGCACCTATTAATAGTTGCTTCACTTTTGCGCTCTCGAAAATATGGTAGATTTCGCCTTTGATTCACTTAATGAAGATATTGGTGCCGATTCCTTTGTTCACAAACTAAACTAAATTTAAGTTCAATGCATCTTTTTCTTTCTATTTCATTAAGAAAAGGACAGAAGATAAATTTTAGTTTAGTCGTGTCAAATTTATCAGCGCCTGTCACTCTCCATACAAGTTTAGACGTGATTAAAAATTTGCCAACTAAAATTATGTCAATTTACGTCAAGCGCTGATTAATTTGACAGGACAAAACTAAAATTTATCTTCTGTCCTTTTCTTAATGAAATAGAAAGAAAAAGATGCACTGAACTTAAATTTAGTTTAGTTTGTGAACAAGGGAATCGGCACCAATGTATAATCATAAAATAAAAATTTGATTTTTTCTCAAGGATTGCTGAAGGCTGATGACTGAATTTTAAATTTCTTGATATTGTTTGCCAAATATTAGGAAAAATACATTACTGACTGGGTTTAAAAAAAAAACTTTTTTTCAACATAATTTTTCTGCTACATGTTGTTTGGAAGTTGAAAAAAGTGGTTCAGCCACATGCCAGTAGACCATAACGATGGTGATGATATTTTTTTAATTTTCAATATCAAACGTAGTTTCTTGTAACAAAATTATCAAACGTCAGACTTGCGTAATTTTTTGGAAAACTAGTGTAAATATTAGTGATTTTCCATGAATGCTTAATTTATTTGAAAAAATTCTTTCAGCCACATGCAAAACAAAAAACTCGACTTTTCAAATCACAAATAGTTGTCTAAATTATTTTTCCCTTCTCACAACCAATGAACAAAATTGATCAAAATCTGTTGATTTCATGTACGGCCTCTTAACAGCTATTGATTAAAGTATTTATCTAAATATTGACTCCTGGTTAAATAATTCATTTAATATTTGGCTCACCTCTAAGTATCTCAGTCAAAATTAAGCTTTTGACTATCTCAAAAACCACATTGCAAGACATAAAGCAGAAAACAACATTTAGGTTTTGCAAATCATCCAACTATCAAACTCAAAGATTTTATCTTAATCCTAACACAAGCACCAATGAAAATGATGTTGTGTACAATAATCTAATGGTCCTTTTACCAGCAGTCCGTCTCTGTGCCCACAATGGCTTCGCCCAGCGGGGGGCAACTCCGTAACGCCTGCACGTCAGACGGACAGCATTGTAGCGTGAGATTGTATCTACAGCACACTATTATGATGGCTAGAGAATTTGTGGGTAGATGGAAGATGAAATTGTTAAGTTTTTGTATAATAGGGGAGCTGGTTATACTCGTAGTTTTAGGAAACAAGTTGATAAAGTAAGGAGTAAGGAGTTTCTTGCTCTTCTCCATAATGCAATAGAAATACCTACAGTTTTTTTTAATTAAAAAAAAATGTATTATTCTTGATTTAATCATCTCTTTAAAAGTGAAAAGTCTCGCTTGTGTCCTCTTTTTATTTGTGTTATAATAAAACAAAAAAAAAAATTCTTTTTATTACAGAAGGACCCTGGCTCCTGCAACACAGTTAAAACAAGCGCAGGAGTCAGAGAATTCTTATATTTGGCTTTAAAATTTATTTATGTTAATAAATATTTTTTCAGTTTTTACATTAGAAACCTACTACGCGTTGTAATGGGCTTCATCTTTGTGACTGACCGAGTCCTTGACAATTCAAAAATGCCTGTAAATAGTTTGACTGAAATAATAAATATAAAATAGTTTGAATAAATACTTTATTTTACACTTTGATGATAATTGAATTAAAAATTTATTGCATATAGCCTGTCTTACGTCCCACATTACCTGCATAAAGTCACCCTTTTCTCCCATGGGAGTAGAAAGAAACTACAGAACGCCACCTGTAACGATCCTTTTATACTCCTTTTCCTTTTGCTTCTGTAGGATGTAAAATGAATTTTGATGTAAATGTCCATGTAGGATGTTAATTCTCGCTGGTATAGCTAACTAAAAATACAAAAAAAAAATAAGATGCATGGTGCTTGGCAAATCCGGCTCGAAGGACGGAAAAAGTATTAGGTACTCACTATTATTATGACGTCTGTAAGTTAATGCAAAATAATTATTGTCCTTTGTTGATAACTGATACAAGTTTGTATCAAATTTGTAGTGGGAAAACGCCCATTGAATTGTAATTTAGACAAGTAAATTATGCATGTTACGTAGAAAGATCGCTTCATATAAACATAAAATCTGTTATCTCTTGCTACTCCGTTAAAATAATAAACTCAACACACATTCAAACAACTGAATTGATAAGCAATATAAAAAAGCCACTAACTTATTATGAAATATTTCCGAAACCACCTAAGCTTCTTCTTGAAGTAAAAAGCAGTATTCAAGTGTATTTAATACCGCATAAAAAACACCATACTCCATGTAGCTAACTTGTGTGGTGTCGGAGATATTTCGATTTTTTTGGCATTTTGCAAGTGACTTTTTTATATTGCTCGTCAGTGTACATTCTTCCGTTCACATACAAACAATAAAATCAAAATCATAATACAAATAAAGATTACAATTCCATTTTAATTTCCATTAGTTCCCCTACAATTCTAAAGTAATTTATAAACGCGTGCGCAATTAATTTTGCGCAGCTCCTTATTTATTGGTTCAAATTGAATTAAGAACGGGTGATGTGATCTACCCTCCAGTTGCTTTAATGTGGATAATGGCAGTTGTATCCGAAAGTTGGGTAGAATTGATTTTGTTATTATTGAGTGGGTAGATTTTATTGGGTAGGTTAGTAGAGTTCTAAGTGGGGCCTTTTTTATTGTCATTTGGTGAATGATTACGAGGGTTTTGACTGCCCCTGCATGTGGTCTCGTGGTCGGCAGCGCGTCTGCTGAGATTGAGTTTTTTCTATTAGAAAGGAGACGTTTCATTTTTGTATGGGACTCCGGCCATAACATGTACACTTCAGAAAACCTGGGAAACGAACTCCTAAATACAATGAAGACTGTTTTTTTCCATAATATCTAATACTTTTTAGGCACAAAATGAAAAACCGAAAATGTTTGACGTTTGTCAGGAGAAATACGATTATCGACAGCTAGCCATTTTCGTCCAGAAGTACCTACAAATCTACAATCCACAAAAGCAGTTTTTTTATTTTTATGATGAATCATACTTTCTAATTAATCAAAAAAGTTGTATAAGATAGCTATCTTATAGTAGTACAGAAATACACGCCTTTCATATTTATTTGAATAACGTCTACATGATATTATTTTGTTAAAATGTAACATGATTTCTGGACGAAAGCAGTATGCAAGTAAAACGACGCCATGATGAATAAAATATGGCAATAATTTGTTAAACTATTATTTTTTGTGCCGAAGTAATCAGAGGAATAAACAGGAAAGAATATTTTTCCTCAATTCGTGGAATTTTTTCCTTTTTTTTCATTAACGTACACTTTATGGCCGAAAATGAAACATCTTCTTTCTCAGTAGCAGTCCGGAGTTCGGAAGATGGTGGTGTTAGACCCCTTGCCTCGGAAAGCACGTAAAGCCGTTGGTGCTGCGCCTGATCTCTCTCCGATCGTGTCGGATTGCCGACCCATTGGACTTTGAGAGTACAGAGCTAGAGAGTGCACCTGTTTCCAATCCTGACTATTCTCCTTTGAGATTGGCCATTGTGACCGGAATCGAGAGTTAAATTAAATTGTTTATTCTGTAAATAGGATATCGGAATCACTTTTACACGTCATAATAAGCTAAGTAGATGAGTTTGGCAGTAAGGTTTCCATCCGTCCGGATTTGTCCGGAAATGTCCGGCTTTTTGGCCCCCCGTCCAGACTATGTCCGGCCTTCTCATTTGTCCGGACTTTTCGATTTAAGGTGATTTTCTTTAAAAAAGATAAACTATTACTAAAAATATAAGATTAAAAAGTTAAATATCCTGACTTTTTTGTAAATGTGTCAGGATTTTTCAAATTTTGAAATGGTAACCCTAGTCGGGAGGATATTATTACTAAATATGTTTGCTCTGAATACAAATTGTTATAAGTCTATGAACAGGTCGAAACATTATCTGTACCTATAACTATTGTTTGATTTTCTAGTTATTTAAGGATAAATTCAATTAACAGATTTTTTGTTTGCCTTTGAAGAAATCTCATTAGCGTTTATTCCAACCAAATGTTCAGTCAAAAGTTTTTTGTCATCTTCGTATATTGCTTACTTACTTACTTCGTAATACCTTGATCAAATCTGTTATGTTCAGAACACAAAGAGCTAATTTGGTAACATTTCGAGATAAAGCAGATATTCAATACCTATAAAAATCTGTGCGAAAGTCTCATTTCAATGATTTTATGAGTACCTTCCTTACCGCCATCGCCATTCAAGTGTCATCAAAGTAATTGACAGCCCTCTTTTTCAATACAAAAGCCAAAAACCTTATAATACATCAGTACATTAATAACCAATCGATACTCAATAGAAACTTGCACTTCATTGTGTAACAAGAAGATCTTATGTCGACAATAAAAACGAATTTATTTGCAACAAATTGTCACTCGCCATTCTTAGAAGGCGCCATGACACAATTATTTCCAAATTTGAAATCTTTCTATCTATAAAAGTGTTGCCACAGCTAAATAAACATATCGCGGATAATTTGAACTTTATTGCAAAGATATTATGGAGTTTGACAGTTAGGGAGCTGTAGATTTAATGTTGTCTATGGATAAAGACGTCAAGTCAGGATTTAACAATGCGTTTTGATTGCCGTCAACCATTGTACATTATTCACGGTCATTATATTCTATTTAGTTCGATATAACCGTTTAATAGTTTACGAAGAGTTCCCCTTAGCATGCTTATTAACAATACAATAAAAATAAATAGCCATAGAGCCACTTTACACCTTCTCAGAATACGGCAGTTGTTTGGAAAAAAAAAAATCAAACGTTCCTTTTATGAGTTTTTGTTACTTTATTGATAGCTTACCCACATTCTTTCTCCTTTCACTACTGCCAAGCTATTTTAAACTTTATTTTCTTGACCATAACGTAAAAGTTTACTTTCTGAAATGCAAATAAAAAGTTTGTCAATACTATAATGACGCTTATGAAGTGGAAAACGATATTATCAATCTGTCAATCCCTTTTCACGGCTGCGTTAATATAAAATTAATATTTTTGTCGCCAAAAAAAATCCTTGCCATATGACAAAGGTTGTTTGACAAATAATATTAACATGAAATCGTAAAGTTGAGAAGCGTGAAATTCAAGAGGTATATATTGTTCTCGGAAAAGCAAATGTGTTAGAGATTTTGAGCATTATGGTTGATGGCTGATTGATTGAAGTACATGTTATAGATTTAAGCTTGTTAGTCAAATGGTGATTCAGTGTAGGGGGAAATTTAGGCTGCCTGTCCACTGAAGCGGAGCGGAGAAATGTGCCAATATTTAACCAATAGAATCTAAACTCCGCTTCAGAGCTCCGCTCCTATTGGTTAATATTGGCATAAGTATTCCTACGCTCTGCTGTCTCGCTCCGCTCCAGTGGACAGACAGCTTTATTTTCCCTTCTGATTTTGAATTTGGCTATATAAGTTGATTTTGAATTTTAAAATGAAACTTTTATTACATCGTCTCAAACTTTTTCGTCTGTGTGTTGCATGTCGCGTGACGGTCGGCCGCGGAGTAGGGATAAAGTGAAAGGCGCTCGTCAGAGCAGCCAAGGCCAATATGGCGGCACCTATAGTTCGCTTAAAAGTTTCACTTTTACCGTGGTTTCATAAAACCACACAATCCCTTTTCTTTCATTTAAATTGTTTTTTACACAAAGTTTCACTGAGGTAATAGATAGGTGAAGAAAAACATCATGAAGAAACTGGCATGTCCTAGACCTAAAAATTCGAAGACATTTGACATCTAGGTATCTATCTGTGTTTGTACTTTATTCTGTTTATATGTATGTATGTATCTGTGTATTTATTCTTGTATTTTATAGTTATTTTCGTGTTATCAATCCCGTATGTCGCACCTGCCATATTTTGTCTCCGCATTGTGGTTGACTGGTAGAAAATGCCTCTGGCATTAAAAGTTCTCCTTTGTACGGTATTTTTACTTGTGCATAAAGTTTTAAAAAATAAATAAATCTACCAACCCGCACTGGGCCCGCGTGGGGTATTACAGCCCACTCCCTCTCACCGAGAGGAGGTCTGTTTCCCAGCAGTGGGAACATTATAGGCTGATTATGCTGAATATACCTAACCTTAGTCGTCTGCACGTCGTGTATTCTCTTCAAATTTCGTACTACGCTAGACCAGTTCAAGGTGTTCCCACTGACGTGCGGTTAACGGCGGAACCCAATAACCTATTTTCAGTAAAAGACAGATTGCTACTGATGGTAGAGAGTATAATTCTATCTGTCATTGAATGTCGTCCCACAATTCCGTAAGGTCCTTATTCTCTGACAGATTATTGGGACGTCAAAACCATAGATAGATAGGTTGTTCTATCTCTAGTATGCCAGAACTGGTGATAGGTAGGTTATTGGGTTTGGCCGTTACTGTACCTCTGTCAAAATTCAAAAGTCATTTATTCAAACTAGGCTGAGAATCAGCACTTTTCGAACGTCAAAATTACATAACACAGTCGTCCAAAACGCCCACCCTTCACCACTTCCTAGTGCCTTGAAATATAATCGTACCCACAAAGGGACAAGAAAATGCTGGGGAAATTGTAGAGATATTGCAAAGTATCCAATCCACCAGCCCAGTAAAAAAAAACTATTTGGAAACTTTTCAAATGCCTTTTTTACACCTAAAACGGTTAGAACATCAAATTCAGTGTTATAATTGCAATTCATTATTAATATTCTAGTTCGCTAGTTAGCCACATTTCTTATTTCCATACAGTAATATTGCCAAATTAATTAAAACAGCGAAATATTTGACATCTATTTGCGACGTTGCCCACTTTCAGAATAAACGCTCTTAAAATACAGCCATATCAATGAATTTCCATACAAAGTCATCATTGACTTTCCTTTGTTTATTAATTTCGAATTCATCAATGGGTAACGGAAACCTAGACATACAAGGCCAACAATTAAAAAATCAGCCCTGTATTTATTGCCCAGACATTTCCTGAATCTGCAAACACATAAACGTGCTACATGACCTGTTTATAATTGAGTAATTTAAACTGTGACAATTGTATCTTATCCGCCATCTTTATTAGATCGGTCGTATGAATCCTAATATACCCTGTACGTCAGTATGGGAAAGAGAACTTTGTTTTTAGGAGTATAAGGTTGAATTTCGGTTGGTGAAGTGTTAAGTAAGCGATTGCGTAGATCTTTCAGTGATACATATTGAATAGGAAGGTTTTGTACACATTTGCGATTAGTCAAACGACAGCTTTAGTCGTATTGCGATTTTGCTGAGATTCGATTCGCAATTTTGTAAGAAAGATTTTCAACTCCAATTATAACTGTACTTTTACTATTGTAAAGCTTGTTCTTTCTTATTTGTATTAATAATAAAAGTAGCAGAGATTGTGATTCGCAGAGTGCTCTTATTACCAAGTTCACATCATTATAATAATAATAAGTAGCTGTAATATCCTACATTATTATCCTACTACTTCAACTTCTATAACTATATAATTCTTTTCATTTTATTTTGCAGCCTGCTTCACTGACCGAAGCCCATGGCAAAAATGATAGGCTGTAATAAATAATTTTTCACTCCTCGTGCTCAAAAAGGCCGTCATTGTAGAGTATCAGAGCGGGGAGAAAATAGCATTTCTTGCTCTAGGGGAAAAAGTAATTTCTTTTTAATTTTTGTTTGTTCCAACGAGCCTTGAAAAACGAAAAAGTCTTTATTCTTATGTAGAATAATCATCATTATGGACTTGACTTATTACTGGTTCACAAAAAAAGGAAGAACATTTTATTTTTGAAAATGGGACTGAATGCAGCTATCTCTTCGATAGAATGCGTGCATTGCGTTGCGGCTACAGAAGAAATAAAAAGGAATTGGCGCGAAATCTTTAGAATTTTTCTCTAATTACGAATTGAATTGGTGACCGTAATATAATTTACAACAGTGAAAATGTCACCATCTAGTGAGAAAATCTTCACAGAGTACTGAAATTAAGTTGCCGGAAAAAAACATCTCGTTAAATATCCAGAATTGTACAAATTGTACATTTAAATAAAATAAACTATTTAATATTGTATTGGGTTATTTTATTTTCTCGCAATCGTAGTGAAAAGTAGAGTGTAACACACGGCGCTAAAACCCATTATAACTCGGTTTCTATTTACTAAAAACTGTAAAACTACCTCGTTACAATGGGTTATTTTAGCCCCTCGTATAAGAATCTACTATTTGTAACTTTGTAAGATTGAATTCCTTGGAGCACCACATTGCAAGTCACAGTCTTTTCTAACTCGAATATACATACTTGACTTGAATTCTGTGCCGTGGAAGTAGCGAAGTTATGGGCCAACAAAATTTAATTCACTGTCGTGCCACCGACACGAAGAAGAAGAATTCACAGCGATAGTCGCAAATGAGACCACATCCTTATGTCCTTGTGTGGCATAATGTCTAGACCACAAACAAAGGTTGCGATTGATAGTAAAAGATTATTATTTTACGATTTCATATTAATAGTACAAGCGGGTAAGTTTATGAATGAATAGATTAGCTTGAATCAATTTTATAGCTTGAATATTTAAGCTTGAAGGCTATTTGACCTGATTCTGATTACTTATTTGTATGCGAACGCAGTACCATTTTAATTTGGCTGGTGCAATGGAAAGACCCATTCATTTGTGAATAAAAACGCATTCAAAAACATCAAAATGTGATTACAACGCTAAACGCAACTTCAGGCGGGAGTTTTGACAGTTGACATTTATTTTTCATAATTACCTCAATACCATAACCAATTTACGAACTAAACATTTTTATAAATCTCTCCACAAACAAAAAAAAAAACGTTTACAAAAAAGGTTTTGTAAAGTGATCCACTGTCATAAGTAAACCATGGACAAAAACTGTTATTTTAAAGAATTAAAATGGGCGTTCTAACGCTGTCGGGAGCGATGCCAGCAAATTGCCATTATAATTGGCCATTTAAACATGTTTGGATTCGATTTTCGAAACACGTTTGGTTGCAAAAAGTTTGAAAAAGGAACGCATCTGTCATTTTGTTGAGTGATCGATTTGAAATGAGGGATAGTTTGTGATAATCATAGGTTGTGTTGTTTTTGCGAATTTCGATAGTAAGGGATAGTGATGAAAAAGGTAATAGATACTAGGAAGATGGATATTGGTTAGCAATAAAATTGTTTGTAACAAATGGCTTTTTGGAATCAATCAATAATAGGTATTGGACTATCATTTACGAATATGTTTTGACATTTCTAAAGTTTTTGGCTATCTTACCTCTAACTGCCGAAACACAACAATGATGTTAATATTGTTGTTATGGCGACAGACTTAGATAAGATGGTGTTAGCTAGCCAGGCGGACTTACAACGCGCTCTACCACCAGCCATACCGAGCAGAAAATTTTGCCCTCACTGGGAACCGAACCACAGAAGTGGTTTTAAAGGCTTTCCGTCAAAGGCTTTTGCAATAAGTTGAAAACTGCTGTGGATGACAGACCAAGGAATCCGCATACATTTTTATTAAGCTATTGCATACCTAGCTTTTATCGCGGGCTTTGAACGCGGCGACCGAATCAAGAAATTCCGTAACGTAACGAAAATAAAACCTAACACCCCCCACTCCGCCTACCATGTAATGACGGTTCCCATGACAACGTGATGTTGTCATGGGAACGTATTTTTTGTTTTATGTCATCGTCACGTCGACAAATAGGAAGTATGGAGGTTACAAATGCTATGCAATAGCTTTACCGCGGCAGTCCCCGAGTGCCACACGTTTTTATTTTAATTTTTCGGAAGGGTTACAGAACTTACAGACTAATAACTTTATAAAAAAAATATTATATTACTAAATTGCTAATTAAAATACTTCCTCAGTCTCAGTTTCATCTAATCTGTATACCAACATTATAAAAATAATAAATAATAATAAAAATCGTTTATTCTCTCGCCACAATATAACAAAGAAAATAGAGCAATCACAGTTGTAAAATACATAGGTATTTGTTATTTAATATTGTGGGAGACTGGTGCCTAAACTAGGCTCGAGGTCTGTATTTCAGGACACCAGGATCTCCGCCATTTACAGTTATTCTATTATGTACTTGTACACCGACCATGAGGAACACTATATAATATCATGGCAGGAAAAAGAGATATTTTGTGACTAAACATTATAAGCAAATAAACGATTTCCATTCTATTTTAATTAGATAATCCCTCAAAGTTGGTTAATTCTACACCTAAAACTACGCAACAATGAAGATCACATTCATCTGATTTCGAGCACTGGTTTAATACTCAATTATCGAAGCAGTTGGTAATCAATCAACGACAAAAAACTATGCCCAATATCGTCCATTGTGTGAAACCGTCAAGCCATTACTCTCCATGCAGCAATTCTAATGAGCACCTTCGATATTCAAAAACGTCATCACGTCATAGATTAAAAACGTCAAGCGCCGGACTGCATCACAATGCATTACACACACCCCACCCTAGTCGCAGGAAGCGAGCACGTTTGACGCACCTATTAAATTATTACTATGACACCCGACGGGAATTCTGATTTTCTTGACACGAGTATATGTGATACGTGTAAACTACAGTGTAGTTAAAAATTGTGGCTCCTGTTGACACTAAATTGACTAATTTACTTCGAAATTGGTGTTACAATGAAATATGGTTGTGTAGAAGAATGTGTGATTGGGCTGTAAATTTCTGAGAGACGATAAAATGTTGTTAGGGGTACGGAGACATTTAAATGAGGATACGTTGGTCAAGGTGATAGATTTATGTTCGTTCTACGTGACTTTCTTTTGTAGACTTCGCTATGAAAACTCTGTGGCGTTTCTTGGTTTAAGCCTGCTGAAATCGCTATAACGCTACATGCACTTGACTTTCAGAATGTAGTAGAGTTATTGTTGCCAACCCCAAATGATTATGTCAAATGATTCCTACAACAGATTCGTACGTATAGGCTACCCTTTCGTGGAAAGCAATGGATACATAACAACATCTTTAGCTATGCTGACGATCACTGCATTCTGAACCGCACTGGGCCTGCGTGGTAGATTACGGTCCATTTCCTCTCGAAGACAGGAGAGCTGTGTTCCAGCAGTGGGAACATTATAGGCTGATTATTATGCATTCTGAACTTCGCTTAGCAACTGCAACCCATATCCAGCAAACTGTCTAATCACCAAATAGCGCAATTTGCATATTAATCAATTATCGCTAGCTTCCATCAAGTCTTTCTCTACAGTGACAATATAGATTTGTCGAATTTCATCACAACACAGCATGCTGCCAAGAATCGTCTCTTATTGCAGTTTTACAACCAAACCTAATACAGTGTGAGTCTTCATAATGTGTACATATCGAAATGAGGGAATCTATGCTTAATTTTATCGACGGAAAAAATGGTCAAAATTTTTTTTGTTTTTTTTTTTAAATTCTCTTGAGCATTTTATTTATAAATTTTACAATTATTGTAAAAATTGATGAAAAAATACAGATTTTTACTAAAAAAAACATGTTTATTTTTAATTGAGGGTAGTTTTTTTTCTCAATTTTAATTGTATGTGGACGCCTACTTACTTCCAATCATTATGGAGTTTCATCGCGATAGCTGATTCAGTTTAAAAATTACACTGTTTTGTTACATTTTTTTTAATTCCATAAAAAGTATTTAAAAAAAAAATTTAGATTTTTTAAATATTTTTTCTATCGTTAAAATTAAGCATAGATTCCCTCATTTCGATATGTGCACATTATAAAGAATCACACTGTATATCTCACAAACCGTTACAAAACGGTGTAACGGTAACATAACCATTCTTTTGCAACAGCTGTTACAATATTTTTACTAAACCTTGCTACACTTGGCAAGTAATAGGATCTTACGCATGTGATCTGAGCGCTAACTATGGCATTAAAAGGAATTAGGTCTCTTGTAGGCAGCGCGAGTTAAAGGATGCGCCACAGTGACAATGACGTAATGACGGAGAATAGCTCAAAATGGCGCAATGGTGGCGTCATATTTTATTAAGAAACGCCATCCATATTAACTCCTAGACGAGGTATAGGTGGAATATTTTCGTCTCATTGGCGTTTTAAAGAGTACCTACGATGACTTGCGCTACCAATCAAATAAGTTGACTCTAGATGTCTTCATAGATTAGGTAAGTTGAGATTAGATGGTCTAAGGGGAAGTTGAATAAGCTTCTCATGTTGTGAACTTGCAATACCTAGAAAGCAGAGATGTACGGAAAACTTTGGCATGATCTGAAGACCAGAAATAAGGGTAAAGTAGGAGAAATAATCGAAATTGCCATGTCCAGCCAAGTCAGAGGCCCATGGGCGGCATAAAAACTCTGACACCAGGTTAGTCACTAACCACACGACAAAGAACAAGATCGAAATCGTCTTTGGACTGGGGCAAACTATGTATGGCGCAGTGTTGCCAACTCCAAAAGTTCAAATTATCGAGATCCCACGTCGAAATTATCGTTTTTTGGGTAAAAATATAGTACAAAAGAAAATCAAAAGACAATGAATAAATTTACAATAGAGTCAAAGGGGAAGTATATGCCAAGTTTCACCACTAATGGCGCTAGCAGCACAAACCGTAAATATGTTTCGACATACTTTCTAGTTGATATTTTTGTGTTTTCATTGTATATTGTAATTAAATAAAAAACTTGGGAGGGAAAGAGAGAGAGTTACTTGTTGATGTTGACATATTTGACAGTTGACTTTGACATAGTTTTGTTTTTTTCTGCGTTTAATTTTGTCTGACAAATACGTTTTGTTATTGGAATTTGTTTTTTCAGGAAATCTCAAAATTATCGTACATTAGACATTCATTATCGTACATCGTACCATTGGCCATATTTTCGTACGCCCCCATAATTATACACTGGTATGGTGCCAATCCAATCCCAATAGTTTCGTACGAAATTAATGCAGAAACCCTGTTAACAGTGTGTTTTCATATAACCAAGAAGAGTAAATATCTGGATAGGAAGGAATTGATAGAAGACCACCTATACCAAACTTTTCAAGATTCAAGCGATGTTAAAGTTGTATAATGATTTGTTTAGAGTTATAATGTTATAATCGCCTGCCGTGCATATTGATGGCAACTTATAACGATCACATTCGCAGAGACAACTTGTGATCGCAAAAATAACGTGTGCATGTAAAGATTGTGGGACAGGGAATTCATGGGGCAGTGGTATTAGAAAAAAATCGTTTTTTTTTTCAAGTTTTGTGTTTCACTGGATTCTGCTATCTCTATTTACAAAACTATAATACTTATTGTTTAACATTTCATTTAACTTTTCGGATAAGTTTTATGTACTCTAACTGGAAATTTTCAATACGGTCTTAATAGAATTTACTGGTGTTTGCTACAAGCTTCTGGTTTTTGAAGCTTGACCAAATCTCTGAATATACAAAACAAAGCGAATTTCAATGTGAGCTGTTATAATATGGTTGAATTAAATATTCAATCATCATTTCATTGTTTTTAAATCGATTAAATTAGATTGGTTTCGGCAACCGGGGCTACCTGTGTTTTATATCAAGGATCGTTGTAATAAAAACGCTGCTGTTACTATTAAAAACGTATCTAATATCTTATAAATCAGAATCTATTCCACCAGAGACTAAAACAAAAAAAAAAAACTCGAATCAACTCCATACCTTTACAAAATATGATATTCAACCCGTATACATTCAATAAACAACGTTGCATTCAATTCAAAACTACAGGAACACACGGTGTGGTCAAGTGCGTATAACTATGCGTGGCGAGGCAACAAGACGCATTTAAACATAACTAATTCGTGTTATGCGCTTAGAATTAATTTCGTGGAGAATGCAAGTGATGCAGCAACTAAACGCACGGTTGGCGGGAGTTTTGACAGCTGACAGTTTTGGTTTTAAATTGTTTTTTTTTTGTGTTCGTGTATTGGGTCTGGTGCACAATGCAATGCTTTGTTTTGAATTGACAAAACATTTTTCTATTTTAAACAAGGTGTCAACTTGGTGTCAATCAAATTATACAAGATGCTTTATAAGTACCTAATAAAGGTGTCAACCATTTAGTATTTTCTTTATTTTTTTTCTTATTTCCATAACAGTTTTCTAAGCCAGCGCAGCGGGTTGTCAGAACAAAACCTTACATTGTAAGTTGCTTATAACAACGAAACAGTGCTTAAAAAGGTTAAAAAAAGTGATACCTACCTAACCTATATGGTCACCACTTAACGCTATTCTGAACTTTTCGAAAACAATGCGTGCATGTAAACATGTAGATATTGTTCACTCACAATCTCCAATCAAATTGGAATACCAAGCTCTATTGAATAACTTAGGAGAGGCTCATATCGTAGAAAGCACATGTTTATTGTATACGACACTTCAAGAATGCCCATAGAAAGTATGAGCCAATTCTATAATAACCAATAACCGATTTTACTCGCGTCTCTAATGAAGCTATCATTATATCATCTCTGTCGACGCCAAAGGAAGTACAAGCGTGATGATACTGTTTAAGTACGGAATTGCAACATTGTTAGGCAATGTGCAGCGAGAGCGGATCATTTCAAAAGAGTCGATAAGTATTGATATTTTACATTCGTTCGAAGACGATTATGAATCTTCAAGTCACTGACAATGAAACAGTTTGTCATTTTCATACATTCTTGACAACTTCTGAATGAGGAGACAGGCATTAGTACTGTTTAAAAAAAAAACAGTGGCACTACGGGAGTGCCGACAGAAGTGAAAACTTGAACAATATCGCCTTGGTGGAAGAAAAATACTTGTATAGAACATTGGTCCGTAACCTTATCTAAATCGCTCAATCGCGTTTACAAAAAGATAAACTTCCTAAACCTTTAAAATAAAAATACTTGCATAGAACATTGATCCGTAACGTAATATATAATCGTGTTTACAAAAATGAAGTGTCGGTAACGGTGTCGCGAGTTCAATTGTGTTTTCCCATCTCAAAAATGCCCAACGGGCCTATAGAAGTTTTCACTTCAATAATTTATGTTAATGTTCAGCAGCCCAATTGCGTAACACACTTATAATTGCAATTCGAAGGATTTTGAAGGAAATTCCTAATCCATTGATTCATAATGAGAAAATCGTCTGCTTGTCGGCGTAAATAATGCAATGAAGGTTGTTGAATTGTCAAAATGAATGGCATTGCAATAATTGTAATTGTGTTGCAATTAGCCTGCTGGTTTCATAGAACACTTGCGCACTGCATTTGATGCCAATACAAGAAATGTTTAATCAGAGTAGCCATAAGATAAGATAATATTTATTTTGTAAAACATGAGTACATAAAGGTCTTATAATTAATATGAGGTGGCTACATGTTTTGCCATTTATGGCGTACAAAATTAGTTGCAATATTAAAACAATAATAATAATTTAAAAAAAAACAAATTGTGATGTCAAAATTTATTTTTCATTCAAATTACTATATTAAAGTCTAAATTCAATTCATAATCACAATGTCAAAATTTAATTGGAGTAAGACAGATAAAAAAAAAAACACAAATCAATAAGCACAATCAGAAATCTATACAAGCAAAATATCATTTAAAAATTCATCTACGCTGTAATAGCACTTCTCCAGCAATAACCCCTGAAGAGACTTTTTAAATTTCTTTAGAGGCATACATTTAATAATACCTGGTATTTTATTAAAAATATTTGGAGCAATACCAAAGAAACTCTTTTTTAATAAAGCAGTTTAACATACGTACTACTATTTGCATAAGGCCTTCGTAGTAGGTACCTACTGCTACTTTATGAGGAGTTGTGCACAAGATCCGAATGCTATCCGCCCAAATGTAAAACATTTTCAATTCGGATCTTGAATTCGGATTCGAAATGCCATAATTTAAAGAGTCCAGTTAGGTAGTTTAAGGCATGAGGAACAGGGTGTTAAGTTCACTCATCCTTTATAGAAAAGGGACAATCCTTCGACCAAACGGGTGTCGTGTCTGGCGGACAACTGCCCGACCAGTTTTTTTTTTTCTGTAGGGCTTCTCATAGCTGGCCTCTGAGGCCATGACTATTTAACCGAGCAAACCTGTGGGTGCTTAAGCTGCTACACTCAAAGCCTCCAGCCAGGGACTTACAAACTAAACTTAAACACTTATAAACTAGGTGAACGCTCGCTAAGGGCACCCCCTGTGGGGTACGAACCTTGGCTTAGGGCGTTTACCGGAGGGAGGACATCAAAGATGGGACGGGCTGGGACCAATGATGTCGGGAAAGTTATATTTATAGTTTTCGCGCGGTAAACTTTAATTGCGCGATGCAGGATTTGTGTGATGTAGATTTTTTGTGACGTCAGGTCTTTGATGCGTAGTTTGCTTTTGGCGATGTAGATGGCGCCACAATAGTCTGTCTATAGGATGCTAGTCTACCACCTTAGTCAAGACGGTCTTCTTAGCGTGTCGATGGCAATCTAAATTGACTCAGCGCAGAATTTGCCATCATTAGCGTCCATCAGTTCCTGTAACGTGCAGCTGACAAGACACGCAGGACATGACATTAAGTGTCCCATCGTTTGTGGAACAGCACCACATTTATACTCCTAGTCGTCTATAAATCTCCACCTGAACAGGTTTTCCTTGCTTCAGCCAACCTAAATCTGGAGTCTGTTTAAAGACTTTCAGGCTACCCAAGGCAACTCATGTCCAGATCAGAGTCACGGCGATAACTACGCTGACGCAAAAGAAAAACGTGTGCAGTCGGGGGACCCCCGTCTGGAACGAAGTTCCTTCTCACGTATGATACGTGGCATTCACGTGTTATCCATCTATTTAAAACAAAAACAAAATTTTCTCAGCCACCATCCTGGTTTTACATTTTAATGTCACTATCGGCTTTAGCACCCTCGAAAACTATGAAAACGATACCAATGATGAAAAGTTTGAAAATTTTCACGGCCGCCATCTTGGATTTTCATTTTGATCAAATTCACACTTTCTCTCTTTCTCTCGCATACAGTGTACTTGAACCGATGTGTACAATTTTATCCCACGATACTGTAATCACTTTACCCTTTTCTTTCTGCCGGCGTTCTCTCTCTCTTTCTTTCTTTTTGAATTAGAAGAAGACAGTCGCTAGTATTAACACTTTTTGGCATGACGATTTCTGAAAGTTTACAAGCCGCGTTGACAGAAGTGAAAACTTGAAAAAAAAAATCGGCACCGCGGTATTCAACGCGTTGATGTCTTTGACTGCACGGTGTTGGTAAATTGCGTCACAGTGTCGCGAAATCAATGGTTTAGTCCCATCTCAAAAATGCCCAACGCGCCTAAAGAAGTTTTCACTTCAATACATGTTTTATAAATAGGAGCCTTTTAAAGATTAATATGGTCACCGCTTACAAACAAACTAGATACACTCGACAGTTCCCAGTACTTATTAATATTACATTATCAAACCTATCAATACCAATCGATAGTAATTGATTAATTAAGTACTCAGTGATAGTGCCGATAGTTATTAAGTACCCAGAGATAGTACGGCAAGTTCCTATGGCTATTAATAGGAATAGCGCCAACAATTCCTATGATATTCTATTAGCATTCGATGGACTATTGGCTATAGTTGGGTATGGTCGGCTATAGTTATCTACTAGCACAGTTGCATCAGTTACGCGTTCGAACTACATTATTGAACAAACATTCATTTGTTACTCATTGGTTCTGTCTCCGGCTAGGGTTACTACCAAAGAAAAACTGAATTTAAAAATTGGCTATACCTTCTTATTAGAAAGATTTATATTTAAAGTGTTAGGGGTCGGAGCACGTGGCGTTCTGCAAAATATAAAAGTGTCAAAACAGCAACTAAGATAATATCCAGTACTTATAAAACCTGCCAAATGCGTGTCGGACCACGCACAATGAAGGGTTCCGTAGTTGGGATGAATTTATCCCAAACACAAACTTAACTTTGTTGCTTTAAGTTGAAAAATATGTTCTCCCATACGGAATGTATGGGAAAACATGTTTTTGCAACTGCAAAGTTAAGTTGGTCGATTATTTCTCATTAACCTGTAGAGCCTACTTAGCTGTGATAGTTTTCCTTTTAATTTCGTTATATAAAATACTGTTGTGATTTTTTTCACACACCCAAAACCAACCATTTAGCTGGCAGGGGGGGGACACTTGACTCTAACAAAAATTTGCACTTTAAAGCTTAATATTTCGCAAACGAAACCCTGAATCCAAAAATGGTTTTCGCAAACTCACAATATTTTTAAAGGACCTTTCCAATGATACCCCTCACTATGGGTTAAAAAAATAAAAAATAAAACATCACCACTTTACGTGTATGAGAGGTACCCTAAAAAAAAATGTTTTTCCTAATTTTGTTTTACCACTTTGTTGACGTAATTAATATGTATACCTATGTCAAATTACAGCTTTCTAGTACAAAGGGTCTTGGAGCTAGACCGCGGACAGACAGACAGACAGACGGACATGACGAAACTATAAGGGTTCCTTGTTTACTACGGAACCCTAAAAAAGGGGTTTGAGCACGTGGCGTTCTGCTGAATATAAAAGTGTCAAAACGGCAACTAAGATAATATCCAGTACTTTTAAAAAGGTACTTCGTTTGACTCCTTAAATCAGCAATTATGTTGTTTATTTTATCAATCATAGATCTTAAATCGTTATTTTACAAATTGCTTTTCTTTCGTGGTCAAAATATTTCATGGCATATCTAATTAGGTTTTGAAAAACGCATTATATACAAAAGAGGAATTAGATAAAGGGAACTCGAAGAAATTATTTTGACAAAAAAATCAACGTGTGGCCAGTGGCTTCGTACTGTGACGAGCATAAATACCTTATACTTATGCAAGATTCAAAAGCGAATATCTCCGAAAATATTTATATAAATATCTTTTTTTTGGTGTTACGAACATGCTATCCCGCGATTAATTATAATTACCCACTCGTGATCCAGCCTGTCCCATCTTGCTGCCCTCCCCGAGCGACGCTTTAAGCCGAGGTTCGTACCCCACAGGGGGTGCCCTTAGCGAGCGCTCACCTAGCCTAGTATATAAGTTATGTTACGCCCTGGCTGGAGGCTGTTATTTTGACTCCGCTTCTCGACATCGGAACCCTCTGATAGTCGAGGCAGCCAATTATGTCCCGTCCCAGATCAGTCAGACCCGCCGCCCGAGGCATGTACTCTCCGACCCAGATGACCCTATTACACTCTTCCAGGAGCAGAATAGGGCCACCAGTACAGTGCACAAACACAGACGCCTCCCGTCATTCCGACCTCGCCGCCGAGGTCCTTTACGTACGCGATCTACTCCCCGAGTAAACGAATCCCCCCCCCGACCCTTGCTCGAAAACGAGGTGCCAGCAGTTGTTGCAGCTGAGCACGTAGCTTTAAATACCCCGAATAATAATCATGATGATAATATAAAATTTGATCCAGCCTGTCCCCTCTTGCTGTCCTCCCGTCAGCGATGCCCTAAGCCGAGGTCCGTACCCCACAGGGGGTGCCCTTAGCGAGCATTCGCTTAATTTTAATTTAGAATAGTTTAAAAAGCTCCTGGCTGGAGGCTCTAAGTGTAAAAGCTTATGGCACCCACAGGAAAATCCGGTTAAGCAGCCAAGACCTTAGTGGTCAAAACTGCGAGAAGCTATTTAAAAAAATAAAAAAAAATGGCTGGAGGCTTTAAGTTAGTAGCTTAAGCCAGCCCAGTTAAATAGTTATGATCCTCAGAGGTCAAAGTTACGAGAATTAAACTCGCTGTTATGAAATAGGTCTTTCCTTGAAGTTGCAATTTTTATTTCACGAAAAGAACATTTTTTTTTATATATTCAGAAATGTTACTTACTTAATTCTAAACTGGCCAAACTTTTACGTTTGATGGCGAGAGGCGCTCTTTTAAATAACAATGCACCACCTTACGCACATACCTACTACTCATAAATTAACAATGTTTTTAATTTTATCTGCTATCCTGTTATTTTTTTAATTTTGTCTTAAGTGATCCTTTACTAATTTTTACTTTTTCTCTTAATAAATCTAGTTTGTTAAACACTTTAGGTACCAAATACTTAATTTTTCGTAACTGTATGGTATGTGGTCGTGACTAATACCTACAAGCTGTTCGAACCTGGATGAGGTTAGAGAGAGGCCTCCTTCATATAGGACTCCTCCTCCTCATCGAGACACGTCTTATGATTAAATCAAAACGATTTAATCTTTTCTCGATACAGCAGCCCTATCCCACAACCCTCAACAATTAGGCATTCTCTCAACGCGTGCTTGTCTCTTAATGTATGGTCGTTAAGTCATCGTACGTGCTCTGATTGTGATGCAACTGATATCATTAAGCTTCACGCTTGATAAATTAGGATGGGTAGAGGTTGAAGCTAAAGGGAGAAAGGGGAAAAGATCTGGGAATGAAAGTGGAAGAAACTATAGGTTAATAGGAAGAGTAGATATTGTTATTTTCATTTGAAATCATTTGTTTCAGATTTATTTGTGTAGGTACTCAAATCTTATTGGTAGGTACCATCATATCTCTGAAAGGAAATCAAACTG
This sequence comes from Agrochola lychnidis, assembly GCA_963680765.1. Lineage (NCBI taxonomy): Eukaryota > Metazoa > Arthropoda > Insecta > Lepidoptera > Noctuidae > Agrochola > Agrochola lychnidis. Next base: position 2,906,537 of record OY796869.1, on the reverse strand, counting down.
TTCTCGAACACACGAGTATAATCTGACCTCGCATTGTACGGAAATCCAATACAATGTGAGATCAGCATAAACTGGAAATATATACCTTGATGTGTAGCCGTGTGTACTAGAGTACCGTTTCAGAACACAGGTCTAAAATTTTTGTAATTTTGCAAGCTTTAAAGCCCAATAGATGTATAATATAACTATTTTCTTAGTGTCCCTCGGCAAACTTCGTGTTTCGTCAGTCGTCGGATTTCTATCAGTTGCCCTTTGCACTTGGTGCAGACCGGACGCTCTCAATCGACTTGGAAGTATATAGAGTTGTTAATACTCTTTTAAGTTAATGTAATTTATTAAAAAATGGGAGGAAATCTGCTAAAGTCGCAGGCACGAAAATAGTTTTACAGCTCTATATAATTCTCACGGAAATCAAAACAAAAATAAAAACGTGTGGCACTCGGGGACTGCCGCGGTAAAGCTATTGCATAGCATTTGTAACCTCCATACTTCCTATTTGTCAACGCTACACTTGGGATGATGACGTGATGACATAAAACAAAAATTACGTTCCCATGACAACATCACGTTGTCATGGGAACGTCATTACATGGTTGGCGGAGTGGGGGGTGTTAGGTTTTATTTTCGTTACGGAATTTCTTGATTCGGTCGCCGCGCTCAAAGCCCGCGATAAAAGCTATGCAATAGCTTAAAACAATAAAGTACTTAGTTCTGAATTCAAATTATTATACACGATAAATTTAGTAATAGATGGACATGGAAATTAGCATTTTGTATTCGGAAATGCGATGACATTAAGAAAATAGTCAGATTGTACCTATCTGTTATTTAGTTTCACATTCGGTTTCAGTACAACAGATATTTTTTTGTTTTCCACAATCATTTCCCTTGGTTCCTGTATTATTTCAGTGCCGTATGATTTTACACCATGTCTTTTTAAAAGTTTTGTTTGGATAACTATAACCAAGTTCAGATGCTGGGAATGAAATTGAAGAGAAAAAGCCGGAAATAAGTCTCGTTAGAAAAATATACTTGACCAGGCTAAGGCCCCCCTGCGGCTGTAAAGCCTTAGATAACTCGATGATGACGAACTATTATACAATAGGTATGTTACAAAAACTCTGTCCGATCAAAAAAGTGCACAAAAGTACTGCAATAACATTACCAAACAGTAATAAAAAAAACTTCATCATCATCATAATCAGCTTATAATATTCCCACTGCTGGGACACATGCTTCCTCTCGGTGAGAGGGAGTGGGCCGTAATCCACCACGCGGGCCCAGTGCGGGTTGGTAGATGTCACATGTCTTCGAATTTTCGGTTCTAGGACATGCCGGTTCCCTCACGATGTTTTCCTTCACCGTTTTAAGAGCAGTGTTGATGAAATTATTCACACAAAGTAAAGCGCCTGTCAGGGTTCGAACTCACGACCTACATACAACTCGTAAGTCGGAGCCCTTACCACTGGCAGTGGTGATGAAATTAATACATAAAGTAAAGCGACTGCCTGGGCTCGAGCCCACGACCTGTAACTAGTAAGTCGGGGCCATTACCACTGGGCCACCACTGCTCTTAATAAACTTATATTATTGAAAATAAAAATTTATAGATTCAATTCAAATTCAAATTCAAAAGTCATTTATTCAAACTAGGCTGAGAATCAGCACTTTTCGAACGTCAAAATTACATAAGACAGTCCCCCAAAAACGCCCACCCTTCACCACTTCCTAGTGCCTTTAGCTAGGAATAATAGCTATTTAGAATTCACTTTTTAGTACCAAAATTATCTCTATTCCATTGAAAATTGGTAGATATATTAATAAAGCAGATGAGAGTGGTCATAAGTTATGATTTATAGACACCCGTTAGACGATGGCCGCCCGCGCCCCATGTAAATGACCCGGTAAAATTCCCCATTGTTTTTTTTTCGGTTTTCCAGAAAATTACCGCAAAAATAGACTCTTACAACACCCTCACGGATTGCAAAGGGTTTTTGTTTCACGCTGTATAACCTATGATTAACCAATACCCTAATTGTGTAATTTATTTTCGTGAACAAGTATGCCTAATTTGTTTCATTTTGACAGTTCAACAACATTCATTGCGTTATTTTCGTTGTTGAGCAGATTTTTTTTTCCAACTTATGAAGCAATGGATTAGCAATTTCAAATGGAAACAGATTGTGATTATGTTGTATTACGCAATTAGGTAGAGGTTTCTTGAAACTTTTGCTTGGTTTCATATCATCGTCTTTTAATAAAATGGCTATTAGAACATTAGAATTTATGAACGGACAGCTACTGCAAGCAATTACCCCAGTTCTCTAAGGCATTTATATGCGTGTTACCCAATTAATAATCTCGTCCGTACGATCCTGTTCGACGTTTTCATCATCACAACCTTTGGCCCCCTGCCAGGTCCGTGTCACGCAATGGAAAGTGTTCAGTACTTCATTAGCTAAACTGACGCCATCACGACTTTTCCACTTATTCATTATGTCATGGCGTTAGTACTAGAAAGCCGTTAACCCTCAAATGGCCAATTTTTACTTTTTCATTGAAAGTGATAGAGTTCAAAATTCTCTATATTTCTGTCTAAGAAACATTGCATAGCTTTTATCGCGGGCTTTGAGCGCGGCGACCGAATCAAGAAATTCCGTAACGAAAATAAAACCTAACACCCACCACTCCGCCTACCATGTAATGACGGTTCCCATGACAACGTGATGTTGTCATGGGAACGTAATTTTTGTTTTATGTCATCACGTCATCATCCCAAGTGTAGCGTTGACAAATAGGAAGTATGGAGGTTACAAATGCTATGCAATAGCTTTACCGCGGCAGTCCCCGAGTGCCACACGTGTCTTTTTTACAATATAAATAGTTCCAGAGATATGAAAACTTTTGTAGGCCGTTAAGTAACACAATTTATGATGATTCCATCACTAGAAAGCGTCTCACCTACACTTCTTCTTTAAGAGTTTCTGGACAGAAAGGATTCTTTGGGATAAACAGAAAAGAATAGCAATTGATGTGTCCGACAATCATAGTTTTTTTAAAAACATTGACTCCCGCGTTTTTTGTTTTTTGCCATTTTCTCGGAAATAACTTTTTGGGCTTAACGGCATTCTAGTTAAAGGACGACAAAGTTGCGGTTGTGACAAGTATCTTCATCCGCGAATCCGGGATGCGCGATTGATTTGACGCGAAGTCTGACTCCACGACCTATTTAACACTTTGGATTCCACATACTTTTCATAGAACTCATACGCCATTGTAATAAAAACTATCCTATCTCTAGAATAACTAATTTAATTCCGAATATAATTATTTAACCTCAAAATAGATACTAATCCCCAAATGAAACTTAAAGTCGTTACCCCAATATCATAATCTAAAACTGTTTAATAAAACTACATACTATTACTTTTGTGTATTCCTAGGGTTCTTGACATACATTATTTTTATTTGATAAAAATGGAGCCAAAATTACAGAATGTCTTAAATAACTAACACCATGCCGCCATACATAGTTATTTATTGACTATTCATACTTACATTTGTTTTAACAGGTTCAACCCAATACAGCAATGTAGTCACAATGTCCACTGTGTAGCACAAGTCATACAGAGGACAATATGTTAAGTGTCACCCTCTGGAATTCCGCCAATGAGCGTGTAAAGATATCCACTTGCAGAGAGACGCTGTTGAGTATCTTTATTGCCCGCCCCACTGGTGCAAACTTTAACAGGTTTGTACGGGCCACCGGGACTTTAAACAGCCTGTCTTTCGGCCCTTGCCGCAGCCTACTGTTTGGAACGAGCAATCCCAAAGATTCTAGTATTTGAGGATTATTCAGCATACCACGAAAAACCATAAAAACATATTTAACTAGTGCGAAATTGCGCCTTACCTCCAACTTATAGTAACCAACCATTCCTATTACAAAGAGGGTTGGATACATAAGTGGATAGAATGGTTAGATGCCAAATTGCTTCATATAAAGGACCCGGGTAAATTAATTTTGCATTTTTTCTACCATCAGACAATACTTCGTTTCAAGTGGATTCCAGAGATAGCACTCGTTTTCAGGTAACTTCTTACTATAGCTGTTGTGTTAGTAAACTCCCGAGTTTCACGCATTACAAATCCAAGATATTGGAAGTGAACCCTCCTTGAGGGTTCCCGCCATTACGTTTGCGCTAAAGTTAACCATCGCGGAAGGTCAACGGCATGAGGTATAAAACTGTGTTATAAAACACTGTAAGACGAAGTAAAATAATGTTTTCAGGGGGTCTTGTCGCTATAAGTAATTTCCAACCTTTTGATTTTTTTGAGAATATTTGTACCCGTGAACAAAAAAATTATAAAAAAAAACAACCGACCTCCAAAAAGAAGCACTACAAAATGAAAAATAACTTTAATTTCGGAAGTCGATGTCTTGGGTTTTGTATTTTCGTTTTTTGCCACCGACTTCCGAAATTAAAGTTATTTTTCACTTTGTAGTGCTTCTTTTTGGAGGTCGGTTGTTTTTTTTTTGTAAAAAGTTTTTATTTTTCACTTTTTTGCTGTGGTACCTACCCCACACACATTCGAATACCACTACCTGCTACCAGTGACAGAAACTTATCATATCATCTACATACTAAGTGGGAAAAAAATACGTATTTTGTAGGTAACTCAAAAACTATCCAAGCAAAGTTAATAAAATTTATATGGGACCAATTCGAGAGCACACCCTTTCAAACAAAAAAGAATTTTCAAAATCGGTCCACAATTGACGGAGAAATCGGTGGACATACATAAAAAAAAAAACAAACATACGCGACGAACATATAACCTCCTCCTTTTTGGAAGTCGGTTAAAAATGAAAATGCTTGGATTTTAAAACCAACATTCGAACCCAAGCAGGCACTTTATTTTGTGTAAATTATTCCATCATCACTGCTCTCAAAACGGTGAAGGAAAACGTTGTGAGGAAACCGGCATGTCCTAGAACCGAAAATTTTAAGACATGACATCTACCAACCCGCACTGGGCCCGCGTGGTGGATTACGGCCCACTCCCTCTCACAAAGAGGAGGCCTGTGTCCCAGCAGTGGGAACATTATAGGCTGATTATGCCTATGCTACAGTAACCCAAATAATATATCTGCTATCATTGACATAATCGATTCACTTACAAATTCGCAAAATAAGTAATGATATCATACAGCCAAACGACAGTACACCACAGAATGTGACATCATTTCCAAAATATTTCATACCATTCTAACCGTTCCCTGTCTTGTTATAAAGGTGATTATTGTTTGCAGTTTCCAAGTCAGCTGTTACCAATAAGGTATTAAGCGGAAATATTTTTGATGGCGTCATAGTTATAAAATGTTTATGGCTATATCTTCTTATTGAATACTAATTTGTACTGTACAGCTTCATACAATGCTATTTTTAGTATTCACAGACTAATACTTTGATGAATGGACTAAAAAGACTTATTAATCATGATCACTGATTCGTACAATAATAAATTAATACTGCTTGTGAAAAACAGCTGTTTACAATCGTGAGCAGTTAAAAAAATACTTAAGAGTCCATAATACCTCAGCTCAAATTGCGTCTTATCTCGCTCGTGGCATGGAGTGAGAGCGAGACTGAGCGGCCGAGGAGAAGGCTCCAAGACGTCGATAGTTTGAGTACTTCCACTTTGCCCCACCAAGCCGCCCCACTGGTGGGGCAAAATGGAATGCCTAAAATTTTGCAGTGGAATCTACCCCACTGATTCGACTTGGTGGGGCAGATTCCACTAGTTTTAAATGTTGTGGATTCTGCCCCACTAGGATTGGCACCTTAGAATTTGTGTAGGTGCTCGTATTTTATATTTGTCTGGAAAAGAAAGAAATGTATATCTAAGTAAAAATGTAACTAGGACTGGTAACGTTAGACTTAGTACATACCTAGGTAGTGTATTTAAATAAAAGTACAAAAATCTAATTTGAAGTACTTTCTGTCGAGAAAATTTGATCGAATCGTGTTTTTGTCAAACATAGTAGGTACCTACGTGACATTAATCCTCAACTTTACCATTTTAGTACTTATTTCAAAATTAATACTGCAGTACTTTCTATATAACGGAGGACCATGCTATGCAATTTGAAGTATTATAGACTCTTAATAACAATAATTTCAAGTTTTATTGTAAACTTAATCAAAAATGTATAGCACTGTAGACTATAGAGTTCTAAAAAATCCACTTTATCTTTTTCAGGGGCCAATGTAACGTTTTTAAAATACAAGTAACTAAGATTTGGAAGACATAGCGTTGGAAGCCCCCTACAAGGTGGACCGATGATCTGGTGAAGACCGCAGGAATCCGCTGGATGCGGGAAGCACAGAACCGGTCGAAGTGGCGGTGCTTGGGGGAGGCCTAAGTCCAACAGTGGACGTCTTTCGGCTGAAATGATGTAGATGCAGCTGATTAGATTCTCGATAGCTATGCATACATTTAAGCAACAAGGAATTTAACACCTTTGGTAGACACATGAACAACTTTGACTTCAAATAAATTGGGATAAGAGCAGAGCAAAAAGATGATGATTGTGAATTAGTTCATGTCAATATTCCTAGAAACAATTTTTACAATACCATTTCAATTGCCAATCATCTTCGGAATCACATTAAAATCCTATCCAAACATCAAAAACTGACTTTCTAAAATTTGCGTGCACGCATCTCCTTTAATTCGAGGCGATCAGCCGCGACGTATATGTATCTCTGTCTGTCATATAGCGCGCTCTCACTCCTACGTCATTACGTTATTAGCCCGCATGGTACTCCAAGAGCTGTGATTAGCAGGTGATTAAGGTTCATTCAACATAATCATGTAATTATTTATTTATGTTTTAGAGTCGAGTGGGTTTTGTACGTAGTATATGTAAGGATTTTGGACAAACTTTAATAATAATAATTATGATTGATGGTACTTTATGTTTACTTTATTATTTCTTGGTGTGATTTATTAATATAATGTATCTTTCTTTTATTGCAGATAGACTAAAATTTCTACCATCGCAAACATTTACCAACCAGTTAAAAAAAAATGTGACAAACAATGATTTAAGAGCGAGAAATGGACGCATTTGAGTGACTGTCAGTCTGCCCTACACAAAAAAAAATGTAAATAAACCATTGATCAATCCAAAATAAGATGAAAGTAAGAATATCATAATGCATCGAAAGCTACATAACAAAATACATTGTATGGAATGTATACTGGAAGGATAAGTGTGACAGTTTAAAAAAGCTTTAACTCAACCATTGGCAACACAGAATCTGTTATTAAGAAAATCGTAAAATCTCTAGAACACCCATAAACCAAAGGTGTTAAAATTTCCTAATTGAAATATATTACTTTCACACCAATTACTTGGGACGATTTATCTGAACATCTTGCGTTTACTATATCAGTGGACTCGGCACGCAGTAACGATATCTGCTCACGATCGGTAATGAAATGAACGAGAACGTTCCGTAGCACCGGTGGGACATACGGACAGACAGATGGGAGAACTCTTTGATGAGAATTCGACTTAAACATTGTTTATATGGAGATATACCGGAGTACTTAATTCCCGATAGGTTTGATATTTTCCGGAGTGTTCTCTTCAGGTTTTAACTATTCAGCAGATTATCATCACGTAATGCTGTTATTTTAACTACATCCAGTGGTCGCAAGCGCTACTGTTGAGCATGAGGTCCTGGGTTCGATTCCCAGGTCGGGTAAAGTGTTATTGGGTTTTTCTATCTGAAATTTCTCAGTAGCAGCTCGGAGTCTGGATTTGTGCCCGGTTGATGGCAATAGGCTCGCCCCTATTACATGGGACTTAAACATAACTGGCGAAATGTGGGTGTACCTGCAACAGAGACACCACTGCCCGATCCTTCGGGGAAACAAGGCGTGATGTTATGTTATGTATGTTATTATTTTTAAATTAATACGTCACATGCACTATTCATGTTTACATGCTTAATTTAAGGTTAAGGGATGGCCCATTTTATTGTAGCAACTTATTTTAAGAACCAGGCTTTGCAAATAAATTTTACCTCACTTTGTCGTGTTTATCGTGGGTAGAACTTGAATAAGTCGGATGCCAGACAATGCACTACATATTACGATTCATAATATAAGACAAGATGAGCACGTTGATGTCATATTTAAATACACATATGTATAGAGCAGTGGTGGCCCAGTGGTAACGGCCGCGACATACGAGTTGTAGCTCGTAGATTCGAACCCACTTCATCACCACTGCTCTCAAAACGGTGAAAGAAAACGTCGTGAGGAAACCGGCATGTCCTAGAACCGAAAATTCGAAGACATGTGACATCTACCAACCCGCACTGGGCCCGCGTGGTGGATTACGGCCCACTCCCTCTCACAGAGAGGAGGCCTGTGTCCCTGCAGTGAGAACATTTATAGGCTGATGATGATGATGATGTATAATAGGCCTATCAGTTTACTCAAGGTATAAATTAAATTAAAAAAGTATAAAATGCGTTGATGTCACTTTTTACAACGAGAAAAAGTCTATAGCAGTGTTAGGCCAAAGTCAGACTGCCAAGTCATAGGTCTCGAGTTCAAACCCAAGGCACGCACCTCTGACTTTTCGGATTCACGTGCGTATTGTATAATTATCACTTGCTTCAAAAACGGTGAAGGAAAACATCGTGAGGAAACCGGCATGCCTGAGAGATATTTCTAGACGGTATGTGAAGTCAACTCAGAGGCCCATGGGCGGCTTTAAAACTCTGACAATAGGTTTGTCACCAACCACACGAAAAGAAGAAGAAGGCCAAAGTCGATGTGACGTCGTGTGTGTGTGTCGTGTGGTGTGTCGTGTGTGTGTGTGATGTGTGTGTGTCGGTGGGTCGTGTGTGGGGGTGTGTCGACGTGTGTGTGTGTGTGTAGTGTTTCTGTGACAAATAAACCTATTTTTCTTTCTTTCTTTGTTTAAAAAAAAAAACAAAATATTTTATTTCACATAAACCTACATGGGCACTTATGAAACGTCAGAAGCTAGGTGCACGGTTCCAATTGGTCGTTTCCTATGGAGAAGAGCCGGCAAGAAACTGCACGGTTACCCTTTTAAAAATAATTGGCTTATACAATACTTTCATATAACAGTGTTTCTAGGTATGGGAGGACAGTGTAGGTCTTTCAATAAGTACCAAGTACTTAACAAAATAGAAAATGGTCAACAGGTCTACAATTCACTAAGCCTACAGCGTTCTCACATTCACAAAATATGTAGAAAAGAATCTATACAAAAAATAAATAATTTAATAAAAGTAAAAAACCTATTTTAATAAAACGCAATCATGTGATTGCTATTACAACTGTAATCAAACTGAATAAATATCAAGTCCACAAAACTCACTAAAAAAAAGTTGAAATTAAATCGTAGGTATATAATGTCAAATAATAGAATAGTAAATATGTCAAGGACGAATGTAAAAATAAAGATTTAAATAAACATGGTAATTTGGGAGCAGTTAATAGACTCTTACTTATTTATGCCGTTAAGAGGGAACAGGGCCTGCGATTCTCCATACAATTTCAGCTGTCCGTATTCCCCTTTTTTCTTCCTGAATATTGCCTCTAGAACCATTTTTTTTTTTCATATGATCAAAGTCTGCCGTAGGCACGTCCCTGTTATTTCTTTTTTTTCAGCAACTAATTGGTAAATAAAATATGACCCTCCAAAAATTACAAAAATCCCTCATTTTTACCGCCATGATTAGAGGACTACCAGACAAATTCGAAAAGTTTTTAACATAAAAGAAAATGATAGGAACATAGACATAGTCTTTCTTAAAATTTTAATGTAAAAATGATTGAATCGGCTCAGTTTTCGAGGAGAAAAAAGGGGAATACGAAACGTTGATCTCGTCAAAAAATTTGTAATTTAATCGGTCTGAGCTGCAGTTGTCCCTATCGCACTTTACAGGAGCAGACTTGAGGTAAGACGACAGCAATACTTTCTTCAAAAAACAATTTTTCTAATTCCTCGCAGGCCCTGTTCCCTCTTAATGAGGTACCAGTGAAGCCACATGTGCAGAAGGAATTATTGCCAAACTTCCCTGTCTAGTCTTTATGTCAAGTAGTCTTTAATAAAAACAGTTCGCCTCACTCTGTTGCCGTGTGTCCGTCAGATATTTACCGGCTAGTTAGATAGACATTTTCCACCGGAAACACACAACATTACAACGTTGTTTATTGTTGTTTGCGCGTACGAACAAATAACAAGTCTGTTTGTACGCTCATGTTATAATTACTGGCACCTTTTCTTTTTTGAATGGTATCTTGCAGGTCAACCTAGGAGGTTGTCGGCTGCTTGACCGGACTTTCCTGTGGCTGCCTCAATAAAATAAGCCCTCTAGCCAGGGCATAAAATTTATAACTAACGCGACTACGTGCTAAAAGCACCCCCTGTGGGGACGGATCTTGGCTTAGAGCGACGCTGGGGGTGGACAGCAAGGGCCAGGCTGGATCGGATTAATGGCACCTTTTATTTTTTTTATTTTTTTCTGTAGGGCATCTCATAGCTGACCTCTGAGGCCATGACTATTTAACCGGTCAATCCTGTGGGTGCCTTAAGCTGCTACACTTAAAACCTCCAGCCAGGGGTTATTCAGTTATTCAACTAAGTTAATTAAAACTAGGTGAACGCACGTTAAGGGCACCCCCTGCGGGGTACGAATCTCGGCTTAGGGAGGGAACCGTTTACCGTAGGGAGGACATCAAGGATGGGACGGGCTGGGGCACCTTTCATGGATTTCTTCTCTTTTAAACATTGGTGAGATATTCCCACATTAGGTACTATGACGGAAATACGTTACTGAGTTGATTAATCGGGACGCCAGCGCCGTCTAGCGGCGCTTGACAGAGTCTACAACATAACGCTCGGACCGGCCGGAGCCGGAACTAAGCTCAGTTCGTCGGTGGCGGTCAAGCAGTGAAGACGTTTAGAAACTGTCGCGCGTTTCGAATAGTTGTATTGAGTACCTACAGTGTGTGAATTAGTGGTGTGATTAATTTAATCTGAACTGCAAATGGTTTTTCTATTGCGCAATAACCAACACTACCCACAGTACGCCCACAGTAGTTAAAATATAGCTGATAATAACGAAAGAGACACCTACCTTCTCCGTCATAAAGAATAATTTAGAATATCCAGAATCTGACTTAGTATTAGCTTTTGTAGTATAGTAGTAGTCCTCTGCACCTAATTTCGGCCATGGCGGCCACGTACTCTCTCTTCCCTCACTCTCATCATATCGTCTGATGGACGGCAATCCGACACGAACGGAGATAGATCAGACGAGGTACCAACGGATCAACGTTCTTTTTGAAGGACGGACCTATCACACTGCCAATTTTAAAACTCCGGGCTGCTACTTCTTCTTCTGCTTTTCGTATAATGACTAACCTGGTGTCAGAGTTTTAAAGCCGCCCATGGGCCTCTGACTTAGCTTCACATGCCGTCGAGAAATATCTCTAAGGCATGCCGGTTTCCTCACGATGTTTTCCTTCACCGTTTTTGAAGCAAGTTATAATTGTACAATACGCACATGAATCTGAAAAGTCAGAGGTGCGTGCCTTGGGTTCGAACTCGAGACCTATGACTTGGCAGTCTGATGGTCACACCACTAGGCTATTACTACTGCTACTGAGAAATTCCTAATAACACTCAGCAGTCGTGCTTGTGACAAGAGAACAACGGGGTAGTTGTATAAGCTTTTGTAGTACAGACGCCAGCACATCAAGCTACCCGAAACTGTAAAATTTTCCCAATCAACTTTGAACCTTATAATTCAGCGATAAAGTTGAAAATCTATAAAATAAATTTGACAGATTGTAGTAGCCTGATGTGCTGGTGTCTGTACCTAGTTAGTAGAGCGGCAATTGCCCAACAGTTTAGGAGGTGACTGCAAAGTGAAATGTCGTAAATTCAATCCCCAACGGTTGCACTATCGCCATTAATTCACTCCTAGCATTAACAAAAGATTGAGCACTGGTGGCCCAGTGGTAAGGGCTCCGACTTACGAGGTCGTGAGTTCGAAACCTGACAGGCGCTTTACTTTGTGTGAATAATTTCATCACCATTGCTCTCAAAACAGTGAAGAAAAACATCGTGAGGAAACCGGCATGTCCTAGAACCAAAAATTCGAAGACATGTGACATCTACCAACCCGCACTGGGTCCGCGTGGTGGATTACGGCCCACTCCCTTTCACAGAGAGGAGGCCTGTGTCCCAGCAGTGGGAACATTATAGGCTGATTATTATTAACAAATGATGAGGAGATCATCATCTCACATTAGGCAGTTAATGATGAACTTTTCAATTACCAATTTTTAGGGTTCCGTAGTAAACAAGGAACCCTTATAGTTTCCTCATGTCCGTCTGTCTGTCTGTCCGCGGTCTAGCTCCGAGACCTTTAGTACTAGAAAGCTGTAATTTGACGTAGGTATACATATTAATTACGCCGACAAAGTGGTAAAACAAAATTATGAAAAACATTTTTTTTTGGGGTACCTCCCATACACATAAAGTGGTGATGTTTTATTTTTTATTTTATTTTATCCCATAGTGTGGGGTATCATTGTAAAGGTATTACAAAAACATTATGAGTTTGTGCAAACCATTTTTGGATTCAGGGATCCGTTTGCAAAATATTAAGCTTTAAAGTGCTAATTTTTGTTAGAGTCAAGTGTCCCCCCTCTGCCAGCTAATTGGTTGGTTTTGGATGTGTGAAAAAAATCACAGCAGTAGTTTATATAACGAAATTAAAAGGAAAACTATCACAGCTAAGTAGGCTTTACTAGTTATCAAGTAATAATCGACCAACTTTGCAGTTGCAAAAAGATGTTTTCCCATACATTCCGTATGGGAGAACATGTTTATCAACTACAAAGTTAAGTTTGTTTTTGGGATAAATTCATCCCAACTACGGAACCCTTCATTGTGCGTGGTCCGACACGCACTTGGCCGGTTTTTATTAAATAAATTGAAAGAAGAAGTTGATTTTATTTGTTCTTGGATTGGAATAAAATTTACCTCTCCCTCACGCGTTCCGCCTCCTCCTTCGCGAGCATTACCGCTTCGCAGAACGAGGTGACGGCCTGCCATTTCCTCTCGCTCCGTACCATGGCCTGAACCAGGGCCGGACGCGAGAGATCACCGCCGCCGATCGCCTCTACGAGAACACGGCGTTGCTCCGCCCAAGCCGAGCAGACCTCCACCGTATGCTCCACCGTGTCCTCAGGCCGATCCACACAATGGTGACACCCGGGTGTTTCCTCCCGCCTTATCCTAAACAGGAACCTCCCGAAGCAGCCGTGTCCGGTGAGGACCTACGTCAGGCGGAAGGTGAGAACGCCGTGGCGTCTCTCCAGCCACTCCTCAAAGAGGGGTCTTATCGCCGCGATTGTGGCGTGCCCAGCGCGGGGTTGCAACAATCGCACCCTCCATGGCGCCATGAGATCCCGCCGGAGCTCTGTCCGCTGTGCTGCAATTTCTTGCGGCATCGGAGTTAAGCCCCGGCGTTTCGCCTCCTCGCGACACTCCCAGACGTAGATTCAGATTCAGATTTATTTTGCCAACAATGTAGGTACAGGTATAAGATGGTACATCACTAAGTTTTTCCGCTACATTCTACCTTACGGCATGCAAAGTCGTAAAAACTAAAAAATACAGTTTTCAAATAAATCATGCAGTCGTAAAAACTAACGATACAATTTTTATCTAAATTAACAATATTAATAATTAAGTCATTCTGATATAATATTAATTATCGTATATGTCATTTATATTTTTTATTTTTATATATTTTTATCATTTAAAAAGTCAGATCAAGTTATCAGAGTCAAATTAAAATTGGCAAAAAATTTAATTAATCAAAAAAATGATAGAATTTAAAACTAGCATAATAATAATTATAAAGAAATACACAATGTCAATAATGAAATCTAAAGATTAGGGTCATTAGGGTTTTTTTTTCCAACCATGTTGAGGTCGGCTTCCAGTATTACCAGATACAGCTGAATACCAGTATTTTACATGGAGCGACTGCCTATCTGACCTCCACAATCCAGTAACTAGGTAATACGATATCCCTTGGTAAGACTGGTTGTCAGACTTTCGGGCTTCGGCTGACGACCCGTAACGACTGTCAAAGATCCACGAATGACAGCCGGGCCCAACTGCTAACGTGCTTTCCGAGGCACGGAGAAGTCTCGGTATGTAGAAATGGTCGCCCATCCACGGACCAACCCCGGCAAGCGTAGGTTAGAATAGAATAGAATAGAATATATTTATTGTAAAACATTACGGAAGTTATTATTAAACGGAGTATTCTTGGTATTAAACTTGTGGACCGGGTTAAGAATACAACAATCCGTTCCATCACTAAAATAACTGATGTCACTCGGAAAGCTGCCACGCTTAAATGGAATTGGGCTGGACCCATCTGCCGCATGTCAAACGATCAATGGGCCAAACTTACGACCCAGTGGGTCCCGCTTAATGGCAAACGACATCGCGGCAGGCCCAGACGGTGATGGCGGGATGAGCTGGACTCCTTTAAGAAAGATTGGTCCTTGGAAGCTCTAGACAGAGAGAGGTGGAAAGAGGGTAGGGAGGCTTTTGCCCAGCAGTGGGACAATAAAGGCTAAGAAAAAAAAAAATTGTAAAACATGAGTATACATCAAATAATATGTGTAAGGTCTTAAAATAACAGGTATTTAGATCTGCATGTTTTTCCATTTCTGGCGTACAAAACAACATATTTTTGGTTTAAATAAACCATTAAAAATTGAGTCTACACAACAAACTATGAGATTAATAACTTTATCCTAATGCTAAACTAAAAAAGGGGGAAAAAATATAAAAAATTAAATAAATTATTGGTTTTTACAGATTTGAGGGTCAAATTGTGAAAATTTTGTAATTAAAGGAATCTATTTAATTAATTAAAAAATAGTCATTTAAAAATTCCGATATGGTATAAAAAAAAAAAACATTTATTTCAGACAAAAAAGTCCATAGGCAAGGCAATTTGAGGTTGTTAGTAACAATAATTTCGCTTATGACTAATGTTAGTAACTAAAATAAAAAGAAGAAACTAGACACACCCCTGCACAGTAGGCTCATCGGTCTCACAACACATGGAGTTCAGTAAACCTACTGAGCAGAACAGTATCGGTTCTCCCGCCAATCATCTTCAGGACGCTAACAATAATAGCAATAGTAATAGCATTTGCCTATGAGATATTTTTTTAAATGTAGTTTAAACAGAGCAGTAGGCACTTGTCTAATAGGTTTTGGGATTTGATTTTATATGATTGGTGCTAAACAAAACATACTTTTACACTTTTTTTTTTAAACCTGATTGATCAACCCCTGCGGCTGTTAGTACTTAGCCACGAGCTCCTCATAATAATAAAAAAAACGTGTGGCACTCGGGGACTGCCGCAGTAAAGCTATTGCATAGCATTTGTAACCTCCATACTTCCTATTTGTCAACGCTACACTTGGGATGATGACGTGATGACATAAAACAAAAATTACGTTCCCATGACAACATCACGTTGTCATGGAAACCGTCATTACATGGTAGGCGGAGTGGGGGTGTTAGGTTTTATTTTTGTTACGTTACGGAATTTCTTGATTCGGTCGCCGCGCTCAAAGCCGGCGATAAAAGCTATGCAATAGCTTAAAAGTATATTTATTGAAAAGGAAGTTAATGCAACGGATAAGTCATTATTACAGGACCCTCAGCTGAAGTTATGATTTCAGATATTTACTGGTCTCGTAATCATAAAAGGCAATTTTACGCATAATTTAAAGCAGTGGTAGCCTAGTGGTGTGACCGTCAGACTGCCAAGTCATAGGTCTCGAGTTCGAACCCAAGGCTCGCACCTCTGACTTTTCGGATTCATGTGCGTATTGTATAATTATCACTTGCTTCAAAAACGGTGAAGGAAAACATCGTGAAGAAACCGGCATGCCTGAGAGATATTTCTCGACGGCATGTGAAGTCAAGTCAGAGGCCCATGGGCGGCTTTAAAGCTCTAACACCAGGTTACTCACTAACCATACGAAAAGACTTCGTCTTTAATTCTCGTCGCATAATTTTATTATTTTATTATTTCAAACATGTTTCATTTGAATAATCGGCAGTGTAAATAATACATTCTAGGAAAAAAGAGGCTTTGGTAAGCTGTCAATCTTAAGTAAGATTCATCATCATCATTTCAGCCGAAAGACGTCCACTGCTGGACATAGGCCTCCCCCAAGCACCGCCACTTCGACCGATTCTGTGCTTCCCGCATCCAGCTGATTCCTGCGGCCTTCACAAGGTCATCGGTCCATCTTGTGGAAGGCCTTCCAACGCTACGTCTTCCGGTACGCGGTCGCCACTCCAGAACCTTTCGAACCCATCGGCCATCCGTTCTGCGAGCAATGTGCCCTGCCCATTGACACCTAAGTTTGGCAATTCTTCGGGCTATGTCGGTTACCTTAGGCCTTAGGGTTAAGTAAGATTAGGCCGGACATATCTGCGAGCTGTGGGCTAAAAGAACCACTGATCGGGTCCCTAAAATGCTAGACGACATCGCGGCAGACCAAGACGAAGATGGTTGAACGAAATTGACTCCTACCGAAAGGACTGACCCACAATGGCAGAGGATACACGTGTGTGGGAAAGGGAAAGGGAGGTCTTTGCCCAGCAGTGGGACAATCTTGGCTAAATAGATAGATAGATTGGTGTAGTCTAGAAATGACTAATTCGCGAAATGACTACTCTACTCCTAGGTCTATTTGACCAATTCTTGGAATGTATAATCTTATATATAAAATTCTTGTGTCACAATGTTAGTTACCTTACTCCTCCGAAACGGCTTTACTGATTTTTACCAAATTTTATATGCATATTCAGTTGGTCTGAGAATCGGCTACTATCTATTTTTCATACCCCTAAGTGATAAGGGTTGTCCACCCCAAACAAATAATTGGCAAAACAACGTTTGCCGGGGTCAGCTAGTAATTCTACAAATGACTAATTCTTAAATTGACTGTTTCTATAAATGACTGATTTTTTTAATGTATGAACAGTAATACTTTGATTAATTGCAATTGTACCACGTTGACAATTCTTTACTATGTGTTACAATGGGGGGACCTGGAGTTCTAAAATACAGGCCTAGGCTTAGTTTAGACTTCAGATCTCCCACAAATTATAAAATTTTGTCAAAATATCTGTCAACTTATTATCTATATAAATGTAATTTGTGGAGATAAATAAACATAAATTTTATTTATTATTTAATAGGAATATAGTTAATAAAATGCAATGTAACGTATGGCGAAGTATTTATTGCAAACAGCTTTCAGAGAGCCAAAAATAGCCTAATCTAGCTATCTGAGCAAGGAAAATGTAATGAAAATTAAAATCCCACTGCCTATTTTAAAAGAAAAGTAAATTAAATCCTAATTCAAAGCAATCAGAATAGCAAGGTGCCGTAATTAATGAATCAGTCGATAATTGCTTTACGAAAAACTAATTAATTTTGCCTTGTTCCTATAATTACCTATAACGGATAATTAGTATTGCTCTCGGTCGCAGATAAGGATTCAAATTAAAAGAGAAATTTATTTTCTCAATTTTAGGTAGTAAGGTAATTATTACCCTGGTTTAGTAATAAAATGTATGGTATTTAGGTTTGATTCGTTTATTAAGGAAGTGTATTTTATTTCTATAGAATACCACCTTTAGAAAATTAATGTCCCATTGCAGGGAAAATCTTCCTTTTATTGTAGTAAATAAATACATTTAACACTGAATTTCATTTTGCTGGAGGAGCTCGTGGCTAAGTACAGCCGCTCGGGTCGATCTGTCAGGTTAAGCTACGCTTGCCGGGGTTGGTCCGTGGATGGGTGACCATTTCTACATACCGAACTCCTCCGTGCCTCGGAAAGCACGTTAAGCCGTTGGTCTCGGCTGTCATTCGTGGATCTTTGACAGTCGTTACGGGTCGTCAGAAGCCCGAAAGTCTGACAACCAGTCTTACCAAGGGGTATCGTATTACCCTGTTACTGGGTTGTGGAGGTCAGATAGGCAGTCGCTCCATGTAAAATACTGGTATTCAGCTGCATCCGGTTAGACTGGAAGCCGACCCCAACATAGTTGGGAAAAGGCTAGGCAGATGATGAACACTGAATTTCATTTTGCAAATTTCATTAAATTCCTGTAACTATGATATTATGATGCAATAAAATTTGAATGTCCTACAGCTAAAAGAGTACATTGAACTACTATAACCTACAACGATCACTAAGGGCGAATTTCACCAAAGAAACTGAACGCGCTTAGCACATCTAAACCTCGTTCAAGACCTATCAATGTCAATTTTTTTTTGGAATATTGACACTGACAGTTCTTGAACGTGGCTTAGGAGTGCAAATCCGCACTAAATAACAAACGCCTGAACAAACAATTACTTATTGACTCTGTCAAAAAAAAAATACAATAGACGTGGATATGTTTAGTAAGCTGTTTCGCTTAGCTATTTCTAAAGAGCCATAAAAAACTCCTGAAATAAATTGACACGTGTTTCACCTCTCAACGAGGCATCCTCAGGATGACGATGGACTTGTTGCGAACTCGAACACGGCGTGTTGCCACACCGAGCGCTGAGTGCGTTCTGCACTTTTATGGCTCTTTAGAAATAGCTAAGCGGAACAGGTTACTAAACATATCCACGTCTATTGTATTTTATAATGGATTTCCGCAAGGTCACGCCTGAATCAATTAACTATCTCTGTCAAAAAAAAAAATTGGAGATTTTCCTACACGGTTTTCTTTTGGCGCTTGGCCAAAATCGGAACTAACGCCGCCATTTTGTTTTTCCAATACATTTCACAGAACAATTCGCTGTCTCCGACGAATAAAATGGTAATGTGCTATTACGATAGTTTTAACTTATTGCATATTCGATATTTAGAGGTCCGATTACACTCTGTCAATTTTTTTCTTTCATTTCCTACGGTTATTTCAGAAGTTACGAGATTTTAAGGTGTATTGTAATGAATGTAAAAATCACTTTTCTTTTGGTATTTGAACAATTCCGCTATGTATATTAGTTAATAAGATATTCACAAAAAACTGTTTTGAATTTTTCCTCTAAAATTTGGTTTTTACGATTACGATTTTATTCGCCGGGGACAGCGAATTGCACGTATGTTTAACAGCAGTACCTTCCTGTCAACGACATTCGAGCGCGAAAACATTCTTGTAGCAGTGTGCACAAGTACAGTCCGGCGGCCGTCGAGAGAATGGGTTCCTAACACCAGTTAGTTCGGCAATTTCTAGTAGTAATAAGGATCAAATTCGCAAAACACATGTTCGTTAGTATGAAACTGACAGGTGTCAAAAATGCATTCTCTCGTTGGCTGGACTGTAGTAGGTATCACAGAGTATTACAAATATCGAAAAGGAGATATCAAGTCATTCTAAACCCGGAAATCGTGAATGTCAATGCTAGTCCCATATTTGTGCACTGGATTTCTGTTCACCTAAACGAGAATAAAAAATGACAAAATGTTTTTTGAAGACTTTTTATTATAATTTTGAATGATAATTTTGAATTATATTTTTTAATGATAATTTTCAATGGTAATTTTTTGAATATTTTACTGTTTTTTTAACTACTTATTTATTTCTTTTTGTTTATGGGTATTTTGCCTGAATTAAAACATTTTTTATTATTCTTTTTCAAGTTGTATCGCCGTGTTAACATTTTGCCAAATCAATTAGGTGGCTTTTTACAAAAAATCTCACAAAAATATGGACAGACAATTAACATCATCACTGCCAATAAATATATATAAAATGCAAGTCTTCACCGAATTTCAGCGATCGTTTTACAATCTCATGTTTACAGTTTTTATTTTGTGAACACCCTGATTACTGGGAACTCTTTACTGCCCTTAATTGGTTTACTATCACCTTGTTAACTCGCATCATGCCAGGAGCCTTGTTATGGAAGCTGCGTTTACACCGAAGCGTAGCAGAGACCATGTGGTGCAACTGAGGACTGAGCAATAGCATTCGCCTGTAAATTACCGGATCTAAATTTTTTTTGAGGCGGGGCAAAATCTGCCGTCTGCCGCCCCCCGCCAATCCCAATTTAGCCCGCGAAATTCAAATTTTCACAAAATGAATATTTTGCCAGCAACATATTAATCAAATTTTATCGATTGATAATGCGTCAAACCAACAGGGGCGCCAAAACTGTTGTAAAAAGAAAAAAAATAGAAAGATTATAAATGTGCTGCGCGTCTCATTTATTGCAAAGTTCTGGTATGCTGGGTGGTGCACTTGTCTGCCACGCTTGAATTTGTCGCCCCCTGAAGTTAACGCCCGGGGCCTGTGCCCCGGTTTATCCGGGGCTGCCTGTAATAAACTAGTTGGTTCTGAACGAATATTCGAGTTGTCATTTGAATACCTATGTATTTTGCAATTATGGATTGAGATTTAAGTTGGATACCTATAAAGCAGTTCCACAAAACAATAACCATAGCATTGGCAAAAACGTAATGTCTGTACTTATGCCCTATAGGAAAAGAATACAGCCAGATTAAGTTCGTAATGTTTTAGTCCCATGCCAAGACTATTAAGGTTGCACTAGTCGACGGCTCGAATTCGTTGGTGGCGTGGCTAATATGCATGCTATTAAGTATATTTTTTATTTATTTAGTTTTCATTATTTATTAATAAATTTATTTATTTAGTGAAATAGACGATGATTTATAACGAAAAAGAGCGCGTAAAATTTCATGAACAGACCTTTGGGCGTATAATTATAGAAAAACTACTGGATGTTTCTACTCAAAATAAAATTATTTGAACTTTTGAATAAATCAACCTTATAAATCACCTTTGTACGTATTTTTCTGTTCCTTTCTTCTTATCTGTTTATATATGTGTACATAAACTGTTAAATAAAAATAAATAAATAAATAAATTATCAATCCCTATACGGTTTTTGTTTTGGCTTTTTCATACGACATAAGTTATTTATTTACGCCTAAAGATGAGTTAAAAATAGTGTTGAAATATGGAAATTTCGACGCTCATAACTTTCAAACCAATACTTTTTCCCAATTCTGCTTCCATACAGGGCTAGATTGGAGCAGTGGTGGCCCAGTGGTGAGCAGTGGTGGCCCAGTGGTTACGGCCGCGACTTACGAGTTTTAGGTCGTAGGTTCGAACCCAGACAGGCGCTTTACTTTGTGTAAATTATTTCATCACCACTGCTCTCAAAACGGTGAAGGAAAACATCGTGAGGAAACCGGCATGTCCTAGAACCGAAAATTCGAAGACATGTGACATCTACCAACCCGCACTGGGCCCGCGTGGTGGATTACGGCCCACTCCCTCTCACAGAGAGGAGGCCTGTGTCCCAGCAGTGGGAACATTTATAGGCTGTTGATGATGATGATGACAGGGCTAGATAATGACAAGACAAATTGATATAATTTTTAGTTTTGAACATACACCATTTTAAACAGACGAGTAACTACTATACTACGTTTGTATGGAAGAATTACCGACTAGTGTGCCCTTAAGTCTCGGTCCTACTTCATTAATCGGTTAATAATCCGGATTAGACGTAACTATAATAAGTTCATCAGACTTTGACAGCCATTTTTATGTATACATGACATTACGCCTGTTTTTCTCGAAGGGCAGAGGTGTACCCATATTTAGTCTCGCAAAGACTCGAAAATGGCTCCGACCGATTATGATGAAACTTTGGTAAGTTGTTGTGTGCGCCGGAGAAGGACTCTAACAAAAAAAAACCGGCCAAGTGCGAGTCGTACTCGCCCATAAAGGGTTCCGTAGCAGCAAGTAACATTGAATGAAAGGTAAATTGCGGTTTACGATTTATGACGTATTAAAAAAAAACTAGTTGTTCGATCTCGTTCAAACCAATTTTCGGTGGAAGTTTACATGGTAATGTACATCATATATTTTTTTTAGTTTTATCATTCTCTTATTTTAGAAGTTACAGGGGGGGGGGACACACATTTTACCACTTTGGAAGTGTCTCTCGCGCAAACTATTCAGTTTAGAAAAAAATGATATTAGAAACCTCAATATCATTTTTGAAGACCTATCCATAGATACCCCACACGTATGGGATTGATGAAAAAAATTTTTTTGAGTTTCAGTTCTAAGTATGGGGAACTCCAAAATTATTTGTTTTTTTTCTATTTTTATGTGAAAATCTTAATGCGGTTCACAGAATACATCTAATTACCAAGTTTCAACAGCGTAGCTCTTATAGTTTCGGAAAAAAGTGGCTGTGACATACGGACGGACAGACAGACAGACAGACAGACAGACAGACAGACAGACAGACAGACAGACAGATAGACAGACAGACAGACAGACAGACAGACATGACGAATCTATAAGGGTTCCGTTTTTTGCCATTTGGCAACGGAACCCTAAAAAGGCATTGCAACGCATGCATTCTAGTTCCGATTAAAAATTATAGTGGCTCATATTCTTATTTGTGTTTTTATTGTTATTATTTAAATTATTTGTGTTTTATTGTTATTATTTAAATTATTTGTGTTTTTATTGTTATTATTTTTAATTACCTTGTAAAACATTCAGACACAATGTAAATTGTTATTGAATAAATAAATGAAATGAAAATTCGCTTCGGTGTAAACCCTCCCAACCTAAATAAGTAGTCAACATTAATATATTGGTCACCATCGACCATCTTCTACCACTCGACTATAAACTGACCTACTAGGAATTAATTAACACACCTTTAAATGGTCATTAAACGTATCAATGTTTAGGATAATTACTGACTGATTGATTAATAACGTTTCTTGTGAAATCGTTTCTGTTCTGTTATGGTATTAGGATTTTATTTATTAGACCAATAAAGTTTTTTTACTGGATTTAAGATGAAAGCCTCGTTGACCTAGTGGCTGCTAGTGTGGTTCTGAGTTCTATAACCAGGCCGAGGAAAGTATTATTGGATTTTTTCATTACAAAATGCGCTGTAACAGTCTAAAGTCTAGATTGATGTCTTCTTCTTATTATAGTGTGGTTAGTAACCTGGTGTCAAAGTTTTAAAGCCACCCATAGACCTCTGACTTGGCTTCACATGCCGACGAGAATATCTCTCAGTCCTCCTCACGATGTTTTCCTTCACCGATTTTGAAGCAAGTGATAATTATACAATACGCACATGAATCTGAAAAGTCAGAGGTCCGTGCCTTGGGTTCGAACCCGAGTCCTATGACTTGGCAGTCTGACGGTCACACCACTAGGCTATTACTACATATGAGTCTGGATTTAAAGCTATGGTTTCATGGAAATAGGCTCGCGCTTTTGAGGCTTATGCGAAATCTGGCAAAGTATGGGTGGTACTATATCCACAGCCTACACGTCTGTTCAACCCTTCGGGAAATGCAGGTGTGATGTTACATTACTTTAGATTTTTTTAAGTGAAAACTTCTTTAGGCGCGTTGGGCATTTTTGAGATGGAAAAAAACAATTGAACTCGCGACACTGTTACCGACACCTCATTTTTGTAAACGCGATTGAGCTCTTTATATTATGTTACGGATCAATGTTCTATGCAAGTATTTTACTTTAAAGATTTTAGTATATTTTTTTTTTGTAAACGCTATTGTGCTCTTTATTCAGATAAGGTTACGGACCAATGTTCTATACAAGTATTTTTCTTCCACCAAGGCGATCTTGTTCAAGTTTTCACTTCTGTCGGTACTCCAGGAGTGCCACTGTTTTTTAACCGACTTCAAAAAAAAGGAGGAGGTTCTCAATTCGTCGGGATATTTTTTTTTTTTTATGTATGTTCCCCGATTACTCGAAGAAGGCTGGACCGATTTGAAAAATTCTTTTTTTGTTTGAAAGGGTATACTTTCAAATTGGTCCCATTGTCATTTGGTCACGATCTGATGATGGAATCTTGGAGAAATCGAGGGAACTCTTCAAATATTAAAGGCACATCTATAGCGATTTGGGTTTAGCCTTATTTTTGATGAGCAGTTGACATAAGGCTATTGTTACTTAAATAAATTACAAATCAACTCACTAAAAAGTGAAAAAAAAAACTTTTTTACAAAAAACACAACCGACTTCCAAACTACAAAGTGAAATATAACTTTAATTTCGGAAGTCGGTGTCAAAAAACTTAAATACTGATCCAAAGACACCGACTTCCGAAATTAAAGTTATTTTTCACTTTGTAGTTTGGAAGTCGGTTGTGTTTTTTGTAAAAAAGTTTTTTTTAGTTAGATAATGTTACTAGCACATAAATTTACAACCATAACATTACGCTAGGGATCGGATTCGATTATTGAGGTTCGTTTATGGGGAACGCTACAAAATGGTAACATTTATGGTAGAAAATGTTTAAGTATTAAATAAATTATTATTATTAGGTATTTCGTAACATAAGTGCTACTATTAATTAACAAAGAAAATCCCCCACACCCAACCCCAAATAACATACGATACAGTAAGATGATGGAGGGGTCTTTTACCTATGTAAAGATGGTCCCCCATCCAAAAACCGACTTTGGCAAGCGTAGCTTAACCTAATCGAACCGTGCGGTTGTTTTTCTTTAACCACGACTCCCTTCAAGAAACTACATCATCATTTCAGCCGAAAGACGTCCACTGCTGGACATAGGCCTCCCCCAAGCACCGCCACTTCGACCGATTCTGTGCTTTCCGCATCTAGCGGATTCCTGCGGCTAAAAAGGCACGCAGAAACTACATATTCACTTCTAATTCCCCCCAAAACCGCTCACCTGTCTCTCTACCCACCTCCTTACACTTCTAGCGACACGGTGATTAGCACGTAAGTCTGTTAGTTATGAATCACCGTAATCTCGATTAGTGAAATCAGAAACAAACTCATTAAATGCCTTGTAGTAATAATCACGAGATCTCCACGCTAAGCCCGCGCCGTTGGAAGGTGTTAAAAAACAGATTGGGACAAATAAAAACGTTGAAAAAGAGTTCGGTTGTGTAGTGTAGCTGTGGTGAAGGAGGTTGTCGGACAGTCCTACTAGTTTATCACCGTTATTTATAAACGTTGCTGAAAATATATTTACATGGCCTGGTTATTCACACATTTTCTGACGTTTTACGTTTTCAACAAGTTTACTCCAAAATCTATTTGTAGGTAATTTAAGACTAATGAAAACATGAGTTTTTAATAAGTATACCAGGATATTAAAACAATATGGCGGAGTGTTTATTTCTATTGTTAATTCTAGCGAGTGGAGGATGGCGTGAAAATTAAGAAAACATAGATTCACTAAATGCAACAAGCTGGGTATATAAATAGAGAAGAGAGAAGTATGAATAATGTATAACAAAAGCTAATGAAATAAAAAAATCGAAGACTAGCATCAATTTAGCAACTTTTTATAGTACCTATATTCCGTTTGAAATAAGATTAGATATTTAAACAAACCTTTTTTACAGTCCGTTCAACCGATTTTGACTTCTATACCGTAGGCATAAGGATGGCATTAAAAGCAAAAAAAGTGGTTACAATACCAATGTTTACTGCAGCTGCTATTTGTCATGCTGCCAACGCAACAGAAGTCAAAATCGGTTGAACGAACTGTAAAAAAGGTTTAGTTAAATGTCTAATCTTATTTCAAATGGAGTATAGTTCATTCTTAGTTTTCCTCATCGGAAGGCCTAGATTTTTTTCAAAATAATTTCAATTTATATTTCCAAACGTGTTACGTGTAGCTTACTTTAAAAATTGAAATGACATTTAATGTATGTAACTGTAATTAAAATTAAATTAAATTAAATTCATTTAATTCAGACTAATTGACATGTCCATAAATTGTTAGAAAAAATTGTTGTTGTAGTTGTTGTTGTTAGATTGTTGAAAATTAAAATCTAATCTTATTTGTTTTTATTTTAATTTGAGTTTTAATTTTAATTTTATTTTTATTCGTAAATGAAATGAAATTGGTCAATTTAATTTTTACTTGTAAATGTGTATGCCTATTCTATTATGAGTCTATGTAACTTGAATTGAATTATTTGAATTTGAATTACCATGTCAATATTTTCAAAGGACACAAGTATCGCAATACCCTTCAAATTCCTCAATCATACTGCCCCTACAGCACACTAAAAACACAAGACGACAATCTTACGGGATCTTAATTGGGGTCCAAGCTATGCGCGGCATCCGTCGGCGTCCTGGCCCAACACAATTCTTTTATTCTACCAACGGGCCCTGCAGTTTGGGGGCCAGGTCGTGTGTCACTGTCGGCGACGGTCCGTCTCCCTGTCCAGCATTTTACTTTTAAATCACAATGCTTTATGTAGCCTGGAGTTGCTCGTAAAAAATCATGTTTGTTTCGGAGTAAAAAGAGAGGTTTCGAAGTTGTTTTGTTTGGCTATGGTGTGGGATTTTCTTTTGGGATTTGCGTTTTTGACTTCATATTTTATCCCATGATCAAGAATCTATTGATTTTCTGATGGCCCATGGCATCGGTCAAAAATATTTAGGATCTCAGCACGCTTAGCATGACCACCATAGAAACGGGTTTTGTCGACGGAAGAATAGACAAAATGACAGATAAACAATCACAATCTGTCATTTTGTCTATTCTTCCGTCGACAGAAGCCGCGGAAAACCCGTTTCTATGGTTATCATGCTACGCGTACTGAACTAGCCTATTAGAAGTGTTTATTGGTGTAGTTTTAAACGAGTATTTCCTGTTCAAAGTGGTGAAGAAAACCGGCATGTCCTAGAACCAAAAATTCGTAGTCATGTGACATCTACCCAGCCCCGGATCTAGGAGGGGCAAGCTGGGACCCGTGCCCCGGGCGCCAACTTCAGGGGGCGACAAATTCAAGCGTAGCAGACAAGTGCACCACCCAGCACACCGCAACTTTGCAATAAATGAGACGCGCAGCACATTTATAATCTATTTTTTTTTCTTTTTACAATAGTTTTGGCGCCCCTGTTGAATTGGCGCATTATCGATCGATACGATTTGATTAATATGTTGCTGCCAAAATTTTCATTTTGAGAAAACTTTAATTTCGCGATGCCTAACTTAGCGCATCCCCATAAAAGATTGGCGGGAGGCGGCAGACTGCAGTTTTAACCCCGCCTCAAAAAAAATCTAGATCCGGGGCTGCATCTGCCAGCCCGCACAGGACCCGCGTGGTGGATTACGGCCCACTCCCTCTCACCGAGAGGAGGCCTGTGTCCCGGCGGCAGTGGGAAAATTAAAGGCTGATTATTTTATGAGTTATGTTTATTTCCTGTTGCTATAGAAACGTGCATTTAACAGCATGCACGGAATATTGAATTATACGTTCGCACATTAGGCAGTGAGCCTCAATACCACATTGCTTAGTTACTAATCCAACAACCGTCAAAATATGAGGACTAAAGGTACCATTCCGTACCCGACCGCAGGAGGCAACTGCAGGCAACGTGTTGCGGCGTCATATCACGGCAACACGTCGCGGCGTCATGTCGCTGTAGTCATGATTCTGAACCCGACCGCAGGTGGCAACTGCTCGTATTCCAGTCGGTAGACAGAAGATAGAAAAACGTGACTATCGCTCGAGCGTTGGCGGCACTACTGGTCTGCGGTCGGGCTGCACGTGTCGCCTGTCACTCGCCCGTAGTTGCCAACGACATGTCGCTAGCTACGGAAGGTATTTCATAGAAACCAGTCGTGTCGCGGCGACACGTCGCCTGCAGTTGCCTTCTGCGGTCGGGTACGGAATGGTACCTTTACACAATGTGACTTTATTCGGCAGGAGTTCGACTTACCTCTCTGTCTTCTTCACCATGGGTTACTCACACAGATCACCAAAGAGTATTTCCGCAAGAAAAAAAGGTCCACCTATCGCCCTTAGTAGGTATCAAACATTAAATTATTAAGTTTTGTTTCATTTTTGTTGACAGTTTGCCATGATGACAGATAGATGACAGAGACAAGAAAGCTTACGTAACTTACCATAAACTAATATCAATGGAATGCCATTATAACATCGCTCTTTGAACCAACAAAACGTTATCTCCAAATTAGTATAATAAATATAATAATAACTCCCATCGAGTCGCGATGCAGCGCCGTACGTCACGCACGCGCCGAAGCGGACAGACACACGGACAGACAGACGGTGCGAAAAATTAATTATATTTATTTATTGGCCACTGAACTTGCGCTGTGGTTGTTTTGTAATGATGTCATTTTGCAAGTGTGTTGAATAATGAGAAGTATTGTTACAGAGTGTAGAAGTTCATTGCCAAGGAAACAAAGTTAAAATGGACAAAGTCTATAATAGTTTTGCTGTACTTGGGAATCGAATCTAGGATTGTTTGTTTGTTACTCTTTCACGCAAAAACTACTGAACAGATTTGGATTAAATTTGGCACACAGATAGTTTATAACTTGAATTAACACACAGAATACTTTTTATCTCGGTATTCCCACGGGATTGAGACTTATACGGGTGAAACCACCGGGCGCTGCTTGTTAATTTATGAAAATAACAAATACTACTACTACAAATACGAAAATACTACTTATTAATAATATCACACTATCAGACTAATATTATAAAGGCGAAAGTTTGTGAGTATGTGTGTATGTTTGTCTCTTCTTCACGCAAAAACTACTGAACGGATTTGGATGATATTTGGCACACAGATAGTTTATAACCTGAATTAATACACAGGATACTTTTTATCTCGGTATTCCCATGGGATTGAGACTTATGCGGGTGAAACCGCGGGGTGCAGCTAGTAATATTATATATATAAATGGCAAAGTAACTCTCTCTATTTGTCTGTTTGACGGATTTCAACGAAATTTGGCACACCGGTAGACCATGACCTGGGTTAGGACATAGGATTTAATAGACTTTTTATCCCGGTTAATTCCGACCTCCAGGAAGTAAAATTAGTACATGCCTGGTATAGAAACCTAGTGTATACCACACCAAGATGGACCGATGCCCTTAAAAAGATGGCTTGGACAGATTGAAAGAAAGGAAGAAAAATATTTTATTTGGGACACGCACAGGAAATACAGACAGAAATTGGATTGGATGCAGGAGGCAGAGAATCGGGTGTTGTGGTGCATCTTGGAAGAGGCATAACATGTCCAGCAGTGGACTGTGATAGTTGTGTTGAGAACTTGAGATATGTGAACTTGAAGGGAGCTCGTCTAAATATCCTAACTAATATTTAGTTGATTTATAAATGTGAAAGTGTGTTTGTTACGCTTTCACGCTAAAACGGCTGAACAGATTTTTGTATATGGGTAGACCATGACCTGGGTTAGGACATAGGATACTTTTTATCTCAATATTTCCACGGCGTCGAGACTTATGTGGGTGAAACCGTGGGCACAGCTAGTGATTTATACAAGCCATTTACTCGATGGAAATTACGAACTATCATACAAGCTGTCATCCCCTATCTAACCCCTTTAGGGGATTATTTTTCTAAATTCTTTCTTATACCGTGTGAGTCTTCATATTGTGCACATATCGAAATGAGGGAATCTATGCATGCTTAATTTTAACGACAGAAAAAATATTTTTAAAAATCTATTTTAAAAAAAATACTTTTTAAGAAAAAATAAAATTGTAACAAAACTGTGTAACTTTTAAACTGAATCAGCTATCGCGATGAAACAAACTCTTTGTAGTGTTTTTTTTTGGAAGTCGGTTGTGGGAAAAATACGTGTTATTGAAGCTAACTCAAAAACTACCCAAGCAAAGTAATGACAATTTATAGAATCATTAAAATCAATTCATAATTGGCGGAGTAATCGCGTAACAAACATACAAAAAAAAAAACGTGTGGCACTCGGGGACTGCCGCGGTAAAGCTATTGCATAGCATTTGTAACCTCCATACTTCCTATTTGTCAACGCTACACTTGGGATGATGACGTGATGACATAAAACAAAAATTACGTTCTCATGACAACATCACGTTGTCATGAGAATCGTCATTATATGGTAGGCGGAGTGGGGGGGTGTTAGGTTTTTTTCGTTACGGAATTTCTTGATTCGGTCGCCGCGCTCAAAGCCCGCGATAAAAGCTATGCAATAGCTTAAAAAACATACAGTTGAATTGAGAACCTTTGGAAGTCGGGGTAAAAATAGGCATTTGCCAATAACAGTTTAGTAGAATATCATAACATTGAAGTTATTTAGAAATTCCTTATTAAAAAGTAAAGTTGATAAATTAATTGGAACATGTTATTCACTTATTGCAACAGTTATCATCGGACGTCGTTTTCATTATTTGTATCGCAGTCAGTTGAACGAAAAATCGATTACACTTCTCACCAAATTAATCGCTGGAACAAATTTTTAGGTTGAGTTATAAGCGGTGAGCGATTTCAAAATCGCTCACCGCTTGCCGCTTGCCGCTTGGGTACCCCAGTTGCATTAAAATTTTAATACAACTGGGGTACCCAATTGATGCAGCCCACTGTACCATTCGTTTTTTTTTTTTATGTAAGCAACAGTTTGTCAATGGAATAAAGCACTTGGAAATGGTGAAGGGCGGGCGTTTTGGGTAATTTTGACGTTCGAACAGTGTTGATTTTTTAGTAAATTACTTTTGATTTTGATTTTGAATGGACGTGAAAACTTCAAGGAAGGTAAAATCTTAAGGTAAAAGTACAAAAAGTTCGCACCTTTTGTAGAAAACAGAAATGTTGCTAGCGATTCTATTTTGGACCGATTAATCTGTAGTTACCTACTTTAGTTTATGATGACATGACTACAGTAGTCGGTTAATGACATGAGTCAAAATCATACATGTCTTTCAACATAGTCGTGAAGTAATAAAAAGCAAAACTTTTTGTTAAAAGGTACCCTGGACTGTCAGCCGCGCTTCTAACAGAGAAAAGATCGCATCAAATGAAGAAGCTCCCAAACTACAGTCCGACCTGTCAGTTTCATACTAACGAATACGTGTTTTGCGAATTTGATCCTTATTACTATTAAAAATTGTCCAACTGACAGGTGTCATGAACGCATTGTCTCGACAACGGCTCGACTGTAGTTCACTACATATGCATTGTATTTGGGGGCATGGTTTGAGGTCAAATATGACAACTGATAGATTTGTGTGGAAGAAAAAGAGATGCTATGCCTATCTCAAAATTGGGACACGCTCAGGAAAATGACGGAACCGCGAAGTAAAGTATAAGTAAGGGTATTTTTAACATATACGAAGTGACTATCTTCTTATAACTTGCGCCAAGCCCTTAAGGACAAAGTGAGACAAACTTTTTTAATTTACAATGATTAACACTGCCACTGCAGTCATTTGTTTTTTGTGTTGCTCTCAACAATTTATCATTTATTATTTAAATATTAAACTGACCAGGATATGGACACTGTTGATTTTAACACGCTCTTAACGGGTCACGAAAGTAATAAAATTTTATTACGCATAAGTAACTTGGTCTCTTTTTTGGCAGTACTTTTCCAGACACGACAATTCCTGTTGGACAGAACATACCATGGCGTCCAGAACACGTTCCTGACAATGATATTTGCAATGGCTTGTCCTAAATGAGAATTTTTATTTATTAATGAGTATAAAAATATTTTATTAACAGCAGCTATTTTTTTTTTTTTTTTTTGTTTTTGTTATTTTATTATTTTTGTTTTTTATTTTTTTTTATTTTTTTTTTTTAAGCTATAGTAGCATAGTTCTGTTTTGTGCTCGTGATTATATTTAAATGTATTGTTTTATTTTATTGTATTGTTCTCTTTTTTTATGCATGTGTGTCTGTGACAATTAAACTTATATTTCTTTCTTTCTTTCTTTTTCTTTACACTAGATAAACTTCTTACTATTACAATTAAAATATAATAACCTAACCTAACTAAAACTATTAACAGATTAAAATAAGGCGTCTAAAAATTCCCTAGAAACTGGCAACATTGCCATGTTGTATGACAATGCTTTGGCCAAGGTAAAAGCCAGCCTTTGGGTCACGGGAAGTGTTAACCAATTGTCCTAGGAAAATAATTCCACCGTCTTCTAACCCGCAACGGAATATAGTTGGTAACAGTAAAGACATATTTTGACATTAGTTACAAATACAGTGTGATTCTTCATAATATGCACATATCGAAATGAGGGAATTTAATTTTAAAGATTGAAAAAATCTAAATATTTTTTTTATAATTTTTATGGAATAAAACAAAAATTGTAACAAAACGGTGTAACTTTAAAACTAAATCATCTGTTGCGATGAAACAAATTCCATAATGATTAGTAATTAGGCGTCCTCATAAAATGAAAATTGTGGAAAAAAACT
Source organism: Agrochola lychnidis (assembly GCA_963680765.1). Classification (NCBI taxonomy): domain Eukaryota; kingdom Metazoa; phylum Arthropoda; class Insecta; order Lepidoptera; family Noctuidae; genus Agrochola; species Agrochola lychnidis. The sequence goes on along the minus strand of OY796869.1, from coordinate 2,874,062 downwards.
ACCCTCAATTGAAAATAAACATGTTTTTTAGCAAAAATCTGTATTTTTTTTATAAATTTTTACAATAATCGTAAAATTTATCAATGAGATGCGAAAGAGAAAAAAAAAACTATTTTTATATTAAAAAAAACAAAAAAAAATTGAAATATTTTTCCGTCGATAAAATTAAGCATAGATTATCATTTCGATATGTGCACATTATAAAGACTCACAGTGTATTATCATTCGCAATTGACTGCAAATAACGTGTGACGATATGTGTCACATCACCTGCAGTGCTATTCTGTAAAAACACTGTGTAAATGAAAACGTAGGTAGGTAGGTGAAGGGTCCGTGAGTGCTGCTGTCATCGTGTATTTTAAACTCATTGTCAGTCCTAAGTAGAGGAGAAAATTGAGAAAGAGTGTTAGGTTAAATTATTGTCAGGTGTCCATTGTGACTTGCAGTTTACAGTGAGCGTAGACAGTGTTAGCAATAGACAAGTCACTAAATAATAATAATAATGTCGACATGTGGGATGTGGACTCAGCGATCATTGTGCCGATAGTCGTGAGCGCGACCAACACCTAAGGAGGCTCTCGTTGGGCAGCACGATCAATGGCTTGATTCAGAAAGCGGTACTCCTGGTCCTCCTTTTTTTTTTTTTTTTTTTTTTTTTTTTTTTTTTTTTTTTTTTTTATATCTATTTATAAAAAAATACAATAGACGTGGATATATTTAGTAACCTGTTCCGCTTACTATGCGTGCGCACTGGCGATACATCACAACAAAACATGTTGAAATCTTTAGTGCCTGTCAAACTTTGTATGGAAAATTGACAGAAAATAGAGATTCTAACATGTTTCGTTGTAAATGTTTCGCCAGTGCAAACGCACAGTTAGCTATTTCTAAAGAGCCATAAAAAACTCCTGAAAGCGCAGCGCAGCACAATTCAGCGCTCGGTGTGGCAACACGCCGTGTTCGGGTTCGCGACAAGTCAATCGTCATCCCGAGGATGCCTCGTTGAGAGGTGAAACACGTGTCGATTTCTTTCGGGAGTTTTTTATGGCTCTTTAGAAATAGCTAAGCGGAACAGGTTACTATTTAATAACTAACCAGGATATATTTATATCCACGTCTATTGTATTTTAAAATGGATTTCCGCAAGGTCACGCCTGAATCAATTAACTATATCTTTTTATCTGAAGTAATATTTAAAAATGTAATTAAAAAAACTTTTTACAAAAAAAAACAACCGACCTCCAAAAAAAACACTACAAAGTGAAAAATAACTTTAATTTCGGAAGTCGGTGTCTTGGGTTTTGTATTTTCGTTTTTTGCCACCGACTTCCGAAATTAAAGTTATTTTTCACTTTGTAGTGTTTTTTTTGGAGGTCGGTTGTTTTTTTTTGTAAAAGTTTTTATTTTTCACTTTTTAGTTGTGGTACCTACCCCACACAAATTCGAATACCACTACCTTATATGTAAATAACAGTGACAGGAAGTTATCATAATATCATCCACATATTAAGCGAGGTAAAAATACGTATTATTGAAGCTAACTCAAAAACTACCCAAGTAAAGTTAATAAAATTTATATGGGACCACTTCTGAAGTATGATCTACCAAACAAAAAAAGAATCATCAAAATCAATTCATAATTGACGGAGTAATCGCGTAACAAACATACAAAAAAAAAAAACAACATACAGTCGAATTGAGAACCTCCTCCTTTTGGAAGTCGGTTAAAAATGTAATTAAATAAGAATATAAATTAATAAACGACACAATAATAAGACATGGACACACTTATTATAGACACAGTAGAGTGTAATGACGTATACATCATTGGTAGAAGTAGAGCACCTACACAAATTTGTTTTCTCTGTCTCCTTCGCATAAATCGGGTAGATATTTTTGTCAGACCCAAAAAAATGTGTGTCACGGTGCGATTTTTTTTTTAAAGAAATAACTACCCGACTACATTATATCTTTAGACACGGGTGCTGATAGCTAAACAGTGAACAAGAAAAGTTTTATCAACTAAAACTGTCGAAAAAGTAACTGAGCAGTACATGCCAGTGAAATAATTCTTATGTATTGAAGTGAATGTTGGATGTGGCAAAACACGCATAAAAGTAGAATAAATGCTGTGGAAATGCGTTCCTTGTGAAGCATGTGTGGTCTGACTATGAATGATAGGCTGAGGAATGATGTGATAAGACAGCGGTGTGATTTAAAAGAAGATGTAGTGACAATAATTGAAAAGGGTATGCTGAGATGGTTTGGGCATGTTGAGAGGATGAATGAAAGGCGACTAACATATTTACAAGGCTGATGTGAAGGGAAAGGCCGGGCGGGGACGCCCTAGGAGGACTTATACTGACCTTATTGGTGATGTTCTTCAGAAAGGCCAGGTGCGTAGTACTCGCAACCGGCGTGCGTGTATGACGTAAACGAGGCAAAAGGAGTATGTAAGGATCGTAGCAAGTGGCGTTCTGTAGTTTCTACCTACCTCCATGGGAAGAAGGCGTGAGTTTATGTATGTATGTATGTATAATTCTTAGACAAGATAAACTGCAAAGATAATAAAAGGCTTATTAGTAGCAGCTCAGCTCCCAGACATAAAAGCGCGGTGTTCAGTTAGCTGGACAGCGGTGTAGTGCAGCGGTGCAGCGGTGCAGCTCGGAAACACACAATACTTTATATTAATTGTCTAGATAATCGGGTAACAGGTGGTGTAGTTCTAGTCAGGTAAAGTTTTATTTGGGAAATTGAAAATGTTTACTTTTTGTATTGGGAGTAGAATTATTAATGATCAGAAAAGATGATATAATTTTACCAGATGGTTTTAAATCTTTTAATAGCTATGATGCCTTGGTAAAAAAAAGAAATTCTATTTAGTCCGTCTTTCAGATAATAAAAAAATATTAGACACGTATTTTTTGCTTTATCATATTAATCAAAAATAACTTAGAAAACACGCATTAAAGTTGGGGAGCGGAGGCTCGCTACGTCATAACTCAGTATAAAATATAGCAAGACGTGACGTCATGCCACATTTTAACTCAATGTATCGCCGTAATCTTTTGATTACGTCAAAAAAGAAAAAATACGTGTTCAATGTTTTTTATTAATCTACATGCTGGACAAAAAAATTTTGGACACAGGCCTATTATTTATTTATTAAGAAAGAAAGAAAGAAAAATAGATTTATTTGTCACAGACACACGTGCATACATAAAAGACAAGAGTAATCAGAGAACAACACAAAGTACATAAAAAATCACGAGCATAGAACATAAATTACTTAGGCGGCAGCTGCACGACATGACTGTGACAAGAAGGCTTCCACTCAGCATGATGCAGTGCTATGGGGACCCACAGCACTGCGCTGATTTTCAGTGGTCACCCGAAAAAAGAAGGCTAGCTCAACATATTATCACAATCTAACTTAGATTATTTTGTAAAATATTCCGACTAGATTGTACGGGTAGGGATCGGGAGTAACTATGGAGTTTTCTTTCCCATTAAAAATTACCCTTTGGAAGGGCCTTAAATTCAACCATTCCCTTTTCTTGTAACTGACATTCAAAAGTGTCTTCCAATATTTATTTGGAATAAACGATTTGACTTTGACTTCGGTACCTAAGGGGAGCTGGGAGGGGGCTGAGGACCTTTTTCAGTAAAGTCTTAGGGGACTTAGGGTTACAATACTCATGAAGAGTCATAACAAAAAAATCACCATAAATTAACCTCAAACTTCCAACTAAAAAGTCCGAACTCGTCCAGACCCTTACCGCGGGGGCGTTCCACTATTATATATTGCTTTTAATTAGCTATCGGACGCCACCATTTTGTTAGGCGCCTAACCGATCGTAAGTCAATGATCACTGAGTTTAATTATTAACTGAGTTGAAATAGTGCTTGTTTGTGGAGGAAAGTGATTTCTAATGAAAGCTGGGAATTAAATGATAAAAGTGATTGTTAAAGTGTTGTAGTGCTTTCTTGAAAGTATATTTGCAGACTACAGTTTTCATGTACAATTTTATTTTAATTTTTAGTTTTCTGCGACTTCGATTTTTAGCTTTAATTAATAGCTATGTATGTTTGTGATGACCTATGGTACTGAAACGTGTTCGCTCATAATGGGCCTTATCAGAAGGCTAAAAGTCACCCAATGGAGAGGGCTATGCTTGGAGTTTCCCTACGTGATCGAATCAGAATTGAAGAGATCCGCAGAAGAACCAAGGTAACCGACATAGCTCGAAGAATTGCCAAACTTAAGTAGCAATGGGCAGGGCACATTTCTCGCAGAGCAGATGGCCGATGGGGTCGAAAGGTTCTGGAGTGGCGATCACGTACCGGAAGACGTAGCGTTGGAAGGCCTCCCACAAGATGGACGGATGACCTCGTGAAGGCCGCAGGAATCCGCTGGATACGGAAAGCACAGAATCGGTCGAAGTGGCGGTGCTTGGGGGAGGCCTATATCCAGCAGTGGACGTCTTTCGGCTGAAATGATTATGATGATGATGTATGTATGTAATAATATTTTTTGCTGTGCCCTGACAGGGTCTACGACGGCTCTTTGCTTTAAGCCTTTTGTTAACATCTTGTTTTACCTTGTGGAACGCAAATAAATGAATAACATCTGGATGACCTTGCTTTGCTCGGTTTTTTTGGTAGTTTTCTAAAAATTAAACTTAGCTAGATCAATTTATCGCCCCCGAAACCCCCTTTCATGAAAATCGTTGGAGCCGTTTCCGAGATTCAGATTACATATATACTTTGTAAACTTTACCTGATTGATGTTTTAGAAAATTTGGTTACATCGGAAGATTTATTAAAGATTTTACAAAATAACAAATATTGAGTTTTCTCGATTCCCATGAATTTTCGCCTAGGCTTTATGGGATGCTTAATTATTGCAAATGGGTCACACTATCACGTCCTGGAAGGAATACGTCAAATTACCAGTCACCCTGTAGGTATACAAGAATTGCTCGTTTAAAGGTATTAGATGAATATAAATACTTTTACTTAATTTAAAACTCCATAGCAGAAAGCTTACAAAGGAAAATGATGCTTATTTTTTTATGAATTCGAAATCTTTTTGAGTTCAAAATCGAATCCACCCCTTAACCCTTCCTTCCAACCTTCACGATGACACATCCAATATTTTCCTATCTAATGGAAGAAAACTACCATTTATTAATATGTTTATCTTAAAATCGGAATGTAGGACGCTGCAACAACACTTAGGAGTATGGGAGGTACAGTCAACCACAGAGATAAGTGTGCAGACAGATGAGTATAACTCCTCTTTGACTCATGTTGTTTGTTGAGTGGTAACACTCACACAATAGTAATGAATTAAGGTCGTGTAGTGCAAACTTTAGTACTAAGCAAACGCTACTGCTAAGCTTAGGAGGAATTTCCCAGTGGAGGATTTTTCACTAGAAAATTTTCTGTCGCAATATATTACTATACTGTCGATAGCTCTTAGAGGAATGAAAAATAATAAAATCAAATATTTTATTCTCAGACAACCAAGACCCATAGTGTTAGTTACAAAAAGCTTAAAAAGTATGTTAGTAGGTACACAGAAGTAAAAGTGAAAAATAATTCATTTCAACTCATCAACCCACACCTCTCACATGCAGATTGATGAATTGTTTGAACACAGCCGCGTCCAACCTATCTGTTATCATTTTCAGGATGCTGTTGCTACTCCCCGCATGTTTTTCCCGACTGACGCGGTTTTCTTTCGCATAATTGCATAGAAATCATCTATACAATTATGCGAATACAGCTGTGATGATAGGTAAATATTATGGAAAATATGAGTATTTCTTGCGTGAATATCAAACTGCTTCGTCGACTGTACCTAATCAGGTAGGTGGTCAAAGTGTAAAGTCAATAGGCGACGGAAACGGATGTGTGTGTGTTTGTGCGTCAATATATTAACCGGTGCTGTTAGTGTGCTGTGTCATGTGGGGGAAGCAGAGAGCCGGGGAGTTTGTTTTAGCTTATAAGTAGTTTGATAACACCTAACGCGAAACAGGGGGCCTACCACCAGCTCAAAAGCAGTATTATTTTAATCTTACTTCAGTGGGAGAAAGAGATTTATTATTATTTATTTATTTAAATTACAATTATAACACCTTTACAGATTCATCCAAGGCGATGTTATAAGTAACAAAATATACACAAATTTCCAAATGAATAACCTGTAATCAGAATTACAATTATTTATATAATATTAAGTAATATAATAATTATTCTAAACATGACAACTTTTATGGAGCTATACGTCCTGTAGAGCTTCATCTCTTTCCCACACTGAAGTAATATTAAAATAATACTGCTTTATGAACTGGTGGTAGGCCCCCTGGACCTAACAAACAATAAGCTGTGAAGCTGCCACGAAAATATTTTAATGCAAAATTGTGTATTGTGCGTTTTTTTTTTGCTTGCAAGTTTTCTCAAAGCGTGATACTAACTTATAATAAGTCAAAATATTGTTCTACGAATTCCTACAGTTGGTCAACTTGTCAAGAACAAAATTTAGTCCATTATTTAAAGTGTGCTGCTTAGTATTTATTATATTATGTCAAGGGCTGATTTTTCAATAGTCCGTCAAGTACAACCTTTTTATGAAAAATAAAACTTTTTACAAAAAAAAAACAACCGTTTTCCAAAAAAAAAAAACACTACAAAGAGAAAAATTACTTTCACTTCGGGTGTCTTTGGTTTTGAATTTTCGTTTTTTGCCACCGACTTCCGAAATGAAAGTTATTTTTCACTTTGTAGTGTTTTTTTTGGAAGTCGGTTGTTTTTTTTTGTAAAAAGTTTATATTTTTCGCTTTTTAGTTGTGACACTTGGAAGTTGGTTAAAAAAGAAAAAAAATCGGTTTGCGTGATATTGAGTTATTCGTCCATTTGTCGCGCACAAACTTAATGCAAATTTAAGACTTATTTGGTTTTCTCATGGATGCCATTGTCAGAACTGGACCAAATTGAAATGAAATCACACGGGAAGTACCAGCTTTCAAATAAAAAAGAATCATCAAAATCGGTGTACCCAGTCGAAAGTTCTGAGGTAAAAAACATTAAGTATGTTAGTAGGTACACAGAAGTAAAAGTGAAAAATAATTCATTTCAACTCATCAACCCACACCTCTCACATGCAGATTGATGAATTGTTTGAACACAGCCGCGTCCAACCTATCTGTTATCATTTTCAGGATGCTGTTGCTACTCCCCGCATGTTTTTCCCGACTGACGCGGTTTTCTTTCGCATAATTGCATAGAAATCATCTATACAATTATGCGAATACAGCTGTGATGATAGGTAAATATTATGGAAAATATGAGTATTTCTTGCGTGAATATCAAACTGCTTCGTCGACTGTACCTAATCAGGTAGGTGGTCAAAGTGTAAAGTCAATAGGCGACGGAAACGGATGTGTGTGTGTTTGTGCGTCAATATATTAACCGGTGCTGTTAGTGTGCTGTGTCATGTGGGGGAAGCAGAGAGCCGGGGAGTTTGTTTTAGCTTATAAGTAGTTTGATAACACCTAACGCGAAACAGGGGGCCTACCACCAGCTCAAAAGCAGTATTATTTTAATCTTACTTCAGTGGGAGAAAGAGATTTATTATTATTTATTTATTTAAATTACAATTATAACACCTTTACAGATTCATCCAAGGCGATGTTATAAGTAACAAAATATACACAAATTTCCAAATGAATAACCTGTAATCAGAATTACAATTATTTATATAATATTAAGTAATATAATAATTATTCTAAACATGACAACTTTTATGGAGCTATACGTCCTGTAGAGCTTCATCTCTTTCCCACACTGAAGTAATATTAAAATAATACTGCTTTATGAACTGGTGGTAGGCCCCCTGGACCTAACAAACAATAAGCTGTGAAGCTGCCACGAAAATATTTTAATGCAAAATTGTGTATTGTGCGTTTTTTTTTTGCTTGCAAGTTTTCTCAAAGCGTGATACTAACTTATAATAAGTCAAAATATTGTTCTACGAATTCCTACAGTTGGTCAACTTGTCAAGAACAAAATTTAGTCCATTATTTAAAGTGTGCTGCTTAGTATTTATTATATTATGTCAAGGGCTGATTTTTCAATAGTCCGTCAAGTACAACCTTTTTATGAAAAATAAAACTTTTTACAAAAAAAAAACAACCGTTTTCCAAAAAAAAAAAACACTACAAAGAGAAAAATTACTTTCACTTCGGGTGTCTTTGGTTTTGAATTTTCGTTTTTTGCCACCGACTTCCGAAATGAAAGTTATTTTTCACTTTGTAGTGTTTTTTTTGGAAGTCGGTTGTTTTTTTTTGTAAAAAGTTTATATTTTTCGCTTTTTAGTTGTGACACTTGGAAGTTGGTTAAAAAAGAAAAAAAATCGGTTTGCGTGATATTGAGTTATTCGTCCATTTGTCGCGCACAAACTTAATGCAAATTTAAGACTTATTTGGTTTTCTCATGGATGCCATTGTCAGAACTGGACCAAATTGAAATGAAATCACACGGGAAGTACCAGCTTTCAAATAAAAAAGAATCATCAAAATCGGTGTACCCAGTCGAAAGTTCTGAGGTAAAAAACATTAAAAAAAAAAAACAGTCGAATTGAGAACCTCCTTCTTTTTTGAAGTCGGTTAAAAATATAGTGGTTCGAAAGTTTTTTATTGAAAATATGTCAAACTGTTATATTTATTCTAAAAAAAAAACAACTGACCTCCAAAAAAAAACACTACAAAGTGAAAAATAACTTTAATTTCGGAAGTCGCTGTCTTGGGTTTTGTATTTTCGTTTTTTGCCACCGACTTCCGAAATTAAAGTTATTTTTCACTTTGTAGTGTTTTTTTTTGGAGGTCGGTTGTTTTTTTTTTTTGTAAAAAGTTTTTATTTTTCACTTTTTAGTTGTGGTACCTACCCCACACATATTCGAATACCACTACCTGCTACCAGTGACAGAAACTTACCATATCTACATACTAAGTAGGAAAAAAATACGTATTTTGTAGCTAACTCAAAAAGTATACAAGCAAAATTAATAAAATTTATATGGGACCAATTCGAGAGCACACCCTTTCAAACAAAAAAAGAATTTTCAAAATCGGTACACAATTGACGGAGAAATCGGTGGACATACATAAAAAAAAAAGAAAAAAAACAAACATACGCGACGAACATATAACCTCCTCCTTTTTGGAAGTCGGTTAAAAAGTTATCTAAGCGTTAAATGAAGAAAACAGTCACCTATGTACATTTTGGAAAAATGATCTTCCCAAAAACGCTTATTTTTCTTTCGCTCCACTAAATCAGCACGGAAACTCAATATTTGTGATGAAAACACGATGTGACAAACAGACGGACAGACAGGAAGCGATGAGCGCTGTTTAAAACACACACAAACCTCTCTGTGGACATTAGTCAAGTATTGGAACGGTTTTGGGAGTGAAACTGATCATTTTCTCAGCTCTGATTTAGATAGGTGTTGATTATTTTTTATTTTTTTTATGAATACATGATAAATGATTTTAAGCTATTGCATAGCTTTTATCGCGGGCTTTGAGCACGGCGACCGAATCAAGAAATTTCGTAACGAAAAAACCTAACACCCCCCACTCCGCCTACCATGTAATGACAGTTCCCATGACAACGTGATGTTGTCATGGGAACGTAATTTTTGTTTTATGTCATCACGTCATCATCCCAAGTGTAGCGTTGACAAATAGGAAGTATGGAGGTTACAAATGCTATGCAAAAGCTTTACCGCGGCAGTCCCCGAGTGCCACACGTTTTTTTTTATTGTTATAAATACATAATAAATGATTTTTATTTCTGTGAGAATGTTTACACAAACACTGTGTTGCACTTCAATAGTAATATTTCAAAACTAGATGAAGTCGAAATAAAACATGGTCTTTATAAAAAAAACATATTCAGAGTACATAGAAATAAAACGTTTTCATCTCTGGGTCTCAAATTAGCAAAAAAAAAACGTTAAAAAATCGGCACCGCGGTAATCAACGCGTTGATGTCTTTTTAATGGTTAAAAGCTGGTATCGTCACAGTGTCGCAAAATCAATTGTTTAGTCCCATCTAGCCATACCATCCCATAATTTAAACAATACTGATGTTACCTAGGCTAAGTTTTTGGTAAATAAATGATTACTTACTTCAAAAATGCCCAACGCGCCCAAGGAAGTTTTCACTTCAATATGTTCACTTCTAAATTACATCATTTGTCATCAACTAAGAATAAAATGGAATAAATGAGAACCCAGCCATCCAGATCATTAACCAAGGATTTTTTTAGCGCCTTTTACAACATTTGCCCAACCTTCTAATGACAAAAGCACCCATAACTAAATACTCTTCAAAAGTTCAACATGCAGAAACACAGCTATGCTGTACAGTGGCATGGCAATGCACATGTGGATATGATGCTATTAGGTACTTTTCCAGAGGAACTACTTCTCATAGTGGTCTACAGGAAGAAGAGTTCGTTCACAATGAGAGCCATTATTATTACCATCATCTGCCTACCATTGTCCCAACTAAGCTGAGGTCGGCTTCCAGTCTAACCGAATGCAGCTGAATACCAGTATTTTACATGGAACGACTGCCAATCTGACCTCCACAATGCAGTAACTGGATAATGGCAAATGGGTAGACCATGACCTGAGTTAGGATATCCCGAAATTCCCACAAAATAGAGACTTATGCAGGTGAAACCGCGGGGCGCAGTTAGTTAGAAATAAAAGCTTTCCTTTATTTTTGTGAATACTTAGTTACATAGGTAAGTTCCAATCAAATCCATTTCTACTTATATCTGATTGGTTACAGCAAACATCTCAAGAAGTATTAATTGAACCGGCAATCTGGCAAAGAAGTGTAAGCACTTAGAAGTCTCACTTTTCTACAAAATCCCTCAATCTGCCTACCCTTTTCCCAACTAAGCTGAGGTCGACTTCCAGTCTAACCGAATACAGATGAATACCAGTATTTTACATGGAGTGACTGCCTATCTTACCGCCACAACTAAGTTACAGAGTAACAATATACCCTTGGTAAGACTGGTTGCCAGACTTTCGGGCTTCTGACGACGCGTTACGACTGTCAAAGATCTACGAATGACAGCTGGAACCAACAAATCAAATCAAATCATTTATTACTTTGCAAACATGGGTAATTATTACATTGATGTTTTATTAAGAAAGTCCTCCATGTTCTACCGTCACATGGGCATGCAAATCATGTTAATTTACACAAATTTAAAGACATTATAAATTTAAATAACAAGTAGGAAATTTTAATAATACATAATAAAAATTAATGTCAAATCGTTCAAATTACAGTATGTCAAATTAATACAATGCTAACGACGTCATAACGTGCTTTCTTACCGAAATGAATATGATTCCAACACTAAGGTATTTTTCTAGAGGAACCACTTCACATAGTGTTCTACTGGAAGATGATCTCCTTCATAATGAGAGCCTTTTTTATTTATTTAAATACGACAAGGTAATTAAACAACCAAAAACCTTCTTCCCTCTAAATTATAACCATAAACATGTTTATGTGTTTAAACGTTGTAGTATGTCTGGTTACTGGTTGCTGGTTGCGGGCAACCGCGAGTATTTGCAGGCTGTTAACTCATTTAATTTATTGCTGTTGAAACGTCCCTGTTAAATTGTTATATTGATGGCCCCGCGGCTCTGGACAGGGCTGGCACGAAGACTAAGATGTTAAAAAAAATAACAATAAATTAAACCGACGGAAAAATAAACTAAAAAGTGACAAATAAAAAACACCCTTTTAGTCTCACTTTCTAAGCTCCTAAATAAGTGTAACTTACTAATGTTATAACCGACGAAATTACTATAAAAAGTTTTTGAAGTGAAAACTTCTTTAGGCGCGTTGGACATTTTTTAGATGGGAGTAAACCATTGATTTCGCGACACTGTAACGCAATTTACCGACACCGTGGAGTAAAAGACATCAACGCGTTGATTACCGCGGTGCCGATTTTTTTCAAGTTTTCACTTCTGTCGGCACTACCGGAGTGCCATTATTTTTTTAAAACAAAAAGTCTTTTCAAAACCTAAATTAACAGGCTGCTTCGAGGATCTGATGGGTTGTAAATGTGACTACTAAGCATTTCTTGATTTCGATCGTGATCGGGCAAAAAGTTATTGGGTATTTAATAGGAAGCTCACAATTGCAGCCTGGAGCATGAATTTGTGTCCGGCTCATGGTGAAACTGATAAGTTCAGACGCCACAAATTACTTAGCCGGACTTATTCACACATAACTTCTCAAATGTGACCGTTTTATGTATAACTACAGGTCTGCCAGCCCATATTATACAGTCGTCTAAACTAATAATATAAAAAGAAAAGATTTGTATTTTTTAACCGACTTCCAAAAAGGAGGAGGTTATAAGTTCGTAGCGTATGTTTGTAAAAATGTATGTCCACCGATTTCTCCGTCAATTGTGGACCGATTTTGAAAATTCTTTTTTTGTTTGAAAGGGTATGCTCTCGAAATGGTCCCATATAAATTTTATTGACTTTGCTTGGATAGTTTTTGAGTTAGCTTCAATAATCCGTATTTTTTCCCACTTAGTATGTGGATGATATGATAAGTTCCTGTCACTGTTATTTACATAGCAGGTAGTGGTATTCGAATTTGTGTGTGAGTAAAGTGAAAAATAAAAACGTTTTACAAAAAAAAAACAACCGACTTCCAAAAAAAAAACACTAAAAAGTGAAAAATAACTTTAATTTCGGAAGTTGCTGGCAAAAACGAAATTTCAAAATCAAAGACACCGACTTCCGAAATTATTTGGAAGTCGTTTGTTATTTTTTTGTAAAAAGTTTTTTGTATGTTTGTTTATTTGTTTGTTACGCTTTCACGCTAAAAAGGCTCAACAAATTTGGATGAAATTTAGCGCATGGGTAGACCATTACCTGGGTTAGGACATAGGATACTTCTTACTTATGCGGGTGGAACCGCGGGGCGCAGCTAGTATTATAATAAAGTCTATCCACACAGGTGTACTTACTAAAGCTACATAGTACATTTTATCCTTAACTATACTCCGTTTGAAATAAGATTAGACATTTAAACAAACCTTTTTTACAGTCCGCTCAACCGATTTTGACTTCTATTGCGTAGGCATAAGGATGGCATTAAAAGCAAAAAAAGTGGTTACAAACCAACTGTTTACTGCAGCTGCCATTTGTCATGCCACCAACGCAATAGAAGTCAAAATCGGTTGAACGGACTGTAAAAAAGGTTTAGTTAAATGTCTAATCTTATTTCAAATGGAGTATAGATAGTAATTGGTACTGTTGGTAGCAATTCCGTCATAGTTACATCGACAGTTATCGAAATTTAATCAGCAAGCACGTGCTAAAAAGGTCGCCATTACTTATAGAGTGGCAGGCAACTTATTTATTATATCATCAATTATAAATAACATGATTAAATACGTTAGTTAGTAAGGAATTAAGTAAGTTTATTATCTACTTGTTGGTGATTTTAATCTAAACTAGATTTGGTCTCTTAAGAATGCGGCGACGCATGAATTGTCCATACAAACGTAGTACATAAATCATTTGCAATTTGAGCATATTTCCACCATATTATGTTGATATTCGGATTGAGACAGTATTTATCTAGGCTCCTACGCCTTTTTATTTCTAAAAACTTACCTTTAAATAAAGTGTAAGCGAATTGCATTTCGTACATTTTTACAGCGTAAATGACATGTTTTCATATTGTTTTTTCTATATTATAAACAACAATATTTGTAATATTGTTTCCACAGAAGCATAGTTTATGTTTTCAAGTTACAAATTATAAAAAAAAAAAATGGAAATACATTAAGTTTTCATTCATAATTTTTTGTATTACGGAACACATCCAAATTTATCATAAATTTTCGAAAGCTAGTAGTACTATCGCGTCAAGCAATAATTGTCAATGTGTGCGTGGTGTATTGCTCACTGTAGGTATATATCGCTCCGACAGGCACTCACACTAGCGCAACGTGCTTGGAATTGAATTTTGCAAACATTTCGATTTGTAGTTGCGAGCCGTGTTCGCCGGCCTCTTAAGCGAATTTTAGATTAGTAAAAAAACTTGCAGTAGTTGCCTTTCGCAAGCAATTCTTGTTTGGAAAACTTGCGGAGTTAATAAGAATTGCTTTCGGAGGTTAACTTCTGCAAGTTTCAGTTGCTAATTTATACTTTACTTAAGGCCAGTCGTCCAAGACGCAATATACCCAAAAGTTGAGTCGAAATTAAATGAAATGAAATTGTTTAATCTGTAAATAGGATATCGGAATCACTTTTACACGTCATATATGGACGTGAACGGACCACCATGGAAATATTAGTACTGTGACATTTTGGTTACTCATTGCTTAAATTTGTAACACGTTACTTTCGAGTAACGACGCGGACGATTGACTTTAGAGTTAGCGCAAATCAGGATAACTAAACATTGGTTTTGGGAAAATTGTAAAGAAGTTAAACATGTTTGTACTTACCCTGTTTGTCTTTATATTTTTCAGAGCTATTATCTTATAGTTGGTACTATATGTATATATATACAGGAGTGAATTGAAGATCATCGCTGTAAATAAAATTTAAAATAATAATTCAACTTAAGGGGACGATAGCTGACTTTTAATGATTTTATATTGAAGATGACGTCTAAACGGGTAGTGTTAGTGATTTGGAAAAAATATATGTTAAATTAGAGCATTTTTTTAATATTTTAATATAAGCATATTTTTGATTATGTTTATATTACATAGTGAAAATAATTTCTAAAGTTATGTCTAACGCGGATAAAAAACTGAGAATGACGCAAAATCCATCAAGCGTATTTTTCTGAAAACTTCACCAATTACTGATCTTTTAGTATACGTGTTTTATTAAAATACTTTTTGTTTTACGTGTAATAAATTAATAATGTGTCTAATTTGGGACAGCGCTCCTTGATGGGCGAGTCCTATTACTGGCCGGACGTACGACGCATTGCGTTCGCTCAGTACAGAACACGCAAGCCAACCACTCAAGGTCACTGTCATGTATCTGCGTTTTAATAAAATCTTAATTTATTTGGGGCCGACGCAGCATGTCTTCTTCCATACTTCTCTATGTCCACACAGTCCATCCATAGTTTCTTTGGTCTTCACCTACTCTTATAGCCATCTAAGTAACAATAAACTAAAATAAAATAATTGATATAAAATAACTTAGACGTGCCAGCCCTGAGCATAGCCCCGCCTATTAGTTCCTCAACTCATGCTCAGAGGCGAAGTGGGAGCCAATTTGAGCTCAACACCAGACACACACAAACACCTACACTTGCACGCACACACAACCACGGGGGTGTGTCGGTGTGTATGCTCATGTTTACATTAAATACTTAGTTCAAAATCATTTACGTTTGTAATGTTGTAGAATCAGCATGTGTTGAAATAAATTTGTAAAAAAAAGTGTTATAAAAGTTTGGAATTACTGTTCGGACTCTTTTTAAGTCAAATGAATTTTGAAAGAATGTTTCTGGAAAGAGATCTTTTCCAATTAAATAAATCTCTCTATGCAAGAAAATGGATGTCGGTCATACCAGCTGTTTCCTATAGATGCCTGCTAGTGTGTTATCTAACATAATAAGTAAATACAGATGTCATGTCAAACTTCTTAAGCATAATCAGCCTATAATGTTCCCACTGTTGGGACACAGGCCTCCTCTCAGTGAGAGAAAGTGGAGCGCGGGCCCAGTGTGGGTTAGTGAATATCACATGTCTTTGAATTTTTTGGTTCTAGGACATGCCGGTTTCCTCACGATGTTTTCCTTCACTGTTTTGAGAGCAGTGGAGATGAAATTATTTACACAAAGTAAAGTGCTTGCTCGGGTTCGAACCCACGACATACAACTCGTAAGTCGCGGCCGTTACTACTGCGCCACCACTGCTTGCGAAACTATTTACGAAGACATAAACAACATGAAAAAAAAAAACCGGCCAAGTGCGTGTCGGACTACGCACAATGAAGGGTTCCGTAGTTGAGATGAATTTATTTATCCCAAGAACAAACTTAACATTTATTCCAACTGCAAATCGTCGCTCGGCATCCAATACCGCGAATGTGTAATTTTTTATGTTTTTTTTAAATTGCAGGATCACTTATTTGAACGTGTAGTAAAAATAAAAATCTTAACACCTTTAAACGAGCAATTCTTGTATATATGTATATATTATATATAACCTGAATCTCTGAAACGGCTCCAAGAATTTTATGAAATTTAGTATGCAGGGGGTTTCGGGAGCGATAAATCGATCTAGCTAGGTTTCATTTTTAGAAAACGTCGTTCAAAAAAAAACAGTCATCCATATATTTATCTTTATTCAAGTAACAAGGACTCATTGTGTTAGTAAACTTATGAACTTTAGCTTATTTTACCAGGTCACTCGGAAAGTTTTGCGACTAACAGTTTTTGTCTATGGGATACTGGCTGGCGCTCAGAAGCACCATATCGTCTGCAAAGCTAATATTATTTACACAAATACCATCTATACAGTGTGAGTCTTCATAATGTGCACATATCGAAATGAGGGAATCTATGCTTAATTTTACCGACGGAAAAATGGTCAAATTTTTTTTTTTTGTTTTTTTTTATTCTCTTGTGCATCTTATTCATAAATTTTACAATTATTGTAAAAATTGATGAAAAAATACAGATTTTTACTAAAAAAACATGTTTATTTTCAATTGAGTGTAGTTTTTTTCTCAATTTTAATTTTATGTGGACGCCTACTTACTTTCAATCATTATGAAGTTTGTTTCATCACGATAGCTGATTCAGTTTAAAAGTTACACAGTTTTGTTACAATTTTTTTTTAAATTTTAAAAGTATTAAAAAAAAAATAGATTTTTAAAATATTTTTTCTGTCGTTAAAATTAAGCATAGATTCCCTCATTTCGATATGTGCACATTATGAAGAATCACACTATAACAAACCACTCTGGTGCTGCTGAGCTCGCCAATCCTGCCTCACCCCGCATTCCAACCTGTATGGCCTGGAAAAAGTTCCAGCCCATCGTACACTATTGATCTGGTTACCATAGGTACCAATATTTAAAAATGTTTTTAAGCTCCATTGGCAACCTATCCTTCTCCATCTTTCTCCACAATACGTCATAAGCAACCAGATCAAGTCTTGAATAAGTCGAGGAAGCTAGCATAAATCGGCGTCCCACGCTGTGTATAGTATGTGACAGTACGCTTAAGACACAACACTGCACTTTCTGTTGAGAAACCACGCCGAAACCCGAATTAGTTGTCATGAACATTTACAGTTTTATTTATTTGTGTATTAAGCAGACTGTCAAACACTTTTGATATTGATATTATAGTAGTAGCTAGAGAGATGGGCCTATTGGATGCCGAGCGACGAAATGTAAGTTTGTACGCACAATATTGAGAGATTTACCGTGTTATTTTAAGACCATAGACTTCTTATAGGTTTTCCTGTAATCTATGAGTAAAGAGCCATACTATGTATTTTTTTGAAAATTTTTGGTCCAGTAGTTTCGGAGATAAGGGGGGGGGAATGGTCAATTTTCATTGAATTTCTTAAATATCTTTAAAAATGTGTATTTTAAAATTATATAAAAAATATATTTTAGATCCTCGCAATAAGTCCTTTCATTTGATATGTCACACGGTACTGTTAGCATAACTTTTTTTTTTAATTTTCTTGTTTGCCTCCCAAAAGTGACACCTATATTCAAAAAAAAATTATTTACGTTACACATTCGTGTTTGGGTCACAAAAATACATATGTGTACCAAATTTCAACTTAATCGGTCCATTAGATTCAGAGTAAATTGGCTGTGACAGACGGACAGACAGACAGACAGACAGACAGACAGACAGACAGACAGACACACGAGTGATCCTATAAGGGTTCCTTTTTTTCCTTTTGAGGTACGGAACCCTAAAAACAATAAATTTTTGACTTACTTAAGCTAATTTTAAAAGTACTTGCACATATTTGTATTTCTATACTGTAAAAAACTTCTGTTACCAACAGTACTCAATAAAACAAAACGGTACACAAACACAGAATACCAGTTTGTCGAGCAAGTCGGTTAACTGACGTTAAAATTAAAGATATTGGATAAATATGCGCGGGCGCTGTCAATAATTTCAATAAATATGGCGCACGACCATAACTTTGTTTTGTGTTGGTTTAATTTGTTCGCTAAAGTAAATTATTGAGCTTTTGTTATGATGAAGAAGGGTTATTTGCGTTCACTGTTGTGAAAACTTCGAAGAGGGATTTGTTAAGAAGGCTGAGTTGAAGATGATTGAGGATTTTCTTCGTATTAAAAGATAAGTAATTTTTTACTTTTCAAGGGCCATTCTTGCTTTTGATATGGATCTGAAGAAGATAGTCGATGCAGACTAGGTGTGGCGTTAGCAAACGCAACTTGAGACCGGGGTCTCTCTAGCAATGGACTAATATAATCCGATTTAAGTGAAAATAAGATATTTAAGTTATTAATTAGTTGTTAGTTAGTTATTTATTTTTAAATGTCGCAGCATATGCTGAGATAGGAGCCTTTTGGCCTCGTACAGGACCTTCTGCTTTTATTTTAATTTTACTTTGTTTTTTTTAAATTGTTTTTTTATTATTTTTATTAATGTTCTTATTGAAGGTGTTTAGTTTAATTTGTGATTTCCTGTGCGAGTCTCAATAAATACTTTTTCTTTCTTTCAATAGTTTTCATTTTATCTTACTTTATTGGGATATAAAACAGTTACACATTATAATTGAAGTGCCACACAAATGTCCGCGAAATAATATTTTTTAGATACTTATGTGGTGCATTGTAAAAAGTACCTACTTGTACGTATTTTGGCATAATAAGTATAAGATGGCTAGTTATCTGTATATACTTTATTGTCCAGCTGTGCTATTCTGTAAAAATCTCACCGTGATAGCTTAGGTGAAGTGAGCTGCCAATAGTGTCAATCCTTAGCAACTGACAGCTCACTCCACGCTCACTTCACCTGAGATAACACGGTGAGATGGTTACAGAATAGCACTACAGAAGATACATAGTAAAAAATAAAATTACATACCTATACAGGATAAGTTTTTATCCAGTGCGCAAACTTTAACACGTCACTTTACTCATCATTATGAACAACTTTTACTATGGGACCAAACCTGAAATCCCGAAAAAAATATCAGCTGTTCCCTACATTTTGACGAGTTATGCGAACGTAAATGTAGGGAACAGCAAAAATTTTTTCGCGATTTTAGGTTTGATTTTTTTTTTGTTGATAAAATAATTGTATTATTACGAGCAATTTTAGAAGCAGCAGTTAGCATTTTCATGAAGTTTTAAGCGCAGTATAGGATTTTCAAACTGTTCGCGTAAACATAGGAAAACCATTTTTTTCGTGAAAGTTAACCAAAAAGTTTCAACGCTTTAAAATGCTCCTACAGACTCACCTTAACTAAGATTGCTTAAAAAGCTGCCAAGAACTCTGCTGACCTCTCTAAAACCCACCGAATCGAGCTCCAAATTTGATAACAACCCGAAAATAACTCATGTTCCACGCCCGAGGGTAACTTCATTAGATCATTATTTTATGGGCCCCAAATTTGGGCATTAAAGCCTATTATTTGGGCCAATATCAGGCCAATTATGGGCCTTCTCGGAATGCCGATGATTTGTATCGAGTAGGGTATGCACTGACTTTTAAAACTAGCCTGGGATAGGCGTGAGACGGGGGCAGAAAAAAATAAAATTTGGATCTTGTTAATTATTTTAGAGGAAGTTGGAGTAAAAGCTGCAGTTTACTTTATAATTTGAGTTTGTTTTGTAGTGGTCATACTAATAATTGACCTCTTAGATCTACATTCAATTTGATCGAACAGTAATGAAAGATCTAAAAGACCATATTTATGGTAGTTTCATTGGTGATTTAGCAATTCTTGGGGTCATCCTCAGTTTTAAAGGGGTCATAACACAATTTCCTGGTGAAATAAGGCAATTTCTAGGATCATACTGCAATTGCAGGAATCATACTGCAATATCGGGGGTCATACTGCAATATCGGGGGTCATACTGCAATTTCTGGGGGCATACAGAAATTTCTGGGGTCATACATCAATGTCAAGGGATCATACAGCAATGTCATAAGCCAACACGGTAGTTTGACACGGTCAAAAGCAATTTTAGGGGTTATTTTATAACTTTATATCTAAAAGAAAACTGTATCTTCAATTTTCACATAATATGAAGGGTGTGTAAGAATCAAAAGCTCTTTCAAACAAAACAGACAAGCAAGGAGGCTGGAATGAAACTAAGAAAAATAAGAACATGGCGGCTACAGACGGTAATTAGCGCAGCGTATTGCTGAACATCGTGCTGCGCCAGCGCCGGTCATGTAGCGACAGCAGAACAATGAGCCCTAAAAGCTAAAATATTGGATCTAAGATAGGGAAAAATTGGTTTAGAAATAATTGGGAAAACTCTTATTTTCTTTTTTGTTATTTCCTGAATATTGTCTGGGTTTTCTAATAATAATATTGTGTGAAATTCACACAGCCGAATCGGCGATTTTTAAGGTCACCGCCATCTTTGGATAAATACCTAAGTATAGAAGGCGCGTTGCCATCCTAAAGTCTATTCAAATCTTTGTTTCCAATTGATATTATTTTCACTTAAACAATCACCAACTTTATGTAAGTGTAAATAAAGTTGATTTTAGACTGACTAGTACTTTAAAAAAGTCATACAAAAATATGAAGTTGTAGCGCAAACTGAACCTTATGCGTAGGCATTACAGTTGTTTTTCCTAAAACTCGTGTTTGTGAAACAAAGCTGAAATGTATCATATGTTTGCGATTTTGTTAGTAGGTAGTACAGTATGGTACCTTATAAATCTATGTAATTACAAATAAATAAAATTGAAGTATCTGTTTGTGATGTCAAAATAGAATATACGGTACTTATAACAAAAAAACTATTTTTACATTTTTGTCTGTCTATTTATCCCGACTTATATCCGAAACGGCTGGACCGATTTTGACGGGAACTTCTTGCCGAGCCGAGCCATCCACACGCGACCGTCAAGTCTGATATCTTCGTGAAGAATATTTTAATGACAAGCATTGACTATAATGATCGTGAATATGTTCGTAGCGGTGTTTGGCTTTATGTTTGGTTCTGTTCGTTGTTCAGTTCGACAAATTTAAAAACGGCGAATGCTCGATGTTCTCTTACAAGTGAATGTTCATGTTTATCAGCACCTTTATAGATTAGTGTATAAACTATTCACATTTAAATATTACATACTTACTTATATCTAGTTCTAAATCAAGATTCCTGCTTAAGTTGAATAGGAAATTTCTAGACACCGTCAGGAAGAGATAGGACAACCCAGATAGCCTTAACATAATGCATAATTTATACTAACTAGATAATAATGTCATTATTATGCAACTATTAATGCACTAGTTCCTGCTCTAGTTATTGAATATGCATGCAATAACTGCACCCGAATAAAAGACATTCACTCGTTTTTGTTCGTCATTAAAGGTCAAGTTTGACATCTCAATTTCTCAATCACTGACAATTTTTTGTCAAAAAATTTGTCCAAATGAATCTAAGTGTTATCACACTGACGATTTTCCAGCGTGTTTCCAGCGAAGCGATTTGTGAACGTGCTTACCGTGGGTGCGAAGCGAAATAGCCGCGACTACGCGACGTGTTCTCCGCGTTTTCAATATTTTATACACTCGCTTGTCTCGCTGTCTCTTTTACACTCACGCCAATCGCGCTCGGTACACTAACGCGGCGAACACGTTGCGCACACGTGGCGTGCTCGCTACACATACGCAGCAAACACGTTAAAAAACACTCGCGTCACTGGAAACACGCTCGCTAATCGCCAGTGTGATAAAACCCTAAGTTTATAATTATATGCTAGCTACTGATATTTTATAGAGTTAATAAAATAATGCAAAATCGGTTCTACAAATATCGATTATTGTTAAAGACTACTTGTTGAACTAAATATATGTCTCATTAATCATAAAATTAACATAATTCGAATACGTGCAATCAAATTTAAATCTCGAACCTAAGAAAGTACTTTTTACTTCACATCGACTAGTGTTGCGCTGCTATCGATACGGGGCGTGTCCACATATAACTCACAGGCTATTACCGCTCCACAGCATTAACAAATATTTAAACATAATATACACGAGCAAAAAACGTGCGCGCGCAGCCCCTTGTGTCGTAACAGCGCATTTAAAAATGGAAGCTTTTTTCTTTTTTAGTAAATGTGCGTGCTGACTGTACCGGTGTTTGAATTTGGAAGAGTAATGGGAATATTAAAGTTTTTTAATGTTACAAATCCGGAATCTAACTGCTGCAAATCTTATAAGTTTAATTTGAAGTTTTAATCAAATTATTCCGATAATATTCTACCACAAAACATGGTCATCATTATCAAAATCCACAACCTGACTATACTCACTGCTGGGCATAGACCTGTCTTTTCATGTGCGAATACCCACGATCCTACGCCAGCGTCATCCAGGTTCTACCCGCAATGGTAACAATGTCGTCCTCTCATCTAGCCACCGAACGCCGACCTTTCGTCTTCCAGTCCTTGGACGCCACTCGGTCAAAAAATGGTATTGTTTAAAATTCAACTCACTCCCTATTATGATGATAAACTCAAAACTTAATAATAAAGTATCAATTTAAACAAAAAATCCCAATAATTCTAAGAACCACATTTGCACCTTACCACACCATTTAATCACCGAGCCACCCCAAAAAAACGTTGATTAATCACCAATACGATATAAACGACCAATAATAAACGCGTTAACTAAAAAATCATTACGGAACCCTTTCCAATACGAAAATAAAGGCATGCCCACATAATTGGGGCTCGAACAAATTTCATTGATATTCCGTGATGGGAAAAAAACACAAAACGAGTTGTCGATGAGATGTGTTCTGGCCCGATATTCTGAGAACGATTCTACCAATTTACTTTTACATCCTCCTCCCACTTTACTTCAATAAACGTAAGGGTTAATTTTGAATGTTTTAGTGTCAGAAATAACTTGGTATTTTTATAATAGGCCACTTACGAGCAGCGCAAATCGCCAAGAATTGCTTCGTCTCAACAAGGTGTCAATTTGGTAAAGTTATGAAAGTTTTCGTTTCTGAGAACTATTTGTTTTAAAGTTACGCCCGTGGACGTTCAGCTGTTTATTATGTGCATTGATTGCGTCCCAGCGTGTTTTATTGAATGCGAACGTCGATAGAATGGGTTATGAATTGGTGCTGATGCTGCGGTGGCGATGGTGATATGCAATTGGGAGGGTTTATGTGAGAGGCGTTACTAACATAGACTTTTATAGACCTGTGTATTTGTTTTATTATTGTAGGGATAGAAAAAAACATTTTTATGAATCTAAAGGCAAAAGCAGCTGAGAATAGTACAGGGCTTTTGACTGCTCCTACCAACGGATAGGTTATGTTATATTTTTGGCTCATCAGACGAAATACCAGAACAGTAACTGCCATTTAGATTTGCTGTTTTTTTTACTGTGTATAATTTACCTATTAAATCAATCCTTATGACGTATTCACGTGTGTGAATTGAGTTGACCTCACGGTATCAATTCAAAAATTTCAACAACAACCAATGTCAAATCTATTATAAAATGATTTCCTTGTCTTAACACAGTAGCAATTTTTATAAACAAAAATAAACATATCGATATTCAAATTACTCAAACATCGACCTTATCCCAACCCTAAACCGTAACAAGATTTATATCATATCATTATGCATAAAATATTTCTTTTAAACGTATAATTAGTTAATATTAATATTTTAAATTATATATTTTGTCCCGAGGTTGGGCTGTGATATTAATAGCGGGTTCGTTTGCTTTATTTATAATTATCAGTTCTTTAATGAATTCGGTTAACTGACAGTTTATGGCTGTGAGGCTATGACAGGTACGGCGTGGATTGAGAAACGTTATGAGTTAATATTTTTTTGGTGTTTTTTGGAAGAAATGATAGTGTTGTGTTTATTTATTTGAGATTTAAACAATACAAAAGATGGAATCTTGAAAATTATATTGACGCTATTGAATGCACACATAAATATTTGAATATTATTTGGACGCTATCGAATTGGGCAGAGTATCTAAATTGTTCATGTTTTTAAGAAGACCACGCAACTGAATACTAAAAAAAACTCAAGGCTTAACCTGACCTATCCTAGACGCATATAATTCAAGCTGAATAGATAACTTAACTAACTTACTTATTTGGTCTTTTACCAAATAAGTAAGTTAGTAAAAATATTTTCGAAAATAAACACCACTTTAAAACCAACATCGCTAAAGTACTAACAATCTCTACTTACTCAAAAAAGAAAATGGCGTGAAAATATGCACATAAGTAAACAGACACGCTCATATACCAAACTTTACTGCAAAATGTCTGCACTTATAGCCATTAACTCACGAACACTTCTCAAGACAACCCCTAAAATTTCGCACAATTACCCTTTATGTGGGTAATTTGCGATATACTGGCAACACTGGTTGGTATTACCCCATAACGATCACAACTCTACACATGCAGATCTAAAACAAAAATCTCCTTAAAATTCTGCGGCTTAAATACTTTTGTGACTGCAAAATAAATTTTGTCGAAGTCAAAATTCGTTGAGATCTTGCTGCACAAATTTGAACTTAATTTAAAAAACGTAAGGATTGAAAATTGTTTCGTGAAGATTGCTGGCCATCAGTAAACATCGAGTTAGCACCGGGCCATTATTGAATTTACTTTATATAATAATGGTTAATCACCAGAATGCATCGTTCGATGCTGCCTTGTTACTGAGAGCAATAGTGATGTGGTGTGCTGTACGGATATCGGTATCGATAAATTATTATTTTAATCATTGGACTAATGGAATTCAAAAAAAAATTCAGACAAGTTTAATTGAAAATTTGGTTCATGTAACACATTTTAAAAATACTAGGTAAGTAATAAATAGTTTAAGTAATAGTAGAATGTGTGCCTTACTTTCTGCTAGGCAATCACAATAGGACACACAAACTGCAAAAAAAATTATGACTGCGATTAGTAGTAACAGGTACTCTATACCTTTTTTATGAATAGCAACTGGAATGAATGACCTCAGACTAATAAAACATTATTCGTAACATCACACCGATAAGAGTAATAAAAATATATTTATTGCGTATGTATCGAGTGTCGATTCATGACATAATATGTGCAGGTTTTCTAAATCTTTGAATTTTTTGTTAGGACTGTTTCGAATCGATTTGAGTTTATTTTGGAAATATATATTTTAATAATTTTTCTTGTAAATTCAAAGAACGTTCAGACGGTTCAGTTTTATTTTAGAATCGTTTGACATTTGTGTGTGATTGTGAATAAGAAATTAGACAAGTTCTCATCATTCTCTTGTACTTATTCCAATTCATTTGGAGTTGACGCAACATGTCAAAGTCAAAAAGTCAAAGTCAAAAACGTTTATTGCAAACTAAGTGTGCAATGTTAGTGTTGTCTTCTTCTTACATACTGTTCTTTCAGTTGGCATCTCGGTAGTCACCCTCTTTCTCGTCATGTCATCTTTAACACATTCCGTCCAACGTTTCTTTGGTCTTTCCCTATTCTAATAGCCATCCACATTCATACTCAAAACTTTCCTCACAACATTTTCCTAAGAAGTCATTACCAGGCGAAGGAAAACTTATCGATACATTCTGTCTATCGACACGTCCCCACTCAAATCACCGGCGGCGATCGGGCGCAGGGCGTGGCACTCATTCTCCCGCCGTAATTTATACCCGCATCGTTAAATAATACCGCTCACACTTGCCACTTTCCTGGACCATAAACACGCACCCATTTTAATTAAGCTTTCATTAGTTTAGATTCGAGATAATAAACCTTTAAGTTTAAACAAGCTAGGTGAAGTTATGGTGGCTATCTTAGATGCTTTTACTAATTATGTTGAGATTACAAAACTAGGAATTACTGCCATCAAGCCTGATGAATTTAAGTCCAGGAAAAAGTAGCTGTCTAAACGTATCGCTTTTCCTTGTTTGGTTAAGGTTATATGCCTCATTCGTAGTCGCAAGCGGTAGCGGAATTCAAAATATTATTGGTATTACTTGTAAAAAAAAAAATAGGAATATCATATGGGTACCTAATTTACAGTGAAGGGTGGGCGTTTTTGGAGGACTGGCTTATGTAATTTTGACGTTCGAAAAGTGCTGATTCTCAGCCTAGTTTGAATAAATGACTTTTGAATTTTGAATTGGACAATGCTTGTAAATATCTGAACAGAATGAATAAAAAAAAAAAACAGAATGATCCATTTAATTCAGTAATATATTTTTTTCTGTCATTGCTTCATTTTAAATTATTTTTACCTATTGTGGTTTAGTAATCTTATTCCAGGTGCATAGCCTTCTCATATAATTAATGTATATAAAATATTTTAAAGGAGTAACGGTGGAGTTTCTTGCCCATTCTTCTCCATACGAAAACTACCTTTTGAAAGGGGCGACTAAAGTCAATTCTATTTTTTGTAAATTTTGACGTTCAAAAGTGCCTTTCATGTGCCTAATTGAAATAAATTATTTGACTTTGATTTGTCTTTGAAAAGCATAAACAGCATAAACTTTTTAAAAACAAATTAAAGACATGTTTATTGAGGAAGGGCTATAACAGTATCGATGAGTTCATAAATGACAAACGATAGCCACTATCAAATTAATAATTTGTGAATTATTTATTTTTGTGTTTATAATATGTATTTTTTCTTTTTTTATAAATAAATAAATTCATTTAATTCAGACTAATTGATATGTCCATAAATTGTTGGTTACAAAGGTCTTAATAATTAAATTCTGAACACATAAAATTCCAAATACAAATAATAAAATTACTCATGTCAAAAAAAGTCATCATCTCGTCACGTGAAGCTGAATGAACTTACCCAGCACTGCAGACTGTGGCCTCTCAGAGATCATCCTTTATACTGGATGATGAATTTTAAATTTAAATGCAATGTTGGTGATTATTTAATTTACTAGCGGCCCCGACAGACGTTGTCCTGTCAAAACATTGTCCAGCGGACAAAATTGTGAATCTAAACCATTCCCAGATCCCCTTGAACACACACAAAAAATTTCATCAAAATCGGTCCAGTCGTTTGAGAGAAGTTCAGTGACATACACACTCACAGAAGAATTATATATATAAAGATTGGTACTGAATTATTGACATAAAATTATATATTAGTGATATTGATACATTTTAAATGCATGATGAATTTTAAATATTAATGTAATGTTTCTTTATTTTTTTATTATTTTGTTCATCATCACATATCACTAATATTTTCAACACAATGTATTTTGTTACGAAATAAATGACTTATGACTGCTGAGCATGAGGTCCGGGGTTTGAAACGTAGCTCAAGCAAAGATTTATTGAGTTTTTTCATCAGGAATTTCTCACTAGCAGCCCGGTGTCTGAATTTGAACCTAGTTGATGGCAATAGGCTCGCCCCCTGTTACATGGGACTTCAAAATAACTGGCGAATTGTGGGTTTTACTATTGGTACACCTCTGTTTAACCCTTCGGGGATAACAGGCGTAATGATAAGTTTTGTTAATAGAGTTTCAGTTTACCTTAGCGTTAACTAAAAAATAGACTCATCCTAACTATAACATTATAAATGCGAAAATGAAATCTCAATCATATATTTCAGAGAATAAGTTGTAATTTTTATTATTGTTTTTTCCCTAAACTTAATGAAGGCACTATCAAGATAAAAGGTGATAGATATTCTTCAGGAACTGGTGTGTACACACGGATACACATCAAGCTATACTGTTCCAGTTTATGCTGATCTCGCATTGTATAGGATTTCCGTACAATGCGAGGTCAGCTTATACTGGAAATTTATAGCTTGATGAGTAGCCGTGTGTACATTATCCTATAGAAACTATGCATAATCAGCCTATAATCTTCTCAATGCTTGGATTTTAGCTTCCTCTCTGAGAGGGAGAGGGCCGTTGTCCACCGTGTGGGTCTGTGCGGGTTGGAATGGTATCCTAGATGAGGAAAGTACTGTGAAGAAAAACATAGCAATCCTAATTCTAACTTAATATTAGATGAAGAGAAGAGCAGTGGTGGCCCAGTGGTAACGGCCGCATCTTACGAGTTGTAGGTCGTAGGTTCGAACCCAGACAGGCACTTTACTTTGTGTAAATTATTTCATCACCACTGCTCTCAAAATGGTGAAGGAAAACATCGTGAGGAAACCGGCATGTCCTAGAACCGAAAATTCGAAGACATGTGACATCTACCAACCCGCACTGGGCCCGCTTGGTGGATTACGGCCCACTCCCTCTCACAGAGAGGAGGGCTGTGTCCCAGCAGTGGGAATATATTTATAGGCTGATGATGATGATGATGATTAGATATAGATGCGAAAATGAGTTTGTTTGTTTAATACACTTTCACGCCAAAACGGCTGAACAGATTTGGATGATATTTGGCACATGGACAGACCATGACCTGGAAAAGGACATAGGCTACTTTATATTCTGGATTGAAGACGAAGTCGCGGGCAACAGCAAGTATTTAATAACTATGTAATCTGTTGAGGGTTGTCTAATGATTTAAAATCTCACAGAAATGGCAGTATGAGCATGAATTTGTTCAAAATTACTGATGCTCTACACCATTTAGACAAACATACCTGAACAAAAAGCGAAAGTAAGATCCTACAGTGCTACTCTTCATTTGAGTCAAAATAAAGGTACTAAGAGATCATAACATCATTGCATGCCACTGAGCTCGATTCCAAGTCCTTCTCATTCATATATTATCATTAGAAAATAAATAACATAACATAACATCACGCCTTGTTTCCCCGAAGGGTTGGGCAGAGGTGTCCCTGTAGCAGGTACACCCACATTTCGCCAGTTATGTTCAAGTCCCATGTAATAGGGGGCGAGCCTATTGCTATCAACCGGGCACAAATTCCAGACTCCGAGCTGCTACTGAGAAATTTCAGATAGAAAAACCCAATAACACTTTGCCCGACCCGGGAATCGAACCCAGGACCTCATGCTCAGCAGTAGCACTTGCGACCACTAGACCAACGAGGCAGCATTAGAAAATATTAATGTAAAAAGAACTCCGTATTTATTGACTAAACAAACAAAAACCACAGTAAATCATACACTGTTTTTAAATTACTGAACACCACCTAACAAGGTAAATATTAATATTACATCCCACGTGTTACCATCACACTTTGGCTAAGAAAGGGATTCTATGTTACATTGTTGGGAAATTCCCACAATTTTCTCAGAAGTTATGACAGGTGCCTGAGGTTATAAATAATATTAGTAGAATGTAACTGTCCCGCTGTAAAGCAATGGTATGTTCTCATAGAGAGAAGGAATGAACATTGATCAACATTTTTGCTCACTGCGGGTTAGTGATTTCAGTCCAGGTTTTCTCCTAAAGTTTTCTTTAATAGTAAATCAATGATAATCAAAAATAACTGAAAGAAGTCGCTCGACGCAAAGGAAACACCTGGAAGAACTATAGGTTGATAAAACACCTCATGAAAGGACTACTCTCGCTTTCACTAAAACGAAAGCTCATGGACATGTTCATTCTTCCCACCCTCACCTGCGGAGCGCAAACATGGTCTCTTACAAAGCGTCAAAAGTAACTTGGAGTCTGCCAACGGGCTATGGAACGAAGCATATTATGTGTCAAACTCACAGACCACATTAAAAACTCTATACTTCGTTCCAAAACACAAATAGCAGACGCTGGCCGCACAGTTGCTAGACTAAAATGGAATTGAGCTAGCCACATATCCCTTGCTCGATAACGAGGTGCCAGCAGTTGTTGCAGCTGAGCACGTAACTTTAAATTCCCGGACTAATAATCATGATCAAAACCTTAATTCAGCCCGTCCCATCCTTGATGTCCTCCCTCCGGTTGACGCCCTAAGCCGAGGTTCGTACCCCACAGGGGGTGCCCTTAGCGAGTGTTCACCTAGTTTTTAAAATCAGTTCATATTGATTTCACTAATAAACACTGCGATTACCACCCAATCTATATAAATGGCATGCAAGTGCCTTATGCTAATACAGCCAAATACCTTGGCATAACTCTTGACGCGAAACTGCGTTGGAAATCTCATGTCAAAAAGAAAAGACAGGAACTAAACATACGTTATAAAAGTATGTATTGGTTACTCGGAAGAAAATCTTGCCTATCAATACATAATAAACTTATAATATACAAGCATATTCTTATGCCAATTTGGACGTATGGCATCCAACTTTGGGGCTGTACTAAACAAAGCAACGTCAAAATAATTCAACAATTTCAAAACAAAGTACTCAGGGATGTTGTAAATGCACCATGGTATATTAGAAATGACGACCTCCACCGTGACCTTAAAATGGAACTCGTCACCACCATCATCCAAAAATTTGCTGAAGCCCACGAACACAGACTCCACCGACATGTGAATGTCGAGGCAATTCAGCTGCTAGACAACACGGACATAGTGCGTAGGCTAAAGAGAACTAAACCATTTGAGTTAGTGTAGTGTGTAAATAGTGAATTAATAAATAGTAACAATGCTGTGCTATACATATAACACAAGAACAAAGTGTTTTATCAATTATCAGACCCTAAGAAAGTGCTACGAAATTGACCTTGTGTAAAAGTGCAAATTGACACTATTCTTAGATATAATATAATCTATCTCGTAATATATTAAGTTAGAATTAAATTACTTATTAGTCTATTAGGCTAGATTGTAATCAATTAATAAGAACGTCAATTCTTATTAATACAGAAAAAAAAAAAAAACCTAGTTTTTAATTAGCATAGTTGAATAACCCCTGGCTATAGTAGCTTAAGGCACCCACAGGAAAGCCCGGTTAAGTAGTCATGATCTCAGAGGTCAACTACGAAATGTCCTACCTAAAAAAAAAGCAGGCCACATTTATGTCGCATGTCGGAGCAGCAATACGCAAAAATCACTACTAAGTGGATCTCAAATAGCAGGAAACGACTACGCGGCAGGCCCAGAAAGAGATGGCGGGGTGAGCTGGACTCCTTCTTAAAGGATTGGCCCGCGATCGCAGTAGACCGGGAAAAGTGGAAAGAAGGAAGGGAGGCCTTTGCCCTGCAGTGGGACAACACAGGCTTAATATAATAATAATAAGGCTCTCGTTGGGCAGCTGGATCAAGGGCTTGATTCAGAAAGCGGTACTCTTGGACACGGCTCGCATTGTCAGGAGATTCCTCTCTCTGGAGCCCTGACCACCAGTAGCTTGGACCCTGTTCCCGATACCGGTGCGCTACTATTTTTTATATTTTTAAATATTTTTATATTTTCTGCATTCTAATATTTAAAAATATAATTTTTATAAATTATGTATTTAAATGAAATAAAGGAATAATAATAACTGTAATATGAATAGTGCTGAAAATAATTTACGATAATGAGTTAGGCAGAGGTGCACCTATAGTACACCCACATTTCGCCAGTTATGTTTAAGTCCCATGTAATAGGGGGCGAGCCTATTGCCATCAACCGGGCACAATGCCAGACTCCGGGCTGCTACTGAGAAATTCCTTATAGAAAAACTAATAACACTTCGCCCGACTTGGAAATCGGCCCCAGAATTTCATGCTCAGCAGTAGGGCTTGTGACCACTAGACCAACGAGGTAGTCGTAAGTATCATGAATTTGTGTTTTAAAAATGAATAGCCTTCCATACAATGATGGTCTTAGAGAGTGGGCTAGGGTTAGGCTTTAGCACGCAAGTCAATGCCTTAAAATAACTTGAAAAAATACATGAAAAAACAGTGGCACTCCGTGAATGCCGACAGACGTGACAACTTGAACAAGATCGCCGTGGTGGAAGTAAAATACTTCACAATCGCGTTTTCAAAAATGAGGTGTCGGTAACGGTGTCGCGAGTTCAATTGTTTTTTCCCATCTCAAAAATGTCCAACGCGCCTAAAGAAGTTTTTACTTCAAAAATCCTATTTTAGAGATATCTATACTAATATTATAAAGAGGTATTTGTTTGTAAGTTTGTATGTAGGGGGTAATCTCCGGAAGTACCAGTCGGATTTGAAAAATTATTTTTGCATTGGATAGCCGAATTATTGAGGAAGGTTATAGGCTCGTGTACGAAGTCGCGGGCAGAAGCTAGTGTCTAATAAATGAACAGCTCGTTCACTTATTCGACATATCACTGAAACAGGAGTTTAGGTACTAAAACCTGAAAATAGATTTGAACTTGTGATCTCGTTATCTACGATAACGTAAAGCTTATCATCTGAATTAAAAAAAACGTGTGGCACTCGGGGACTGCCGCGGTAAAGCTATTGCATAGCATTTGTAACCTCCATACTTCCTATTTGTCAACGCTACACTCGGGATGATGACGTGATGACATAAAACAAAAATTACGTTCCCATGACAACATCACGTTGTCATGGGAACCGTCATTACATGGTAGGCGAAGTGTTAGGTTTTTTTTTTAGGAATTTCTTGATTCGGTCGCCGCGCTCAAAGTCCGCGATAAAAGCTATGCAATAGCTTAAAAAACATAAAACTATTCAAGTTATATTTCAGTTAATCTAAGAGGATCCAATGAACACCTGCAGTGGGAACCTTTCAAGTCATTTCTTGCGTCAGTTTTTATTTAAATCCTAATACAGAGGACGTAACACCTTCAATTATGTTAGACATTGACGTTTATGGAGTACATACAAACATAGAGGACATACAAACTGACAGGTCCATACATTTTAAATAATCAAAAATGATGTCAATGGTACGTTTTCTTACCTACTTACCAAGTAGTGAAAAAAGTCTTTAACGAGGGCAGATGTTTTAAAAAACCATTACATCGGCTATAGACTATACTAAATTGGAAAATTATGAAACAATAAATTATTGAAATCATATAATTTCATAAAATTACGGACATAATCCCGGGGCAAGTTAACTGTCATTATAAAGACATCAACGCGTTTTTAACCTTTCACAAACTGTTATGTTGGTTAAAACTAAAAACGACCAAGTGCGAGTCGAACTCGCTCACGAAGGGTTCCATACAACCGTACAATATTTACCAATATTTTCTAAAAACGCCGAAAAAACACGTTTCTTGTATGACCGCTATGACAACAAATCAATCAATCTGCCTAGCCTTTTCCCAACTATGTTGAGGTCGGCTTCCAGTCTAACCAGATGCAGCTGAATATAAGTATTTTACATGGAGCAACTGCTTATCTGACCTCCACAACCCAGTAACTGGGTAATACGATACCCCTTGGTAAGATTGGTTGTCAGACTTTCGGGCTTCTGACGACCCATAACGACAGTCAAGAATCCACGAATGACAGCCGGGGCTAATGGCTTAACGTGCTTTCCGAGGCACGGAGGAGTCTCGGTATGTCAAGATGGTCACCCATCCACGAACCAAATTCGGCAAGCATAGCTTAACCTGATGGATCGACCCGTGCGGCTGTTTTTACTTAGCTACGAGCTCCTCAGATAATAAATAAAATAAAGTTAAAAATTAAAGAAAACCCTTTAAATTTTAACTTTATTTTAGTTTTATCATTTATTGTTATTTAAAGCGGCTATAATAGTACTAACACAGTCTGTGAAAATTTCAAGTGTCTACCTATTACAGTTCAAAAGATACAGCCTTGTGATAGACGGACGGACAGCAGAGCCTTAATAGGATCCTGTTATCACCCTTTGGTTACGGAACCCTAAAAACTATTATTTTTAAATAATTAACCGTTTATAGTTAATGATAGGTGGTTAAATGCTAGGTTTGGGTTTAAGATTCATCTGAGTTGACAGTGTGGTTTGGGTGAGCGTGTAATTAATGAATAGGTTGGTACCTTCATACATGAAATTGTTGAGACGTGATTATGTTTTAATTAAAATGTTTACTTGGAGTTTAATAGACAGTTTTATGTTCAGTTTTCATTATTAACTATGTATGTAGCTGGAAAAACGTTTTCTTATTGGTTTTCGTAAATGGGAATTTTCGGGCATCTACATACTTTATACTACAGTACTTACTAGCAGCGCCCCGCGGTTTCACCCGCATAAGTGTCCATCCCGTGAGAATATCGGGATAAAAGTATTCTATGTGTTAATCCAGGTTATAAACTATCTGTGTGCCAAATTTTATTCATATCCCTTAAGAAGTTTTTGCGTGAAAGAGTAACAAACATCCATCCATCCAACCTCACAAACTTTCGTGTTTATTATATTATATATAGTGGGATATTTAAAGCAAATATGTTTAACTTAGCAGCAATTTACGAAAGTAAAGTAGACTTCAGGTTAGGTTTTACAGGTTTTTGAGTTTGATTCGGTTCAAAATGGTGTAAGTAACGCCATCTATGGTTATTAATCGGCAATTATGTTGAACAATCGATCGTTATTTTGGAGTCTATAAAAAGTTTGTAGTTATAAGAAGTCGTAAAAATACTGTTTCCATCTTTAGTCGACAAATAAATCAATCAATCTGCCTAGCCAGTTCCCAACTATGTCGGGGTCGGCTTCCAGTCTAACCGGATGCAGCTGAATAGTTGACAAATAAATAAAATTGTATTTTTTTTCTAATTTGTCCAATATGAAGTTGCACTTAGTAATGTAGCAACTAGCAAATAGACTTTTGAAAGTTGTTTGACCATAAAAAATTAAATATTTCCTATTTGAATGGATGATTATTGAATGGCCCAATCTAGTGCCTCAAGTTAACTCTTGATCTACTAAGATGGATGGATGGATCCGCAAAGGCAGCCCGCGAAATTCAAGAAATTCAAATATCATGATTTCATGAAAAAGTTATTCAATAGACAATTCTAATTTAGAGAGTCGCGAATCATATTTTAATCAAAATACAACTTGAACCTGACCTGCAAATTGCACAAAACGTAAGAAAATTTCAATTTACCTTACACACAGCATTAAGTAACCTTAGTAGAAAAAATAAACGGTTATGGTATAATAATAATTGACCTAGGGACAAACTTCAATCTGAATCATTTTGAAACAGATTGCTAATCTATCGCTTCATAAGTTCGAAAAAAAATCTCCTCAACAACGTAAATAACGCAATGAATGTTGTTGAACTGTCAAAATTAAACAGATAAACGTGTTACACAATTAGATAGCAGGTATGCAGAGTTGTATGACAGAACTTAGCGATGGGAAGTTCAAAACCCACATCAAACGTGTCCTTATCAAGAAAGCATATTATAAAATTAAAGACTATGTTGAAGATAAGGAAGTTTGGCAATAATTCCTTCTGCACATGTGGCTTCCCTGGTACCTCATTAACGGCATAAATAAGTAAGAGTCTATTAACTGCTCCCAAATTATCATGTTTATTTAAATCTTTATTTTTTTTTTTGTTTTTACATTCGTCCTTGACATATTTATTATTCTATTATTTGACATTATATACCTACGATTTTTAACTTTTTTTAGTGACTTTTGTGGACATGATAATTACTCAGATTGATTACAGTTGTAACAGCAATCATATAATTGCGTTTTATTAAAATAGGTTTTTTACTTTTATTAATTTATTTATTTTGTGTATAGATTCTTTTCTACATATTTTGTGAATGTGAGAACGCTGTAGGCTTAGTGGATTGTAGACCTGTTGACCATTTTCTATTTTGTTAAGTACTTGGTACTTATTGAATGACCTACACTGTCCTCCCATACCTAGAAACACTGTTATATGAAAGTATTGTAAAAGCCAATTATTTTTAAAAGAGTAACCGTGGAGTTTCTTGCCGGCTCTTCTCCATAGGAAACGACCAATTGGAACCGTGCACCTAGCTTCTGACGTTTCATAAGTGCCCATGTAGGTTTATGTGAAATAAAATATTTTGATTTTGATTTTTGATTTTGTATCGATAGACTCATCCACATTTCCCGAGCAATACACATGGTTGTATTGTCACTGGACTACCAATTGGAAAATAGGCTCCAGGCTGTTTTGCCTGCAAGGATTTTGCAGCCAGCTACACTACACAGCTAAGTATTACAATTCTAAATGTGACCCCAAACTAACCAGCCCGTAGCATTAGAGTAGCTTGTCAACAGTGGTAAAGAGCATTGCAAGCGTATGGCAACAGCGAGGTTGCCTATTGACATCAACCAGGTACGAAGCCCGACTACGGCTGAAAAATTCCATTTGGAAAAATATATTAGTAAGTGCCAAACTACTTAGTAATAGTCATTATTGCCTTAGCCAGTTGGAATTTAAGGGTCCGACGATTAATTGTAAATGTCAATTTTTACGTGATTGATACACATTGATGCCCACATTGATCGTCTACGAAATGCAATTGAAGCTATTGACAATATTCGGGTTCATTCGGATCGTTTCGGGGACCCTTTACAATGAAACAAGAAGATATTTAGGTACCGTAGTGATCTCGATCGAATATGGAAGCTTGATGGGTTTGATTAGTGCCAGTTTGGTGTTATAAAGCAGAAAAAGTTAGCGAATGGTGAAAGCCTTGCTGAGTACTAGGATAAACTTAAAAAAATTACCCCTTGTCGAGCGATATTTGCTATCAACACGGAAAGAAGACGCAGAAAAGGAAGGATCTTGTTACATTTAAATAGCTCAAATGTCTTTCATGAAAACATCTTTAAGACTCTTTATAGGGATGCTTTTCCGGAATCCATGTTAAACCATAGGTTAAGAGGAGAACAGTCAAATAAAAATAAATGGGTAAAAAAGGACATTGTGGGCAACGTCGTACAGTCGTCAGTACGTCGTACGTAATACAGTCGAACCTGGATAAGCGAGAGTTAAGTTTCTCACTAACTCGAGTTTCTAGCTTATAGAACTACAGAATTGACTTTTCTCACTTATAGAGGTTGGGGCTGGTTGGGAAAGAATCAGAATCAGAAATCTTTATTTGTGAACATAGGTCAAGTTACACACAGTGTGAGGCGTTATAAATAGGTAGATCTTCCATGTTTTGCCCAGAGGCGCACAAATATAATTGTTTAAGTTTTAAAACATAACAAATTGGTGAAATTATATCAACTTTCACGTCAATTATAAAAAGTATAAATAGGCATAGCATATCAAAAGAAAAAAAAAAAAATTACAATCAATTTCCAAATAGATGTCAAATGGTTGTTTCATGTCATATTTAAGTTAATTTAAGTTAATAATAATGTCGAACAAAATTCAAGGTCATTAAAAAGGTCAGGTAGGGTGTTCTAAGGCAGTAATTATAGAATTGTCGTCGAAATAGTCCTTTATTGAGTAATAGCATTTATTAGTCAAAATTCTAAATAGTTCTTTTTTGAATTTGTCTAAATTTAACATTTAAATTTTTTCGGGTAGTCTATTAAATATTTTTTTAGCCATACAGAATGTTCTTTTATTCATTAGTGCAGTTTTGCC
Organism: Agrochola lychnidis; assembly: GCA_963680765.1. NCBI lineage: Eukaryota > Metazoa > Arthropoda > Insecta > Lepidoptera > Noctuidae > Agrochola > Agrochola lychnidis. The sequence continues at coordinate 2,836,366 of OY796869.1, read as the reverse complement.
ATAAGTCACTTCGAGTTCTGACTTATTTTTATCGCGTAATTTTCTGTAGGAACTTTTAGTAGCTATTTTGTATGATGAAATGTTGATTTGACGAATACATTTGTTTCGTATATGTACAACGATGGTAAGGTAAGAATTTTTAGTCGTATAAAAGTCGGTTGGCAACTGTCTGTGCTTTCAAGGCCACACATAGCTCTGATACATCTTTTTTGGGCTCTAAAGACTAATTCTCTATCAACTGAATTGCCCCAGTACATTACACCATATCTGAGTGTTGATGCAACATAACCGTGATAGGCTGTAAGTACGGATTCTAGACTGACTATTCTAGACAAAAACAATGTTAGTTCCATGAAATTTAAGAATGAGTTATAAATAGCTAATGTTAAATTACGCTCGACTGTCACTTATAGAGGTACAGGCAAGTAGCAGTCTCAAATAAAGAGGTCCACGAGCGAAAAATGACTTTCTCTAATAGAGGTGTCTGTTTCTCATTTATAGAAGCTTAAGAGGGTTAAAATGACGGGACCTGGCCATTACTCTCATTTTTTTCACTTACCCAATTCTCACTTACCCTGGTTTGACTGTATTACTTTAATGAAATATTAAATGGCTAACTAGTGAATAAGATATTGATTATGAAATGCAATAATTAAATATTGTAACACCGAATATTTTGTTTTAGGTGTAAAAAAAACATATTTGGAAAGTTTCCAGATGCCTTTTTACACTTAAAACGGTTACAATTACATTACAATTCAGTGTTATAATTGCAGTTTATTATTAATATTCTAGTTCACTAGTGAACGATATTTCATATTATTATTTTATTTTAGAATAAACGCTTTTATGGTATAAATGAAATAAAGATGACATTAACATTTTATGAGCTTATTTTAGAATGTCACCCTGAAGCGCTTTCATTGACATTTATTTATTAATGCAAGCTTTTTCTGAATAGTCGCCCTTAATTAACATTTTAAACATTTCACAACATAACTTAGAGTTACAACTTAACTTACCAAGTGATAATCCGATAATCCATACACTAACATACAACTCCATACATTACAACCAACACAATGAAAAACCAACTTTAAACTTAAATCAATAAAGTTTATAATCCTTAATTTTCAGCTCAAAATAAAAACAAGTAAGTTACAAGTACTCTCGCGCATTTACAAATAATTGGAACTAACCAGTCGACCAATCAGGACACAGCACGCTTGAGCACTATTGTCTCTGTCGTACCGTCTCGCTCGCGGCTGTAGATAACGCGTCTGTCTGTCTCTTTCTTTGCTATGATTTTAAAATTGGTGAGTGTTGTCATCTCGCTCGGATACTACTGGTTTTAGATATAGGCCTATTTTTAAGTTAGGCCTAGAGGTTCTTTTATGGAGGCTTAACTTTTTTTATTTAAAATGTTTTTATAATAGCTAAAAAGAGATTTATTTTTAAATCGATAATTAAGTAAGAAGAAGACAATGTTAAAAAACCGAACGGTTTTAGTTTATTTTTAACTAGCGACCCGCCCCGGCTTCGCACGGGTATAAACCGGGTTATTATACATATAAACCTTCCTCTTCAATCACTCTATCTATTAAAAAAAACCGCATCAAAATCCGTTGCATAGTTTTAAAGATTTAAGCATACATAGGGATATAGGGACAGAGAAAGCGACTTTGTTTTATACTATGTAGTGAAGCTGATTACACAACACTGAATTCAGGAATTCTTATTAGTATTCAGGAAAGTGTAATAAGACTCACCGTCCGGTAAGAATCCCAATTATTGTAGCCAGTCAGATTGTTTCCTGTCTTCCTGACTTACCTACTTAGGTATGTAGCTTCCTTCCTAATAAGCAAGTGTATAAGTGTAGTGTGTGTGTAGTGTAGGAGACTTATTTTTTTTTCTTTTCTTCATACTAATATTTTTGTACTTAACATATAAAAAAAAAAAAATGTTTTCATAATATAATAAGTGTTTATTCTCTATTCTCTGTCCAAATATAATAAGTGTTTATTAATTTAATAGTTTCTCCAAATGTTATATTTTCTTTTTTTAAGTCAATTCAACAAAATTAATTTTATACATTTTATTTTATTTTCATAATTTTACCTTTTATTAATGTTTTAATTTTGTTAGCTTAGTTTTTAACTTTGTGCATGCTGTGGTCTCCTATAAGTGAAGGAGTACACCTACTTAATACCCGATGTTGCCCTTTATGTGTCATGTATTGTGTACATCTTTTGTTGGAGATCCTAAATAAATAAATAATAGCTAAAGAGAGATTCTTTTTGGTATAACTGAAATAAAGATGATATATACATTTATGTTAATTGATTTTGATATTTTCGCGCTGTCGCAATTTAAATTTTAAAAAAAGAATGGCTTCACAATCTCTTGCAAGTCGAGACGGATGCTCTTGTGATCCGCTTTATGATTCGTCTGTATAAAGTGTTTTTCTTCTAAATAAACAACAACTTTTTTTTTTATTTGCTTTCTTTTTCATACTCTGATGTCACTTCGTGGACAATAGTATGGGTTTTTTCGACTGTAATATAACTACTTTTTGTAAATGCTGTAATCTATAGGTTAGGTAACTGTTTTTTGTCCCAAGAAAATAAAATTAAATAAGTGCTTAAACTTCATCTACAACTAGTGTTAGATTTAAAATCCTTAGTGGAACAAAATCGTTTTTTATGATTAGTAAGACGTACCTAAAGCAAGTCCTCTGGTTATGTCAATAAAAATATATATCAAATTACCTGAATCAATCACAAAAGAAAAAAAAACGTGTGGCACTCGGGGACTGCCGCGGTAAAGCTATTGCATAGCATTTGTAACCTCCATACTTCCTATTTGTCAACGCTACACTTGGGATGATGACGTGATGACATAAAACAAAAATTACGTTCCCATGACAACATCACGTTGTCATGGGAACCGTCATTACATGGTGGGCGGAGTGGGGGGTGTTAGGTTTTAGTTTCGTTACGGTTTTATTTTCGTTACGGAATTTCTTGATTCGGTCGCCGCGCTCAAAGCGAGTGATAAAAGCTATGCAATAGCTTAAAAACTCCATCTATTCACGAATAAATTAAAAAATCTATTATTAAGTAAATGTTATTACAGTGTTTATGAATATTTAAACGATAAATCCCTAAAACTCATATAAAATACACAATAAATGTTTTTTTTAGAATAAGTAGGATTATAAGACAAACGATAAGTCCTCATCTCTACTATCTTTCTTTTGCTGTGAAAGAAAGAAAGAAAATACGTTTATTTGCGGTAAACATGACACAAAGAAAGATAAAAAAAAACGTAAAAAACAAATTGGGGGGAAATATGCGTCACATCCACGCAAAACGGCCATCGCTCAGCATAAAGTGCCCGACAACTGTTTACCATCTAAGCACATACATTGTGGAATGCAATAAAGTATTGAGTGCACAGGTCACACTGGGACCGAAGTGAAGTTCGTTTAGCTTCCCTCATGTAGCAACGTCATCTTTTCATACTTCGGTTCATACCGCGAACTATAAACCGAAGTACATGAAAAGGCTTAGCACATAGCCTTTGGACATAGGTCTCTCCCAAGCACCGCCACTCCGACCGGTTCTGTGCTTCCCGCATTCAGCGGATTCCTGCGGCCTTCACAAGGTCATCGGTCCACGTTGTGGGAGGCCTTCCAACACTACCTCTTGCGGCACGCGGTCTCCACTCCAGAACCTTTCAGGTCCATCGGCCATATTCTGTTCTGCGAGCAATGTCCCCATTGCCCATTGCCACTTAAGTTTATCAATTCTTCGGGCTATATCGGTTACCTTGGTTCTCCTGCCGATCTCTTCATTTCTGATTCGATCACGTAGGAAAACTCCAAGCATAGCTCTCTCCATTGCTCTTTGGGTGACTTTTAGCCTTCTAATAAGGCCCATTGTGAGCGACCACGTATACGATAGGTCATCACTGACAACACGTACTGGTCAAAGACTTTCGTCTTGAGACACTGTGGTATGTGGCTTACGCATAATCAGCCGATAATTTTCCCACTTCTGGAACTCAGGTCTCCTCTCGGTTAGAGGAGGGAGAGTAGAATGTGAGCCGAGAAGATATTGCGAAGCTTCCCGAACGCTGCCCGTTTTTCTTAAGTCATTTAAATTCCGTATAACACGAACTAATTGAAACACAACAAAATTAGCCAATAACAACACCAAATTGATACTTCAAAAAAGCCTTTAAAAAAAGCATACACACATTTAAATTACCTCATTTACGTACATCTCATTATTTAAAACTTCCTAATTAACATGCAAGCTTCGAACGAATGAACGAATTAATTTGTCAAGAATGAACAACGAATGAGTCGCATTAGCGTTCCATTCAGCTTTGAATGAACGTAATTTGTATTCGAGTAATTTGAACGGCGGATCTGATAAGGTAAAGTGGTAGGTTTTTAATGTTAATCTTAAAGTTCCGTGTTACCTTTCATGTAGAAATTGGGCTACAATTTGGTTAAGAGAGATTACATGTGTGGCGTCCGGGTTTTATCTTAATTAAAATTAAATGGGCTTTTTTTATCGTGTTTAGGTATCGATACTTATCACAGCTGCAGAATTTTAGTAGCTTATTTAATGTGACCTTGTATTAGTAGGTAAGTACTTAGTCTAAGCAATTAACTGCTGAGATTGCTTCTTAAGTATTCCATGGTAGGCAGAGCTGTGCAGTACCATCTCTATACTTCACTTGTTGCAAGTCTCTGCCCATTACTGACAATAGGCTATCCCTATTACTCGGGATAGGCTTTAGAGGCATGAGGAACAGGGTGTAAAGTTCATTCATCCACCATGGAAAAGGGAGGGTCCTCCGACCAGACGGGTATCGTGTCTGGCGAGCAACTGCCCTGCACGCGTAGCATGACCACCGTAGAAACGAGTTTTGTCGACGGAAGAATAGACAAAATGACAGATAAACAATCACAATCTGTCATTTTGTCTATTCTTCCGTCGACAAAACTCGTTTCTACGGTGGTCATGCTACGCGTGCTGGGGTTGAAATCGGAATCTTGTATATGTCACCGTAAGATCGTGAGAACCGTAAGTTTATAATCTATTGGTATTATTTCCGTTAGATTATAAACTGTCAAAAAATTGTGAACCGGGTGAAATGGGTTAGGTTAGGTTAAAACTGTGATCAAACGCGCGCGAGCCGAGCGAGCGAAGTGAGCGGTGCCGCGGCAGTGGCCGGCGAACGCTACTTTCAAGTTGCTCGTAGCCACGCAGGCTATTTAATATTAGCGCAAGGTGCATTACGTCGCAAACAAGTTGGTTACCAGTTCACAATTTGTCAGTTTGTCATGGATACATTATAAACTATCGAACAATTATGCGTTAAATTGTAAATGATTTGTCACAGTTCACAATTTTTCGACAGTTTATAATCTAACGGAAATAATACCGATAGATTATAAACTAACGAAGTTCATAATAATATACGGTGACATATATGTGTCGATTGCGCGGTAAACTCTAACTGCGCGATGCAGGATTTGTGTGACGTCATGTCTTTGATGCGTAGTTCATATGTGGCAGTGTTACCGTTACAAGCTTATTGTCAGTAATCTGCTACTAGGAATATTCTAATATAAATAACCAGTAGCATTTTACCCGACCCGGGCATCGAATTCAGGACCTGAAGCGTGAGGCTTATTACACTTGCGACCACTACAAATAGGAGGCAGAATCCTCTCAATTAAAATTCATAAAAATAATTTTGAAACTAACTTTATAATAAAAAAATACAAAAAGATTTCATAACCAATCTCTAAAACACCTCATCTCAAACAGCATCGCTATCTGCCCATCAGTTATCACCACCACACAGACACATACATACACACACACAGACATACAGACGTATAAGCAATCGTACTAAGGAATGGCTCGCGTGTAATTAATTCATACGTTTTGTACTTCACACGCAACGGACGCGAAGTGATCATAACATATATAGAGTTATGAAGATATAGACAGGGGATTTATTACAAAGGTGTTAATTTTGTTATATATTTATTTTAAACGCAACCACGTTGTCGCTATAGTTTGACCAATACCGCTGTACCGCGCCTTAAGAAGGCGTGCGGCGAGACGGGGGAGCAGTGCAGGCCGCTAATTCGTCAAAGCTCTCGGCGCACGGCGTCCTGCCCGCCGCTCATTGGTCAACACTGCCCCCGCCTCGCCGCGTATTCCTCAGGCGCGGTACAGCGGTATTGGTCAAACTATAGTAGGAACGATGTGGTTACGTTGTGGCTAGTGTTTGCAGACAGACAGCCTCGACTCAACGAACACAGCATCGTGGCGTCTCGGCGCGGCGTCGACGCAACGTTGTGTTTGCGTTGTGGTTGCGACGTGGCTTTGATGTGGTCGGTATCACCCACACGGTTAATTCTGACGGCCAAATGTGGTCCGTGTGAATAAACTATTAATTATCGTATAAATTAGCGCCCATCCACGTGTTGTCGTTGTGGTGTGGTTGTGGTACGTGTAGCCGGGCCCTAACAGAACCGTCACATCATGACGCAGGCAGAATAGTTGACATCGGCTCAATAGGGTAGTTGCCTCGGTAAAAAAAAGAAATTCTATTTAGTCCGTCTTACAAATAATAAAAAAATATTAGACACATATATTTTGCTTTATCACATTAAACAACTTAGAAAACACGCATTAAAGTTGGGGAGTGGGAGCTCGCTACGTCACAACGCAGTATTAAATCTAGCAAGGCGTGACGTCATGCCACATTTTAACTCAATGTATCGCCGTAATTTTTTGGTTACGTCAAAAAAGAAAAATGCGTGTTCAATATTTTTGGAAAAATTTTAGGTACAGGCCTATTGCCAAAGAAAAAACAACAAGGTTCTAATTTAGTATGGTTATGGTTTCTACAATCCAAACGTACTATGTTACTATCCCGACCAAGTTCCTTCACAAAGAGTCTAACTACAGTTTATCGCTTATCAAACAAGATTAATCTTTAGACAAATCTAAATATTCATAAGCCTAGAAGCAATCACGCCACTAAACTGTTTGACTGCGTGGAAAAAGGACAAATATAATATATTTTCAATTGATGTGAAAGGGATAAACTTAGCTACGTCACAGCAGGGTACCTTCCCGGGCTTGTATTGGAGAGACGGTGTATGGATGGTGAAGTGGGTAAGTCCGTGTGTGCGGGGTACATTGCTGGGTGACTATTGCACGACAAGACGGTGTGTGAAATATGAACGTGCCTTTATTATGAATTGGGTAACAAACTTAATATTGAGATGACAACTGAGCCGACCACAAAAACAGGAGGATGATATTACATTGAATTAATGGTAGAAAAATTACAAAAAAAAGGTTAAATATGTTTAATTTACATGGGTTCGAAATTCCTTATACAATAGAATAGAATAGTTCTTTATTTGCACAGAAAGTAAGTAAAAGTTACAGTTGTTAAGTTTATATTTTAAATGATCTTTATACTGACTACCTTAACTAAGGCATGCAAACAGATTAACACATTTGATCAAATCAATACAAGTTTACCATGTCAAGATGAAATTCAGTAATTAATTTGAAATAAACAATACAATTTTGTAGTTCGTTTTCATTTATGTAATAAAACTAATATTTTTTAAACTTTATTTTCTTTTTTCCATACATTTTTCAACAGACAATCCCTTTGTAGGCACAACTATATTAATATCGAAAAAACTCTCTTCGACAATAATCTCTTATATCTCTTAGAAAAAAAAATCTTAATTCTTTAATTTCATATTTAAAATTCTTTCGCATAAAAATTTACGTGCCTTAAAACATTTCTCCTTTATAATATCTCCATACAAACCCGTCGATGTACTTGAAACATATCATAATGCTCGTTTACAAATCGCCAATGGTACTCAAGCTCGTTAAGTTAGCGTCTTTTGGTTTATTTTCATAACTACCCATATCTATCACTGTTAACGATGTTTATTTAAGCAGTTATGTTGAGGTGACCATGCTTAATACTTCACCAGGAATTATAAATAAATGTCAATGAAATTGCATTATAATTTACAACGCGTTGCCAGAGTTTGCTTCTCCAGTTTTTGGAGTTGTGAAGGGAAGGTGGTTATTAAGGCTATCATTTGCAACTATGACGAGAGGTTGTAGAAATAATATACCTACATTTATTCACCTCACCACACAGCTAAACGTTTTTCATTTCATTTTGTGTTTTCTTTTCATAGATTATATCCTGTTTTTCTTTTACACCATTTGCTTTTTGTTGTAACGTCCCGTTTTATTATATTGTGGCTTTGTCTCGTTTGTTACGGAGAATCACTGACTCCTAAGATACAGGCACATACACCTAGTTTAGGAGTCAGGGTATTTAAATTATTGTGACCTAGTTATAAGCCTTATAATATGCTCTTAGTTCTATGGTTCTTGTACTGTGATGGCTTTTGGTGAAATAAAGAATTTATTTATTTATTTTTATACTATAACTTCGGTCAAGAAATTCTTAATCGAAGTTGAAAGTCGTGCAAAACCTTAAGCAAATAAAAACAAGATTTTGAGTTAAGGAGACTAATGAGCTTTTCTCTCTTTCTCTATTTTTATGTCCATTTGCTGAAAAACTATGTAGGTATGTCCTATACGTCAAGCGCTTTCAAAATGTTTATTAAAATTATTTGAAAAGTATATCATGGTTTTTATCCTAGACGGATTTTAGGGATAATAACTCTTTAGAAAACTGTAGAAATGCGGACGTATTACTATAAAGATCTTTGTTAACTGTATATATCTATTCAAGGTATCAATCACCAACAGACGAAAAATAGACACTAGTCTCTACTTTGCCATACTCCATGGCCACCCGACCATAATAAGGCATAAGCTTACCGGCTATTTGCTCTTTTATAGAGAGTCAGGAGCTCTAATGATGTTGTTACAAAGCTCTTCGAGGCTCTACGGTAGCATTTTTTAGCTGTCAAACTTGGTATTGGGTATTACTGCTCAGAAATTAATGGATAGGAGTATAGGAATGGGTTTGGAGTAATCATGGTTTGACCTTAGAAGTTAATTGGTGGGTGCTCTCACAGAGCTTGGGTGTTGGTGTTTTGATTTAGTGGCTGAAATTATTTTTCTTTATCTTTCTTTAAGTATAATCAGCCTATAATGTTCCCACTGCTGGGACACAGGCCTCCTTGTAAGATGGAGTGAGCCGTAATCCACCACGCGGGCCCAGTGCGGGTTGGTAGATGTCACATGTCTTCGAATTTTCGGTTCTAGGACATGCCGGTTTCCTCACGATGTTTTCCTTCACCGTTTTGAGAGCAGTGGTGATGAAATTATTTGCACAAAGTAAAGCGCCTGCTTGGGTTCGAACCTACGATCTACAACTCGTAAGTCGTGGCCGTTACCACTAGGTCACCACTGCTCCTTGACTTTGGTTGGTGACTTTGGGTGCAGTTGAAAAGAGAAAGAGTTATTTTTAGAGAAACAGGTGGTTTCGGGCGAATTTTGTAATCTATAATTAATGTTTTAAGACTAGATATTTAATTTTATATTGGATTTCTAAGAATGGACGCCTCAAATGATAAGGTAAATATTATTTACTATATCTTCTTCCAGAATAGTCATCATGATGAACAAAATTTCAAGTTTTCAACAGATTAAGTAAGTACGGATTCTTCATCCATTGAGAAATACTAGTAACATACCAAATTCTTTGGATGAAAATGAGTAAATGCACTTCATCTTTACCTTTAGCTACACTAGCTGCGCCCAGCGGTTTCACCCGCATAAGTCTCGATCCCGTGGGAAAATCGAGATAAAAAGTATTCTATGTATTATGGTTATAAACTATATGTGTGCCAAATTTCATCCAAATCCGTTCAGCCGTTTAAGCGTGAAGAAGAGACAAACATACACACACAATCACAAACTTTCGCCTTTATAATATTAGTGTGATTGGATATCTGTGGTAAAGGAGAAGAATATTGTTTCGGGTTTGTTGAGTACTAAGAAGATTCGGTAACTTTAAACCAATATCCGAACGTGTAGGGATATTTAAAACAAGGAGTTACAATTTCCTGACACTGGGAACCTAATAAGCAATATTTACGTCCACATATAAAGGAAATTATCTTAGAACCCTCATAATTGCACCATTACACCATAAAACATACATAGAAAATGTCTTCCCAGAACCCTTTTAAATAAAGGACATTTGACCAATTTACTTAACTCCAAAATCAAGCAAAAAGGACCTTTAATTCAGTGACATAAAGTTCAGAAAACTTATAAAGGTGTATTGGTTTTAACGACAAAATGGTCAGAGATATGTAAAATGAAGATTATCGCGCGAAAGACTTAAGTATGCAATGCACACGTAGGATTACATTACTGTGTTATAAATGGTTTGCTCGCTTTACACTCGGGTTTGCCTGTTTTAATATTTTATTTATGTATTCATCACGATTACTCAAAATGACAGAAATGTCGTTATACAGAAAGCTTGTCGCTATTAAATTTGGACTACCTATATATTATCGACTTATAAACTAAGATAGGTATTTATTAGATCTTAGAATCTTTAAAAGCATGATGCATTGGGTAAGAACTAAATTATTGACAGCAACGCTGGTACTCACTGGTAAAAATATGCTCCATCATCATTTGGAATGCTTATAGTTTTGATGCTAAATTGCACGGGTTAAGAATTAAGAAGTCTTTCTCTACGCATCAAATTAAGATATTTAAATAGACCATTACATCACTACCTACTTAGCAACAAATAACCTTAACAACAGCTCACAAAAACACACAAACCAACACAGATTTATCATCAATTTAATCTTAATACAAACAGCATAATCGAGATGTCAGGTAAGGTAGCCATCCTGACACCCTCATCCCAGCCGAGGCACCACGGGGCACCATTGTACAGAAAATAATGAATACCCATCCAAGATGAGTTTAATATTATAATTTGATATTTTTAAATGTATAGAGATATTAAAAGTCACGCGTCCAAGTGTTTATTTAACGCGTTTCTGAGCGATTGAGTTTTAAAACGAATGCGCTTCGATTTTTTTTTTTGTTGAGTTGAATGTTCGGGTGATCGATTGGGTTTGACAGGTGATTGTGAGGTCATAGTGTTGTCTGCAAGCGAGTTGGTAAGAGGGTGGGTAGAGATTGAAGTGTTGTGGAAGTGTTGATTTGTTGTGTATTGTGATTTTCCTTATGCCTTCCAAAATACTGTGAAATCTTTAGTACGTAAGTACAGGAGATATTATCATCTGTCTGCTTTTTCCCAAATATATTGCGGTCAGCTTCCAGTCAAACCGTATGCTGCTCCTCCACAACCCAGTGTCTGGGTAACACAATACACCTTGGTAATATTAGTTGTCAGACTTTCGGGCTTCTTAAGTTTGACTACCGGTAACGACTGTCGAAAATCTAAAAATGACCAATGATGATGATTGTATGGCTCAGAGGTAGCCAGTTAGTTTCAGTTGAGTTGACGAAAACCACAGACTCCACGATAATTTAGTTTATTCGTAAAAGTTACACGAATGTTCCGTTGGATGCTAATCCGCGGTTATAGCGCTACGGCAGCTATTGGTCAACTAAACTACATATTATACATAGTTATAAAAGTAAATAAAATGTGCAGCGAAAAGTGGTCGCAGCATTAGCAATTTGCCTGTACGTGAACCGTACAATGATGAAGTCACTTATCAACGGAGCAAGTGTTGATTAACCTTGAATATCGACCCGTGTGACTGTTATTATTCAGCCCCTCGCCCCTCCCAAGAGCAGGAGACATCTTTTGGTAACCCATAAAGTCAGCATCTGTGGTTTAGAACAAGAAGGGCGACATTCAACAGTAAATTAACTGTGATATAGTAGTTATTTGATTGGTGTGATTTCCACATTCTTTTACTAACCACATTCCGATAATTAAAAACACTGACCAGCATGGTCTATTATGGACATGAAAATTAAATAAAACAAACATTATTACACTTCTGGAATGTCATTCCGTCACCCGACACGTTAGCCACAGAACCATCATTATTCAGTATTTATTCAAATCTATGGCTTTATGAAACATGATACGCAATAGCCCAGATGTGAAGAGAGTAGTACCAGGAACTGTTAGTAAAGTAGCTGTTCAGGGGAAGTAACTACTACCATACTACCAGCGCTGGGGCTTTGTCTTGCATAGGGTCGCAGCATAATAGTGAGCGATATCCGATTTGCGTGGATGTGACGCATGCTTCCCCCAACCTTTTCTCATTTTGCGTCATGTTTACCGCAAATAAACGTTTTTTCTTTATTTCTTTACTATCATAATACTTAGTGTCCGACCGAAATACGATTTGCAGCCGAAACCAAAACCGTAACCGAAGATTCGGCTCCTCTTCTAGTGTCGGTCGAAAACGAAACTTATGAAGTTATGTTAAGAGCGTTTATCCTAAAAGTTGGCAACGTCGCAAATAGCTTTCAAATATTTAGCCGTTTTGATTAATTTAGCAATATTACTGTATGGAAATATGAAATGTGGCTAACTAGAGAACTAAAATATTGGTTATAAAATGCAGTAATTAATATCGTAACACCGAATATTTAGATTTAGATGTAAAAAAGTATTTGAAAACTTTCCAAATGCTTTTTTTACATCGAAAACGGTTAGAACATCAAATTCACTGTTTTAATTGCAAAATTCATTATTTATATTCTAGTTCGCTAATTAGCCAAATTTCATATTTCCATAATATTGCCAAATTAATCAAAACAGGTAAATATTTGACATCTATTTGCGACGTTGCCCGCTTTCAGAATAAACGCTCTTAACATAACTTCATTAGTTTCGGTTTCGGCCGAAACTAGAAAAGAAGCCGAATCTTCGGTTACGGTTTCGGTTTCGGCTGCAAATCGTGTTTCGGTCACACACTAAGTATTATGATGGTAAAGAAAGAAAGAAAACGTTTATTTGCGGTAAACATGACGCAAAAATGAGCTTAAAACACAAAAACGAGAAAAGGTTGATGTAATGTCGACCTCAACATAGTTGGGAAAAGACATCAGACAGGTTATGGCTACATACAATACAATACCACGCTGTATTCCTTGAAGGTTTAGGTAGAGGTGTACCTATTGTAGGTACATCAAGATTTCGCCAGTTATGTTTATGTCCCATGTAATGACTGATGTATGACTTCATACTTCTCTTTATTATTCTGTCTAAATGTGTGTCCGATTTTAATGAGAACAGACAATTACATATGACTCAGGACTGGCAAATTTTGGGTGTACTTGAGTCTGAACACGCTATGTCTGCATAAGTAAAAAAAAACAGTTTAATTTGAAAATCTATAGACGGCAACGTCATCCTGTCCTACGAAAAAAGAATTTGATACTTTGTTAGTCTTTTTGTTTTTATATTCTGATTTATTCCTGATAAATAATTCTTTAGTACGATGCAGTGTGGATTTGAAACAGTTTTCTCATCGTATGGAGGTAGAGCATAGCTATACGACATAGTCTATTACATATAATCTATTAGGCGAAAATCAAAAGGCAAAATATCAAAATCATTAGATCTACTTACACGTCAACTTTTCGATGTGTTGTAAACATTGTCAGACGACATCGTGCAGGAATTAACATACCATAAATTATATAATAATTCCCGCAATCTACTTTTAATAGGTTTAACCATTTTCAAATCTGTAATTGAGTCCCTTAGATCAACTGCAGCCACTGGTTGGGATGGTATCTCGCCTGCAGTACTTAAGAGATACTGTGATATTCTAGCGCCAGTTTTAAACCATATTTTTAACCTCTGTTTTGAGACTGCTGTCTTTCCGTCAGCTTTTAAAAAGGCTATTACACACCCTCTCTTTAAGGGTGGCGATGGAAACGCTTTTAATAACTATCGCCCCATAGCAGTACTACCCGCCCTTTCGAAAGTTCTTGAGCGCCTAATCAACAAGAGATTGGTAGGATTTTTCGAAAATAATAATTTGTTTTCTTCTCAGCAATTCGGGTTCCGTAAGAAAAAGTCAACCTGTGATGCAGTTCATGAAGTAACTAATTTTATAGTTGAGAAAATCAACAGACGCAAAAAGGTGCTTACAGTATTTCTTGATCTCGCTAAGGCCTTCGACACCGTTCCCATTTCTAAACTTTTACTTAAACTTGGGAGAGCAGGTGTCAGAGGACTGCAGCTTGATCTTTTTGAAAACTATTTGACAAATAGACTGCAAATTGTAAAAATTGGTGACCATTTCAGTGACGAGCTCCCGATATGTTACGGTGTGCCGCAGGGCAGCATACTCGGTCCTACGCTGTTTCTCATCTTTTTGAATGACCTCTGCAATCTTAACATCACAAATGCAAAAATTGTGTCGTTTGCTGACGATACAGCTCTTACCTTTTTCGCAAACTCGTGGTCTGAACTTCAGATTATTGCTCAAAATGGTTTTAATTCTGCCTTTAACTGGCTTCGATCCCACGTTTTAACACTTAACACATCCAAGACGAAATTGATGACGTTCTCTATCTCACCAACCTCACAACCTGCTATTCCTATCACTTTAAAGGCTCACTCCTGTAGCAGCATACATTCACACACATGTCAATGTTCACTCATTGACTCAGTTGATAATATTAAGTACCTAGGTATAACTTTAGACAGATACCTGAATTATAAAACACATATTAACTTGGTAACAGGCAGGGTAAGAAAACTAATTTATATTTTTAAAACTCTTCGACACGTCGCTAAGCAGTCTGTTATTCGCAATGTATACTACGCCTTATGTCAATCTATTATTACTTATTGTATTAGCTGCTGGGGCGGGGCCACTAAGACTGCCCTTAAACCTTTGGAAGTGTCCCACAGAGCTATACTAAAAGTTGCAACATTTCGACCTATTCTGTTTCCAACCACAGAACTTTACAAAAATTGTGGTGTCCTCAACGTAAGGCAACATTTCATTATACAAACCATTCTTCTCCAACATTTAAAAACCCCTCTTACTACAATTACGAAACGACGGAAAGACATGATTTGCACTGTTCCACAAACTCAGTTTAAATACACTAAGAGATTTTTCTACTATCTTGGCCCTTGCTTGTATAATAAAATTAACGCGTCCTTATATATCTATAATTTACCGTACAGCAAATGCAAACACGCCCTTCGTACATTTCTCCTGAATAAAACCTACGACGAGACTGAAAAGTATTTATTGTCACTTACTTAAAGGTAACCTCATTTCCTATTAGTCATAAGCACACACACACATACACGCAATCACTCGACTCAGCACATCTACACTCCTTATTCTACTTTGTTTTATTTAATTTTAATTGTAAGATTTTATCTTTTGTGTTTTGGTACTGTAATCTCCAAAAAGCATAAAAACATTACATATTTTTTGTGAAACTCAATTTGGGAGTCGAAACTGTCTCTCTTAAATACAGATTACTCAGTGATCTAGCTAGGAGAGCAGCGATTCACCGAACAATTAATTGTACTTACACCATGTAATTAATAATGTATACTTTATAAGTCCCTCATGTACTACAAAACCTTTATGTTCCTAAATAAATTATTATTATTATATTATTATTTTGTGTTGTCCCAAACATGGACATATTATACAGTCCCAAATGTATCATATGTTTATATTTCTTTTTAACTAGTTGTGTTGTGTAAATTGAGGATTAATTTACTTTAATTCGTGTCTAAACAACATTTTCAACTTTAGTTGAAGATAATTTCTTTTTAGCCTCACCATAATATTTGCATGCCAAAATATGGCGAAATGTGTCATCGCACAAGAATACTTAAATAACATATTTGTAACCGCATTTAAAGCAAATAAATGACTTTGATTTGGACATTTTTTACTTTATTTTGTGAAAACAACTTTTATCGAAAGCAAAACTGACATTTCAAGTACCCCGAAACTGACATAACCGACTGATATAAACCTTTTTGGGGTTGTCCATTTATTCCATTGCAGACTCTATCACTATACGCTTCTGACGACCCTCACGGAGAAATCAGGCGTGATGTTATGGTATAACCATAAAAAATATTAAACTAATATAAGATAACTAATGATATTAGAACAGATAGGGTTCGAATTAAAATAAATTATTTATCCACTCAATGACTCATGTGTATTGGGAACACACGAAATAACTTGACGGGTGAGGTAGACGCACCAATAACCAGATTGAGGCACATGAAAATGTTTGTAAAGGTATTTGATTTCATGGCTCATGATTGAGATTTCTATTTCTGGTAGGTATTATTTTATGTATTTATTAAAGAACACCAACAGCATATACATTCAACAATTGGATTAAAGATAATCATATTTGAGAAAGGTATTACTGCTAATGTATACACAAATTATAGGTGCACATAACATTAGTACTAGTAATATTAGTACTGCATTAACGAATTTTATCAGAATATTGCAAAAATGGTTCACATTAATCATCAAAAAAAACTGGATTCTCGGTACATTTATAAAATCTCAGCATGTGTCGCTGATTTTAAAATACCAATACGATACTTAATTTCTTATGGACAACATCGTAAGTTTCAACTTTCTCCTTGGAACTGTAAACTTCCGAAGCAAACAATAATCTTGCAGATTTAGGTAGAATTACGTTACATTCAAGTACATTTTAATACAAATGTATTTCATACCTATTTAATATAAATTGTCGATAACCTGTAATAAGTAGGTACCTTATTAACCTTAATCTTTCAATAATATCCACACAGTCAAACAAAAATCACCCGAAATATTTGTAGATCTCTTAAAACTTTAAAACCACAACCGGTGCACTCACCCCAGAGATAATGATCGCATAACCGTCATCTAACGACGCCATGATTAACGACACACCTCGGTCAGTAATGAAGGATAATCATCACTGTTTGTTTTTAAATGGATGCCCAGCGATGGGCTTTTAGAGGTCCATGAGGCGATGGGTGATGGAGGTTGTTTTTCTTGTGGTAGGATTTAAGTTAGGTCAAAATAAGATGAGTTTTTGTAAAGGTACGTATTTTGAGAAGGAAGTATCATCAATCAATGTGCCTAGCCTTTTCCCAACTATGTTGGAGTCGGCTTCCAGTCTAACTGGATGCAGCTGAATACCAGTTTTTTACATGGGTAATACGATACCCCTTGGTAAGACTGGTTGTCAGACTTTCGGGCTTCTGACGACCCGTAACGACTGTCAAAGATCCACGAATGACAGCCGGAACCAACGGCTTAACGTGCTTTCCGAGGCACGGAGGAGTTTCGATATGTAAAGATGGTCACCCATCCACGGAACAACCCCGGCAAGCGTAGCTTAACCTAGTGGATCGACCCGTGCAGCTGTTATTACTTAGCTACGCGCTCCTCTAAGGAAGGAAAGAAGGAAGGAAGTAAACTTTTTTTTTTTTGGTGGGAAGTTATCAAATAACTTCTCCCGCTCTGGCTGAAGCGGGAGGACGTGTCAGACTCTTACTGACTAAAACCCACCCGTGTTCCTTCAGTTGCCATGTTGCCGGGGGCCACGATTTCCCTATCGGTTTTCTTCGCACCCCCGGCAGGCATCGACTTTAGCGGACTCCGTCAATTCTGCTGACATCTCTTTGAGGCGAAGGAAGTATCATCCTAAGGATGAAAATAAATGGATAGTACCTAAGTGTCTGGCGGTGAAGAAAAACATCGTGAGGAAACCGCAAGACCTAGAAATTCGAATTCGAAGGCATGTGACATTCACCAACCCGCACTGGGCCCGCGTGGTGGATTACGGCCCACTCCCTCTCACAGAAAAGAGGCTTGTGTCCCAGCAGTGGGAACATTATAGGTTGATAATGCTATGTCTGACCGTTATTGGTTCATACAAAGACTCTTCTTCGACTCTTAAAGAATATACAAAACCGTAATTTTTTATTCACAAATCGATTCTGAATTGGAATTGCTTGTTTTTAGAAAATACTGAAGGGGTTTTCAAGATGAGTACAATTTGCAAGAGATTTTTTTAGAAATAAGCAGCGCCTTAATGCCTTGAGAGCAGTGGTAGCCCAGTGGTAACGGCCGCGACTTACGAGTTGCAGGCCGCAGGTTCGAACCCAGCCACGTACTTTATCATCATCATCATTTCAGCCCACTGCTGGACATAGGCCTCCCCCAAGCACCTCCACTTCGATCGATTCTGTGCTTTCCGCATCCAGCGGATTCCTGCGGCCTTCACAAGGTTATCGGTCCATCTTGTGGGAGGCTTTCCAACGCTACATCTTCCGGTACACGGTCGCCACTCCAGAACCTTTCGGCCCCATCGGCCATCCGTTCTACGAGCAATGTGCCCTGCCCATTGCCACTTAAGTTTGTCAATTCTTCGGGCTATGTCGGTTACTTCCGGTACCTTGGTTCTCCTGCGGATCTCTTCATTTCTGATTCGATCACGTAGTGAAACTCCAAGCATAGCCCTCTCCATTGCCCTTTGGGTGACTTTTAGCCTTCTGATAAAGCCCATTGTGAGCGACCACGTTTCACGTGCTTTATACTTTGTGTAAATAATTTCAGCACCACAGAGTGGAAGCCTGTGTCCCAGCAGTGGGAATATTATAGACTGATTATGCTAAGCATCACCTTTGTACGTTTTTTTCTGTCATTTTCTTCTTGTATCTTTATACACTCATGGATAAATTTAGAGGAACGCAAAAAAAAGTGTGTATATAACAATGAACCGGTCATATCTGGCCACAGTTTTCCGTTAACGTCCCTGTCTTGCGAGTCTCGTATATTGTCCGGTTTGCCGATACCTCTTGACAACTCGGTGTACCACAGATTTTGATACTCGTAATGTTTGGGCGACATGTTTGTAGGTGTTCCCAGTTTCAATTAAAGTAACAGCCTTTGCAACTTGAGTGGTGTTTAGATCTGATATTCTCAGTTTATTTGCAGTAACAATTCACACTTAACACGATAAACAGGGCAGTCAAAGCAAAAATTTAAACAAAACCTAAATTTAAACTCAAACTCAAAAGTAGGAAAATATTTTCGCAGTATGAAAGAACGTAATATTATGCAAGAATGACATAAAACAAATGAAATTCGAAAAAAAAAACATTCCAAAACTTTTTTTTTTTAATAGCATTTACTAATTAATGTTTGTGGCCAGTACACACGTTAATTACAACAGGAGAAATTAAACTCTGTTTTTTTGCGTTCGTCTAAATTTGTCCATGAGTGTATATATGTTTAGATAAATGGTTAGTTAAATAAATAATAGTTTCAAAGATCTACGGAACACAACACCAAGCTAATATAATAAGAATTAAGTTTCCAATACCGGTAGGTGGCACAATGACTCGACAACTCTGCCGATACTCAAACGAAACACATTTTGACGTTAATGATTTATTATTTAATAACAATTCCAGGAGGTAGCCATATTTGGAATATTTTCTACTGGATGAAAAAATAAAGATGGCTACCTGACGTCATAATACCCAGGATCGGTATTTAATAAAACCAACAATGGCGCATGTCCATTTGTTATGAAAATATGAGAAGGCTTATGTTCAGAAGTGGATATCCTGTTAGTAAAAGGATGATAGAAATAATACATTATTCTATTATGAAGATACTACTGTTATTATTAATAATGATAACTAATTAAAGTGAAAACTTCTTTAGGCACGTTGGGCATTTTTGAGATGGGACTAAACAATTGATTTCGCGACACCAGCTTTTGACTATTAAACAGACATCAACGCGCGATACATTATTTCCTGCACAATAAAATTTTCAAGTTTTCACTTCTGTTGGCACTCCCGGAGGGCCAAAGATTTTTTTAAATGTTAGTTTTAATTTGTTCAAATGTGTATAAAAAAACACGTTATTTTCTTTTACTGCAGTCTGCAAGCAAGTCTACGGAATTCGAAAAATTCAATTCAAAATTCAAAATTCAAAAGTCATTTATTCAAACTGGGCTGAGAATCAGCACTTTTCGAACGTCAAAATTACATAAGACAGTCCCCCAAAACGCCCACCCTTCACCACATCCTAGTGCCTTTCACTGAGAAGAAGAAGTGGCGCAACAAACTCCCTAGCAGCACTAGATAAGCAATAAGCAGCAATCAGGAATAAGCAAGCTTTAATAAAAATAAAAAAACAATTGCTTTATAATTTGGCTTCATGAACCAACTATTACAGATGCCTTCAAAAAATATCGCTTAGCCACAGGGCTTGTTTTACGATATCATTCTAAAATAAATCTTAAATATACTTAAATTAATTGATCTGCCTGATTAATTACCTAAAACTAATCAGAAGGTGATGAAACAACTCCATTACTACAACCTTATTTCCGCCACACATTAGTCATCTCAAACCATACGTAAATAAAGCTAATCAGGCTTACAATAATGACCTCACGAGCTCTGACAGGGAGACAGAACATTTACCTCAGCTAATTACCCTGCCAGAGTGATTGAGGTCTTAATTGAAAGCTCTCTGTTTGTTAAGCTAACGTCTGCTTACCCCCTGGCAAGTGATGTGTCTTTGTTTTTTGGATGTCGACGTGTGTCGACCTTCAAGGAAATTAATTGGAATGCAAATTGACTTCCTACGTCAATTTGCTGTGATATAGTCATTTCGGGTTTGAGATATCTTTATTTCCCATAAGAAATTTCACCTACATCACAGTCATGCCAGCCGTACAAAATTATAATGGCTTGCGACGACGGCTTTACCTTGACCATTTTTGTACCTATGTCTTGATTTCTGTCTGAAATATTTTCTTTTTTCATACTTTTTAGAGCGTGATTTTTCAGAAGTCGGGTCTTAGTTTTTGAACTTACTTTTTTATTAAGTACCTAAAAAACAGTGGATACTATTCCAATTCAAAATAGTTTATTTCACATAAACCTACAAGGGCACTTATAAAACGTCAGAAGCTAGGTGCACGGTTCCAATTGGTCGCTCCCTATGGAGAAGAACCGGCAAGAAACTTCACGGTTACTCTTTTCAAAATAAATGGTTTCTACAATGTTTTCAAATTACAGTGTTAATAGGTATGGAAGGACAGTGTAGGCCTATCAACAAGTACCAGGTACTTGGTAAAATAGAATATAGTCCATGGTATTACAAAGAACCGCTATCGATAGCAGTAAAAGCTTCCTTCAGCCGTTTCCAAGCAGTTCTGTCTCTGGAGATTCTGCTCCAAGTTCTGCCAGCTATCTTTGCAATGTCATCGCTCCATCTTTTGTGTGGTATGAAATAGCTCGGACCAGAGCACAGCCGAAAGATGTCCACTGCTGGATATATGCCTCCCCAAAGCATCGCCACTTCGACCAATTCTGTGCTTCCAACGGATTCCTGCGGCCTGAGCCAGTCAGCATAAATAATAATAAATAAATTCTTTATTCACAAAAAAACATAAACTTTGACAATAGATAGGTATACAGAAAGGTAAGCAAACTTAAGTATAATTTACAAAAGTGAGGTCGAAAGTCCAAGAAGAAATATACCCTGCCCCCAAACTAGGAAAATCCTGTATCTTGGGTGGCAGTGTCTTCGCGTAGATACAATAAGGTCGAGCGATTATTATGAGCATACAAGTTGATTTAGAGTTATAGAATTATCAAAGATAAGATTATGTACTAGTGAAAAGAAAGAAAAAAAAAACAAAATAAAATAATAAGACGTTGGTAAGTGCAGATGTGTATGTTAGTGTGATTTGGTGGTTGGTGATGAATGTAATTATGTGTGTTGTATGCGTTTGTGTGTGTGAGGGTGTGTGTGTGTTGTGTGGTGTAGCATGTCACAATACAAAAAAGGTACCAAATTAAACCAAAGCACCTATAGGTACTGCAAATTATGCAAACTCTGACATCTCAGCTGCGTTGATTAGACATAAAATATGGCAACTGCCTGAATAATGACAGTCAATACATCAGTGTCTCCACAAACGATACTCAGTCAATCTAAACAAAATCTCAATCATATATTTCGGAGAATAAGTTGTAATTTTTCGTATTGTATTTTCCCTAAACTTAATGAAGGTAAAATCAAGATAAAAGGTGATATTCTTCAGGAACTGGTGTGTACATTATCCTATAGATCCATAATCAGCGTATAATGTTCTAAATGCTTGGATTTTAGGTTCCTCTCTGAGAGGGAGTGGACCGTTATCCACCATTATCTAGTGCGGGTTGGAATGGAATCCTAGATGAGGAAAGGGCTTTGAAGGAAGAGGAAAATATAGCAATCTTAATCCTAACTTCCTAACTTAATATTGTAGATACGAAAGTGAATTTGTTTAATTGTTTGTTACGCTTTCACGCTAAAACGGCTTAACAGATTTGAATTAAAATTGGCACATGGGTAGACCATGACCTGGAAGGCAATTCTCGCGCATCTCACATTCGTTATTGTCACTCGATTCGTACTTTTCCCTCGTAAAAATCATGTTATCCCTCGTCAAAATTAAGTCGCGCTATTCTCGCCATGTCGATTCAAGTATTTCTCGCAGAAAGCCACGCGACATGCCTTAGTTTACATGCGACATGCAAAGAGTGGTCGGGACCAGTCGACACGCTGGGTTAGGATACTTTTCATCTGGATATTCCCACGGGATCGAGACTTATGCGGGTTAAACCGCGGGGCGCAGCTAGTGTCAAATAATGGTAAAAATATTGTACTGAAAGTTTTCTTAAGGCTTTCCATTTCTTACCATTATTTCAGATTTTTGTCAAATGTTGGTATATGCGCAAGAGAAAAATGATGTCTTATTTCGGTACAGTCAACCGCACGTCGAAGGAACAATTTGACATTGACAGTGCCTTTATTCCATAGCAATAAGGAATTTCGTAGTACAAAGAAAGAAGAAAAAGAAAAAAAAAACAGTAGCACTCTGGGAGTGCCGATAGAAGATAAAACTTGAAAAAAAATCGGCACCGCGGTAATCAATGCGTTGATGTCTTTTACTGCACACACCACGGTAATCAACGCGTTGATATCTTTTACTCCACGGTGTCGGTAAATTGCGTAACAGTGTCGCGAAATCAATGGTTTAGTCCCATCTCAAAAATGCCCAACGCGCCTAAAGAAGTTTACACTTCAAAAAAACCGAGAAAACAGTGTAACCTCGCCAAAAGATTCACCGATGAAGATTGACCGGAATCAACCTAGCGGCGACGTCGTAAAAAGATGCCCATCATTCATTCATTGTTCATTCACAGAACCGTACAGTAAGGTCTTCGAGTCCAGAGGGTGATACTGGTAACAGGCTATAATATAACCTATAGCTTCGAAAGATAGAACAAATAGAAAGTGATTTTAAGCGCAGAAAATTAAAACACCTTATTTAATATTTCACACCAATTATAACTAGAAAGTGTCTTGTTGTAACACTTTAGCAACCATAACCTTATCTAAAACATATAATTCATATTTAAAAAGAACTTTCTAAGCAATCTTAAGATAAAACTTAAATTAATCAAGTGTTTTATCTAAAATATTAATCTGTAACTTAGTTAACTTAAAAACACATGATTTTAACTTAATTGCCGAGTTTAAGGCTCCCGTGTCACATTTACATGGTACATTAATATTATTTATGGCAGCCATTTTGTTTTTAGATTTTTTATTGCGTCAACTGTCATAATGACATAAAAATGACAGAACAGGTTATGACAAGTTTGAAAAATATATTAGGTTTGAACGTAGTGAAAAAGCCTACACTGGAATTTGTTAGGTATAAGTAGAAATTAATTTTTCACATCCTATTCTCTAGTCCTAAAAAATGTACATTAGATACCTGTATTAGTAAATTTAGAGACACTAGAGCCATAAGACATGCTAGTTTTAGGTTCTTCATGATATTTTCCTTCATAGTTTTTAGAGCAGTGATATATTCATCTGAAACGAAGTATTGTCTGATGGTAGAATAAATGCAAATGTACCCGGTTTCTTTATATGAAGCAATTTGGCGTCTACCCATTCTATCCACTTATGTATCCAACCCTCTTTGTAATAGGGCTGATTGGTTACTATAAGTTGGAGGTAAGGCGCAATTTCGCACTAGTTAAATATGTTTTATGGTTTTTCGTGGTACGCTGAATAGTCCTCAAATACTAGAATCTTTGGGATTTCTCGTTCCAAACAGCAGGCTGCGACAAGGGCCGAGAGAGAGGCTGTTTGAAGTCCCGGTGGCCCGTACAAACCTGTTAAAGTTTGCACCAGTGGGGCGGGTAATAAAGATACTCAACAGCGTCTCTCTGCAAGTGAATATCTTTACATGCTCATTGGCGGATTCTAGAGGGTGACACTTAACATATTGTCCTCTGTATGACTTGTGTCACACAGTGGACATTGTGACTACATTGCTGTATTGGGTTGAACCTGTTAAAACAAATGTAAGTGTGAATAGTCAATAAATAAATAAATATTTAAGAATTTACACATGGAAAAGCATACTTGGTGGGGTTCGAATTCGAATATGTAACCTACAACTCCTAAGCCAGTGCCTCTACCACTGGGCTCCTCTATACACGCAAAAACCTTCAGGCCAATTCCAACACTCTTTTAATATTACCAGTCTATTTTTGTCCCACTGCAAGGCAAAGCCTCTTCTCATACAGAGAAGGCACGAGCATTGATCACCACGCTTTCTCAAGACGAGTTGGCGATTTCAGACTTATATCCAACCAGAAGTCCAGGTTTCCTCACAGTTGTCAGTGATGCCCTAAATAAACTTTTATAGAAAGTCCAAAAACTCTTTTGCAGAACAATAAATAAAACTTAATTAATTAAAACAAGCACCGCTAAAATGGCGCTTAAAAAATAAAACGCCGTTAATGAGACCATCACTAAGAATATTAATTGTAATAAAATTATAATCTTAAGATCTAACCAAGTTTATAACTCTGTCTGTGGATCACTTGACACGAAATGTGCCCGATTTAATGATTATGACTTTATTCGAATGACCATTTTTTAAATGAGAAAACATGTTTTAGTATTTTTTTGCGAAGGCATTTCTTTATGCGTGCTGTTTTGTGATTTATTGTCGGATTAAGAGAGGATTATTCATAATTTTTATCGTAATCGTTTCGTAATGCTTACTTACACCTGATTTGGGGAAACATATGACTGTTTTTTTTTTTTTCTTAGCCATTATTGTCCCACTGCTGGACAAAGGCCTCCCTACTCTCTTTCCACCTCTCTCTGCCCAGAGCTTCCTGATAATAGTTAATAAATATCTCTCTTCTAAGACACCAACTTAAAGGTAGATAGAATCATGATGTCTTCTAAAATAATAAAGTGATTACACAAAATAAAGAAATAAAAATTATCATAGACAAGAAACAAAAAAAATCGAAACAAAACAAATACATGCATGCAATACATTGATCCAATGACAAGAATGTCATTGGATCAATGTATTGCATGCATGTATTTGTTTTGTTTCGAATTTTTGCAATACATTGATCCAATGTCAAGAATGTCATTGAATCAATGTATTGCATGCATGTATTTGTTTTGTTTCAAAAATTTTTGTTTTTTGTCTATGGTAATTTTTTTCTTTATTTTGTGTAATGACTTCATTATTTTTATGTGATCAATGACAAAACATAGCGCAACATATAATTATTATATAAGACCTTGACCTTTTTACCTATGTTTTATAAAATAAATCATTCTATTCTTTTCTAATACTCGTGGGTTGCAGCTGAAAATCAGCGTCAGGTGGTACACTTTGTGTTGTCATCTGACATTATGCTGAGCTGAGGCCCTTTTGGCATTATAATCATTGTTTTTTGTTTTTTATAGTTATAAGGTGTATTTTCTCTGCTGTAATGCCAATAAACGCATTTTTCTTTCTTTTTTTTTTCTTTTCTTTCTAATACACTTCATAACCCAGGACCGTCAGAAAATATTCTTATAATCACCAAACTCTACACACCATACGGCGATTTTTATCATTAATTTATATTAATTCAAAAATAATTTGGAGACTGATAAAAAAACAAAATGCGTGACTAAATTGAATGCTTTATTTTCAAAGTTACGATGTTCGATCTTAACTAATGTGACAGATGGCATGACATGTCATTAAAATTCAGAAAATTCTGTTAGTAAAAAATATACTTAGGTATCTATGTTCTATGTTATGAGGTTTGGTTTCCGCACTTAGTCCGTCAGGTGGACCATTGTGCGTGTATACTTATATATATATACTTAGGTATACGGGCTGGTCCAAATAATGACGTCATAAAAAAAATGGATTCCTCATATCCAGGGGTATTATGTACCCCGATTTCATGTAGTTTTCGAGTCATAATTTTTTTGTAATTTTTTTGAGCTTTCTGCCGATGGAGCATCAAAAATTCATATAATTTGTAGTGGGTATTTTTCAGTTTTTTTTTGTGACGTAATCGTCTTAAATGTTACTTTCATACGTAAAATAATAAACTTCATAACATTCCTGCAAGTTACTCAAAAAAGTATCTATAGCAGGGATTTAAGTTTTTAGTGGGATAGACTGTTTTCAACTTCAATTTAAAAAATTCAAAAACGAGTTTGCATAGGTTCTAGCTGACTTTAAAAACTATACAGGTCCTTAGGCTATCCAAATATAAAAAAATCTTGAGAACCTCCTCCTTTTTAGTCAGTAAATAAAAATGTTCCGTTTTGATACCGAAGAGGTACACACGGCTACACATCAGGCTATACATTTCCAGTTTATACTGATCTCGCATTGCATAGAATTTCTGTACAATGCGAGGTCAGCTTATACTGGAAATGTATAGTTTGATGTGTAGCCGTGTGTACCTACGCTATACTATTCGAAGACACCTAATTTATTTAGGATAATCAAGAATCCTAATCAGGATTTAACAAAAACAAAACCAATTCACCAAATTCCTAATTAGGCAAACATTATTATAGAAATCTAAACCATTAATCATCATTAACATTGAAACATCAAATGAATCAACCAGAACCACAGATAACCAATACAATTTAAAAACCGCATAAGAATCTTAAAGAACTCTAATTAGTCCCACACAATTAATTAAATAGACACATAATTCTAACCAAAGTTATTCAAATTAACAGAACAGACACGTTACTTTTAACTAACATTATTACCACAGTATAATAAAGTAACAGTATTATGTCTCGGCAGTGACCTTGAAATAATTACCTACGGCCGCTCGATAGATAAACCTTCGTGCGTAACTGCCGCGCACTCGTTACGTACGAAGGTTTATAATTAATTTATACAAAATATTGTAAAACATTTTAAAAGAGAAAGAGAAAACGGTGGAGGTTCTTGCCTATTCTTCTCCATACGAAAACTACCTTTTGGAAGGGCTGATTACAATCAATTAAATTTTTTGTGGCAATGGGCAGGGCACATTGCTCGCAGAACGGATGGCTGATGGGGTCAAAAGGTTCTGGAGTGACGACCACGTACCGGAAGACGTAGCGTTGGAAGGCCTCCCACAAGATTGACCGATGACCTTGTGAAGGCTGCAGGAATCCGCTGGATGCGGAAAGCGCAGAATCGGTCGAAGTGGCGGTGCTTGGGGGAGGCCTATGTCCAGCAGTGGACGTCTTTCGGCTGAAATGATGATGATGATGATGACATTTTTTGTAAATTTTGACGTTCAAAAGTGCCTTTTATGTGCCTAATTGAAATAAATTATTGGACTTTGACTTTGAAGCGCGTCGTTTCGGCCGTTTTCTATGAAGACTTAATACTGTTCCTTATTTATACTATGTTATTACTAAGGCACATGTAAGTAATTACCGTTTAGAAATACGAGCGTTCAAATTAAAATTAATTAAGACTTAAAAAAGATGAAATCATTAAAATTCAATAGGTATATCGTTCCGCTTCGCGTTACGGACATACAATGTTATCGAATAAAATAAATCTTTGGCGATATGTGTATAGGAATTATGTTTGTCTGTTTGTTCCAGTGCCAGTCCCAACAGATACTTTTTCTTTCTTTTCATTACTTCTTTATTGGCATACCAGCACGCGTAGCATGACCACCGTAGAAACGAGTTTTGTCGACGGAAGAATAGACAAAATGACAGATTGTGATTGTTTATCTGTCATTTTGTCTACTCTTCCGTCGACAAAACTCGTTTCTACGGTGGTCATGCATTTTGTCGACGGAAGAATAGACAAAATGACAGATTGTGATTGTTTATCTGTCATTTTGTCTATTCTTCCGTCGACAAAACTCGTTTCTACGGTGGTCATGCTACGCGTGCAGGAGCTTAAAACGGCCGCTTTGGCATAATTATATAATATGATAATATTATGAATTATACAAACTGACAATTCATAATATTATCTGCGTTCAATTCATATTACGCAATTCATCTGTTTGACAGCTTTGTATTTTAATGAAATAACATTTAAATGTTATTTATGTAGAAACGAAAAATAAAAATCTCATTTGATTAATAAAAACTGTAAAGAAAAATTATCCGGTAAAATTACAGTCTTCTTTTTTTTCGCGGCAATATTTGCACCTAATACATATAATTCTGATATTAATTGAATTGTATAATTATGATTCAGCTAAAATATATGTCACCATAGAGGAATTGCTGGGAATTCAGAAAATGAATTGCTTATAAAGGAATTGCTTAATGTGGCCGTTTTAGGTCCCCAGAAGTACTTTGAGAGGGATTCATGAAAATGTTATTTTTTATGTTTAAACGTAATAATTTTATAGCTTCTGTGTTATGTGTCTTTAATAATAAAATTGTAATTGGTTTTAAATCGCGTTAATCAAAATAAAATAAAAAGACGTTTTAGAACTTCATTAGTAAATGAAGTTTTGTTTGTTGTTAAAAATTCAATTCATGAAAATATCTGACATTTTGAGGTTTTTCATTAACTCGAAAATGAGCCTTCTCTTGACCTCGATCTTGTCTAGCAAAAAGCGATGGATGAGGTTAGCGATGGAATGAAAAACTCAAATAACATTAAGACGGTTGAATAATTTACTTTCACTTACTTTAAAAAAAAAAAAACGTGTGGCACTCGGGGACTGCCGCGTTAAAGTTATTGTATAGCATTTGTAATCTCTATAACAACATCACGTTGCCATGGGAACCGTCATTACATGGTAGGCGGAGTGGGGGTGTTAGGTTTTATTTTCGTTACGTTACGGAATTTCTTGATTCGGTCGCCGCGCTCAAAGCCCACGATAAAAGCTATGCAATAGCTTAAAAATACAAAAGACGTGGATATATTTAGTATCTAATTTATTCCGCTTAACTATTTCTAAAGAGCTATAAAAAACTCCTGAAAGAACTCTCAACACGTGTTTCACCTCTCAACGAGGCATCCTCAGGATGACGATTGACTTGTCGCGAACCCGAACACGGCGTGTTGCCACACCGAGCGCTGAACGCAGAGAAGGATTTCCGGAAGGTCATGCCTAAATCAATTAACTATCTTTTTCTTACTTACTTTCTTTGAGAGTAAGTTTCTGATAGTCTACACTCTACACTAATATTTTTAAGAGAAACGGTTTGTATCTTTCTTTGTAATAAATAAACTCAGAAACTGCTGGACCGATTTAAAAAATTCTTACACTAGTAGAATGCTATATAAAGATATCACGCGGGCGAAGCCACAAGCGGAAGCTAGTATTTAATAAACTCATTGATGTAAGTAGAAACATCAAATAACAAACTAGATTTGAAAAGGTAGGTAGCATAGACGTAGATGGAACCTCCTCTAAATCTCAGTGATTATAATTTATTTAATTAAAGTCACATTGGTGCCGATTCCCTTGTTCACAAACTAAACTAAATTTAATTTCAGTGCAGCTTTTTATTTCTATTTCATTAGGAAAAGGACAGAAGATAAATTTTAGTTTAGTCCTGTCAAATTAATCAGCGCCTGTCATTCTCCATACAAGTTTAGACGTGATTAAAAACTTGCCGACTAAAATTACGTCAAGCGCTGATTAATTTGACAGGACTAAACTAAAATTTATCTTCTGTCCTTTTCTTAATGAAATAGAAAGAAAAAGATGCACTGAACTTAAATTTAGTTTAGTTTGTGAACAAGGGAATTGGCACCATTATCAGCCTAAATTTTTTCACACCCAAAAACATTTAAGATAACGCACCAACTTCTTCCCGATAATTTTCCCAAACCGAGCACCACCACAGAACAACACTATATTAAGATAAAAAATAAAATAAATCCACTATCTCTGCGCCTGAGCATAGCGCGACCAATTAGTTTATTGGTCGACACATGTCCTTCCCGGAACGCGGAGATAACATCATCTGAGGAATAACGCACACTGAACTGAACATACCAGGGAGTGAAGAATGAATGAGAACAAGGAGCGTCATTCATTCAATCAATCGTACATTTAAAATAGCAATGAGTTTTGCATTATCGTTATGGTGCATGTTTTGTTCATTCGATCATGATTTCAATTAAGTAGTTTATTGGTAAATAATTATAAAAAGCTTATTATTTTCCGAGTGACTAAGAACTTAAAAGTCGACTAAATGTTTGCAACAAATAAAATAACTTGCCAGCGATTAAATATTTTCGCGACTATTATATTATGTAAGGTTCAAAATTAAAGGTGTTATAAAAACTAAAAACTAGCAGCTGCGTTTAGGTAGCAAATAAACTATACCAGTCAAATAAAATATTAGTCGAGGAGCTATAAATAATGACTTGGCGACTAATAATGTTAGTAGGGTGGCAAAGATTATATATTACCAACTATTTCGTGCCGTCTAAAAACCCACTTTCTGGCTTCGCTTTGCGGGCAGCTCTAAATATTAAAACGAGTACAATAAAAATGAATAAGAGTTAATTATTAATATTTTTTTATCATAATTTCATGAAAACTGCAAGGCTTTCCTGTTTTGATTGTTGGAACTACAAATAAAGACAGAAAATTTTATCCCCTTTGCTTAGGAGTTTCCACTAATGAACAAGAAGAAGACTTTGAGATGATTTTTAGTGGATTAAAGGAGAAAGTTCATTCACTGTTTGATCATGATTTACAACCAAAAGTATTAGTGTGTGACGCAGCTCAAGCAATAAAAAATGCTTTTATCCATGTTTTTGGTTCTGATACTACTGTGCGTATGTGTTGGGCGCATGCTAAAAAAAATATGCAAAAATCTGTTGAAAAGTTTGTAGAAAAAAGATACAGAAAAGATATTTTGCAAGATATAGACGCTTTGCATAATGCATCATCATTTGATGTTTTCAATGCTGCTGCCCATGCTTTTGTTGCCAAACATACTACTAAGACAGCATTCATACAATACTTTAAAAGGGAGTGGCTAGTCAAAATCCCTAACTGGTAGTTTGGGGCTGCAGCAACCCTTTCACCGACCACAAACAACGCTTTAGAAGCATTTAACAAGACTATCAAAGATCATAATACGATGCGGGAACGTTTTCCCCTTTCACGTTTCCTTGTTGTGGCGAGTGATATGGTTACCCAATGGTCAAACCAAATCTCTGAAGACTTATTCCCAGAGACACACAACATTGAACTCAAAGAATGGACAGAAGGATATTGTTGGGCAAAGCAGAACATTAAAGTAAAGACTTTAGATCGGATTGTACAAAATACGTTTATATAGTACCTAGTGAGAGAGCTAGGGCTACGGATATGGCATATAACGAAACATGGCATACATTTGATGAGTATAAAGAAAAACTTTGCGTTCTGGAAAGTTGTACTGCCAAGAACAGAATGGAAGAAAGGCATGTGCAATTGCCCTCAATTTTTTAAAATATATGTGTGTAAACATATAATAGGCCTCGCCATAAGGTTGAAACTAGCCACTCCGCCTTTAGAGGCCAAATTGATTCCAATTGGTCAAAAAAGAAAGCGAGGGCGTCCTGCCAAATCTAAACCTGCCCTAATAATACAATAATAATAATATATATTTTTTTAATTTAATTGTGTCTAACTGCGTAACTTTTTATTGTGTAACTTTAATACTTAGGTATAACTACAGTCTTCTATGATTATTTAAAAATAAATAAAAGTAATTACTCTTTTTATTTTTTTAATTTATTCACCTAGAATTTTGAAAATAAAGGCCGCAAAATATTTTTTCTGCATGCCATTTTAGAGTTTATTTAAAGCTATTAAAAGTCACACAATATATGTATAATATAAGCTAGTTTATATTTATTCTTCAAACAAACAATTTTAAATAGAATCTGATTTATATTATTTATGAATGCCCATTTTCTATTTTGTTTTCGCCATTAAGTTTCCGCTTAGATATTAATTCTGTTCCCAAAAGAAAAACTTGATGGTAGTTTAAATTAAAACGGAGCTTATTACTGATATATTAATATGCTACCTATTACTTATTACGATACTCCTTATTAGCTGCCAACCCATTATATATGGTACCCACTCTATTTTTTTAAAAAACCTATATTCATTTTACTTCGTTGCCGCATTAAATACATGCCATTATAAAATAGTCTTCTTCATGTATCCGGCGATAGCGACCCAGACTAATTCTATTTCCTTTCGTGAGTAAATAAATTGGTAAATAAACACAGACGCCGAATCATGTTGAATTATACAGAGGAACGTAGCACAATTAACGAATCGAAACTAGCGGTAACTGATTAAATTTTAGAATAGTTTCAATCAAAATTCAATACCTGGGTTCTTTCACAGCACCTACAACAAACGCATTGCAGAGAAGAGACTTAGGGATGAGTATCCGGATTCCAATAAATTCCAGTATTTCAAAAAGTTCTAGCTCTTGTTGCAATCTCATCTCATTGACAATTAACTTTAAAAACTTGTCAAAAACGTAGGTAAATTAGCAATATTTTTGACAGATTGATACTGAGATTAGAACGCTCTTAAAAATATGGGGATTGCCCTTCAGGTCTCAAACCATTCACTCACTCACTCACTTCCCAGTGTCCGTCGAACCTAACCCGAACAAATCCAAAACGCGCGTTAATGTGCACGTACATATATCGCCCCAATAATATACACATCGGGCCGAAAAAACAACGCCATCGCCCAATACCCAATTAATAAAAAAAACCTTTTGCTCACTCCTCTTTTTGTAATGTTTTGTTAAACAACTAAATTTGGGGTAAAAAAAAAACAACCAGCATCTTGTTATCCGTAGTCAACTTATATTTATTTTGACAGCGGCCGTAAATTCAAAGGTTTTTGTTGGCTCAAAGATTAATCACCTATTATATTGGTAATTTTAATAGGAGAAGGTGTCGGGCCCCATTTTGGGGACCCGCAGGTGTTTTATTAGCACGATAGCATCTTAGCTTGATGATGTCATTCGGATTCCGTAGAGATTGAGATAAAAGAGGGTTTTTATGGTAATTAGTGTGTGATCGTTTAATTTTATGTTTTTAAGGAGATATTTTCACGCTGTGTTCTGTGGAAGGTGGGCTGAGTTAATGCTCTTCATTGTGTGTTAAATTATTTATTAACCTTTTTTTTTAAAGCAAGTAGAAGTATATTGCTACTAAAAAAGCATTCAACTCTCACCGCATTTTTTTAAAGCTAAACTTAATATTCTCATCAATCTCTACTACCCTAAGCATACCATAATGAATTTATACATTCACATATCTTTATAAATTATAGCCTAAGTTACTCAGTGATAATATAGCAGTCTACTGGTGAAACAATTTTTAAAATCGATCTAGTAGTTTTTGAGTATATCCATTACAAACAAAAATACAAAACTTTATTAGTGTAAATCTAGATAACTGTAATTTATGTGGTGATAAAGAGTATTAGAGTATTGTACACTTATTCTACGTATATTATATTCTATGATTCTATTAAATCACTTGTGCCAATTCACGTCCGACGCACGAAAACAGAAACTATTATAGTCTCTTCTTTGCACCTGAAGTGTAATTACATACATGAAAGATTATTTTGCTTATGCCTACTTACAAATACATCAATTCTGTGTTTTTATAATATTGATCTCAGTCATTATTAATAAATGATATAATAATTACCACCAAAAAAAACACAAATGTTTAAATGTTAAATGTGTGTGTGTGTGTGTTATGTGTGTGTGTGTTGTATGTTTAATGTTTCAAATGTTTACCACC
This sequence comes from Agrochola lychnidis, assembly GCA_963680765.1. Taxonomy (NCBI): domain Eukaryota; kingdom Metazoa; phylum Arthropoda; class Insecta; order Lepidoptera; family Noctuidae; genus Agrochola; species Agrochola lychnidis. Next base: position 2,802,131 of record OY796869.1, on the reverse strand, counting down.
TAAGCACATACATTGTGGAATACAATAAAGTATTGAGTATTGATAACTATTTATGTCCTTACTTTATTGTTAAATTAATACCTTGATTTTTTCTTTTGAAATGAAATGAAATTTCATATTTTATATTGGTTATAGTTTAATTTTAATTTTTACGTTTTATTTTATTTATATCCTTTTATGTGCCCTACAGGGTCCATACTTTTGTAACATATTTTTTACAATAAGGAATGCATTAAATGAATATGAATATGAACACATTCTTACTTCTAAAAGTCCGTTGTTGTGCCCATAAAAACTATAGTTCATTCTTAGGGCTTGCCACAAAATGAATACAACTCCTTGACAAACTCTCTTCGTGTGGACGGAACCCAAATACAAACTATTCCGAATCCTTTAAACTAGCCACAACACTTCAGAAACAGAAATATTTTAATCACCATACAAGCGGTTTAGGTTTACGACACACTCGGCGCGACGCGGTTGTTGCCGCGCGCTTGAGCGGTTTTCAGTCGCGCGGATTGGAAAGATTTTATTATAAATAGAATACTCATAAATAATATTTTTATTATAAAAAGTAGGTATAGGTTAGATTTAATTAAAGTGAAGGTTATTTTTACAAAAAAAAAATAGGTACGTGTTCAAGTAAATGTTCATCAATAAAGTGATCAAATTGTATTTCACTTCACTCAGATAAAATTTAGACAATATGGTATTGTTGTGCGTAATTTTCTGCATTTTCGAGCGTACAAACGCCTCTACAATCGTGGATAGCAAAGAGGAATAAACTATTTTGGACAATATTTCTTCAAAACATGCATACCTACTGCAAAAACCGCGTCAACAGTGAAAAAAAGCGTCTAGCCGCGACTTGTCATGCTTTGTGTATCCAGTATCTTTAGTTCCTTACCTCTCAAGGGACATACCTAAGCGCGTGACCGCGTGTCGCGTCTTGTCGCGCGTTGTGTTACCAGTGCTTCATGTTGTAGTGAAGAGCGCTTGTTAGAGAGCGAACTATTTGTTCCGGCACGTATAAACTCGATTAATGTGAACAGATACCCCGGTACGTCGACCACGGCGATTTATTAGACTTGACTATTTACAGTGCTAGTTGTAAGATGTAGCGGGGAAAAAGTTTTAAATTTGAAAACAATAGGAGAACATACTTTTAGCATTATCAAAATTACTTAATACATCTTTGGATGATCCATAGTGGTAAAACCAAATAAATTAGGGTTATTTCATAATAATATTATTCAAGGTATAATTAAAAAATACGGCATTGAATTTGAATTTGTATTTGAATGGAAATATGGCATTAGAGCTGGGGCAGGGCAGACGGATATAGCATGCATTTGTATAGGTATTTGAAAATCCAACTAATATTGTTACTTGCACTGTACCATAAAATTGAAGCAACAAATTATTTACTTCGTCTAAACGCTGTTTATACGGTGTAAACCATAGTTATTATTGTTGCTTCAAGTAATTGTTTGGCACAGGCAATTAAATCGCATCGTGTAAATCGGGCTTTAGTTTTAAACACGTTAGAAATTAAATAACTAACAATTTATACATACATGCAAAAACAAAAGGACACTTTGACGTCGAAGTACTCCTTCACAACGCTGTCATCTGGAGACGTGCCCAGAAGACTGGCAGCATTGCCAAGTTGAATGGAAATGCTAATTATAGATAGTTTTTTTGACTGGTTTCGTTGTTTATTTGGAGGACAGGGTTTATGGCGCAGCCTGGGAGAGGCTTATGTCCAGCAGTGGGCTGTGATAGGACAGTTGATTGATTGGTCGTTGTTTTTTACTGTGTAGATTTAACCTCTCATGAGCCTTGTTTTGGCCAAAAATAAACTAAAGACGATCACCCATCCGCCTGAACCAGACAAAATTGTGAAGCTTACGTTTAGCAAACAACTTCCGCGAGTAAAATATCTCACAAAAAACGAGCGAAAATTACAGTAGTCGCTTAAGATGAACTCTTGGCAGACAGTACCAACCTCTCGAAAAATGGGTTGGTACACACGGCTACACATCAAAGCTACACATTTCCAGTTTAAGCTGATCTCGCATTGTATAAGGCTTACCGTACAGTGCGAGGCCTGCTTATACTGGAAATCTATAGCTTGATGTGCAGCCGTGTGTAACATCTGACGACCAACTCTAGCACCGCGCGCGCTCATTGGTCAAATCAAATAACACGCGCTTCCCCGGCTTCCTGTTACACACTTCCGTCCCTTTTCAAAAGCAAGAGGAAAGATGTACTCCCCAAAACGCTACAGCCTCTAACTTGTACCAAACTCAGCATGCGACCATATAAGCGGCTCAGCAGTTTGTTAAACCATCCTCAAGTGAGAACTAGTATTATTGGCCGCTAATTAATTGTGTTTTATATTACGCCCGTTTAGTGGCCCCAGATTTATGTATTTGATGTTTCGATGAAATATTAGATAACGTAAGGGTGCTTTGGATTACTCTTTTTTCTTTTTATGTAATATTTTTAAGGATTGGGAGCCATTAGTTGAGTGGTAGGTAAGCTGTAGCTGTGATTCTTGGGTCCTGTGCTGAGTGAAGAAAGATTTGTCTCACTTTGGACAGGGGATTTGTTCCGGGATTTGGTCCCGGCTGTCATTTGTAGATCTTTGACGGTCGTTACGGGTAGTCAGAAGCCCGAGAGTCTGACAACCAGTCTTGCCATGGGGTATCGTGTTACCAAATAACTGGGTTGTGGAGGTCAGATAGGCAGTCGCTCCATGTAAAATACTGGTATTCAGCTGCATTCGGTTAGACTGGAAGCCGACCCCGATATAGTTGGGAAAAGGCTCGGTGGATGATGATGATTTGTTCAGAGACCGATGACCCTAGTATTTATGTGATGGGTATCACTCAAGGTCATTCAGGAGAGGCAATTCGCGAAAGGATTTCTTAAAATTCTTTGGTACAATTCTATAACTTAGTACTTATACAGGGTGGCAGGGACATCGACGCGAAAACTGTTACCATGAATTCAGTACATGATTCTGAACCCCACTGCGTTGCAATTTTTCGTCGGTTATTTAAAAAAAATCTGTTGTTTCATAGAAAAGTGCAATACCTACGCGGTCCAAATGTATGGAACAGCTGTTTTTTTTTTAAATAACCGACGAAAAAGGCAGCGCAGGGGGTTCCTAATAAGTTTTTTTTTTTTTAGATCCGGCCTGATCAAGGACATAAATATTGTATATTCCAGTGACATTAAATCTAATCTATTTTATTTTGTATTGTATTGTAAAATGACTTTATATTTAACCTATTCCTTATTATTATTTTATTTTAAATTAATCTGACTAAATATGACTGTGTGTTATTGTGTTTGATTTTATATTGTTTATTACTGTTAATATTAATTGAAATCATATCGACGTCTTGACATGTATTTTTATTTTACTTTTATTTCTGAAATGTATTTGATTGTATTTTTTATAAGTTTTGACTAAATTTACGACAATTGTTCACAAACTCAACAGCAAACCAACATTGTTCTTTGCAGTGCCCTGACAGGGTTCATGTACCTACAAAAACCGACAGTAAATATTGTAAAATGTGTTAAGTGCATGAGAGCAAATAAATAAATAATCATGTACTGAATCCATGGTGACAGTTTTCGCGTCGATGTCCCTGCCACCCTGTATATTTTTCGCGGTTTCACTTGCATCCCTGATTTCTCTGGGATGCAAGCTGGTTACACTGTACAGTATTTTCCTACTTTATAGTGTAATCAGCCTATAATGTTCCCACTCCCCGGGCCTGTGCCCCCCCTGAGGGAGGGTACTACAATCATGTACAACTACTTTATGTACCCGATTAATCAGTTTTATATGTATATTGAGTAGGAAAAAAAGTTTATACAAAAAAAAGCAAGTCGGTTAAAAATATCCAAACATCTTCGCAATCTATCAATCTGCGTAGCCTTTTCTCAACTATGTTGGGGTCGGCTTCCAGTCTAACCGGATGCTGCTGAATACCAGTATTTTACATGGAGCGACTGCATATATGACCTTCACAACTCAGTAACTGAGTAATACGATACCGTTTGGTAAGACTGGTTGTCAGACCTTTGGGCTTCTGACGACCTGATATCAAAGATCCACGAATGACAGCCGGGACCAACGGCTTAACTTGCTTTTCGAAGCACGGAGGAGTCTCGGTATGTAAAGATGGTCTCCCATCCATGGACCATGGCTATGCATGCTGGGAGAATTTTACAAAAATTACCAATATTTTGACTAAATCATCACTTCTCTGCCTACCCCACTTCCCTAAGAAGCCCCACACCACATTCTTGCACGTCGCTCGATCGTCGAACAAATCTCGTCGCGGGCTAAACTGGTGATCATTATGCGCAGGCGACAAAAACGCGTCCGAGGCGACATCGAATCGCGACACTCATAAATAAATACATATCACTGAGTTTGGTGTAGGGGAGGAGCGGTTCGATTTCGGTCATGGTCCAAATTGTCTATAAATGATAGCCAATGGATCAGTCATTGACGGTAATCATCACTTTTTTTCAAATCAGTAATGAACACTTTTTTTTGGGTGGGAAATTATCAAATACCTTATCCCGCTCTGGGTGGAGCAGGAGGGCGTATCAGGCTCTTACTGACTAAAACCCACCCGTGTTCCTTCAGTTGCCATGTTGCCGGGGGCTACGATTTCCCTTTCGGCCTTATTCGCAACCCTGGCAGAGAGATTACCCCCTACATACAAACTTACTAACAAACATACAAACGTAAACGGTTCGCCGTCGCAACGCCCACCCCTACTAGGCAGCTGTCACTTGCTTCGTGTTTTCCGATGCGTTTTGAGTGCTTTCTCGATTATTTTTCAATTTCAACGACAATTGCTTTGTTTTTTTACGGATTCTGACCCTGCCTACCTTGTACGACTCTTGCTTTAAAATCAAAATCAAAATATTTTATTTCACATAAACCTACATGGGCACTTATGAAACGTCAGAAGCTAGGTGCACGGTTCCAATTGGTCGTTTCCTATGGAGAAGAGCCGGCAAGAAACTCCACGGTTACTCTTTTAAAAATAATTGGCTTTTACAATACTTTCATATAACAGTGTTTCTAGGTATGGGAGGACAGTGTAGGTCTTTCAATAAGTACCAACTACTTAACAAAATACAAAATGGTCAACAGGTATACAATCCACTAAGCCTACAGCGTTCTCACATTCACAAAATATGTAGAAAAGAATCTATACAAAAAATAAATTAACTAATAAAAGTAAAAAAAAAACCTATTTTAATAAAACGCAATTATATGATTGCTGTTACAACTGTAATCAATCTGAGTAATTATCATGTCCACAAGTCACTAAAAAAAGAGTTGAAATTAAATCGTAGGTATATAATGTCAAATAATAGAATAATAAATATGTCAAGGACGAATGTAAAAACAAAAAAAAAGATTTAAATAAACATGGTAATTTGGGAGCAGTTAATAGACTCTCTTTCACACTGGACACCGAAGATCGCCCACACGATTGACTTGGAATTGTTATTTTGGATTTTACCGCCGCTTTGTGGATTGGATATTGTTGAAACTATGGATCGCTGTGTGAATTGTGGGATAGCAACTAGTCACTGTAATACATTATTATATGTTTGAATCTATAAATTCACACCCAGTGGCGTGCGTTTCATAAAGACAGAAAGACACTGCCTACCCTAGTTCTGATAATAGATCTAATATTATTTTATCAATAAACAAAACAAATCATAAATCAGCTCCACCTATCGAGTGCCGGTGGTATCATCATTCGAATTTCGCATCATCTCGATTCGCGCTGCACTAGCGCCGCCTCGCCTCTGCCACGGTAAAGACACAAACTATTCGTCTCTGAATGTTTTTATGTGTGCTCTCGTGGTAAGTCGTATTTAATGTGTGTGCGTTCCTATAGCTACGCGGGCTTTGCTGACACACAATGACAAAAATCACGCACACAACTGCAAGAAAAGCCAGTGTCTTTTTGTAGTTATTCTATACAGCTAAGACGAAAAATTACGACTCGTACCGAACATTACCGAAGGAAAGTTTGCTATGCAATGCAAATATTTTAGGAAATAACGTTGTTTCATTGAATTTTATACATTTAGATGACCATAATTTTTTGTCGTATAACCTTTTTTACCCTTTATTGCCCGTTTTACTATAGTTGCCATATTGTTTGACGTGCGTTGTGTTTGTGAATACGCTATCAGGTAATTAGAATTTGATTGTTGTTATTAGTGTAAAATGGATAATATTGTCTGTGAAAGTTGTTCAGATGGTGTGTGTATTGAGAAAATAAAACATGATGCGTTTTCAAAACTATATTTCGGTGAAAAAAAAACAAGTTATCGAGATAGGTCGTGGTACACCGGATTTGCAATTAATACAAATTAAAGGTAAAGTCAATCGTAAATTCAATAAAAAACAATATGATTCATATCATTGGCTGACAGGTTGCATACACAGTACCTAATCGGTTATTTTGTTTCGTTTGTCTACTATTTTCAAATAATAAAACCGTCTGGAACGACACCGGTTACGCTGATATTCATAATTTTCCTACCGCCGCGAGAAAACATGAACAATCTGAAAAACACTTAGAAGCTTCCCTTAAATATCACACCTTTGGAAAAAATCGTATAGAGACGCGTTTAATCATCAATCGACAAGACGACGCGACGAACCAAAACCAACGTGCAGTATTTTTGGTGAGTAAAATTTTCTGCCTACCCTGTCTTAAAACTGTGTGCACGCCACTGTTCACACCATTTTCATCTCGTTACATTCAGGCCCAAGAGTGTATGTAATCGTTTCCGTCTCCTTTTACCTCTTTATAATATTAGTAAAAATTAGTATATTAGTATTAGTTTATTAGTCATTTATTACAGATAATCAGCCTAAAAGCCTCCTCTCTGTGCGAGAGAGCCACATGAGCCTAGTGCGGGTTGGTGGATGTCACAAGTAAATTTTTGGTTCTAGGACATGCTGGTTCCTTTCGATACTACAGCAAACAGTCGCACAATGACTACACTCGGCTGATGTGTTGATAGTGCCGAGGTTATCAGTTTAACAATCTTTTTACATGGCATTGGAGAGGCCTGCTACTGATAACGAAACACGAAAACGAGATAATCAATTATGTCAGGAACCACACAAAATTATCCCACTGAGGTGTTTCTCACTTTACAAGAGTTGTACGCACCAGTAGTGCTATTCTGTAACCATCTCACCGTGTTATCTTAGGTGAAGTGAGCGTGGAGTGAGCTGTCAGTTGCTAAGGATTGACACTATTGGCAGCTCACTTCACCTAAGTTATCACGGTGAGATTTTTACAGAATAGTACTACTGAACTTGGCTTAGTACGGCCTTATTCCAAATACGTACAGTGTGGCTATGTTTAAGGCAATTGAGCCTGGTACCTTATAGCTACCTAAGACCCTACTGACTAAAATCCTAGCTCTATAGAAATATCTAGCACCCTAGATATCCTAACATCCTTACCTACCATACAAACCATACTAAACGTGAGTAACGTTGGTTATACGTGCGGGAAGTCTGTTACAAAGAGACCTACGGTAACAGACAGAATTTGGGAAGGAATTGGGTTACGTCGTGCAATGTACACAGGAAATGGTTTTCTCACTGCCGATCCCACAGACTCATAGGATTGTTGATGGCTAAAGGTGTCTTGGCCACAGTACGAGGAGGTATAGAAGATAAATCACACTCGACTTCAACTTGATGACTAGTTTATTGCAATAACTAACTTAATTATATACTAATTTTGTGGTCCATACACATTGATACTTATTTACATGTGTGTTTGTATGTATTGAGCCGATGAAGCGAAGATCTCAGTAGGTCACTTCTTAGCGCTGACGGTGCATTGCTGTTGTTGCTTGTTCATGGTTGAACAAGAGTCTTTTAAAGAAATTCCTACGCCGGCACACCCAAGAGCACTGACCTGTTTCACAGCATGATCAGTTCTATCACCGAGTACGTCGCTCCCCGCTCCCACCCACACCGTGCCCTAACATAAAAGACGGACACCGCGCGTTCCCCATGCATGAGGCATCATGAAAAACCCGTGAAACCTGCGTAATGGCAGCAGAACATTTGTACCATTATACCAGCGAATACTTTAGAGGACTTCTTATAGTCCTACCGATTTATATCGACCGACCGACAATGGGTTTTTGTCTGACAACGGTGATTCTCAAATTGTTCGGTTTTAATGTTTAATTTATGACGTCATTTGTTAAATCTGTTGTTGTAGTAAGGTTTTTTTGGGAAGAGTTGAAGAAGTATGTGTTCTTGATGTGGTTTTTGGCCGAGATTAGTGTAAATTAGACATAGATTATCATCACATTATAAAAGGGCTGTCGATCCATTGCTTAAACCTCCCATATAAAGTAAGAACATCTCAAGTGCCGCTCACGCCAAAGCACATGCATGCTAAGCATTAGGAATAAGTTACAGGTTTCTCTGGTTTCTGGTTTGGATTCTTTCAGAAGAAGTCCCTCTCGAAGAGAGGAGGCCTGTGTCCCAGCAGTGGGAACATTATAGGCTCATTATTCTATGGTTGAAAGTATAGCAATACGCGCAAAGTAAATATTGTTTTTGTGCTGAAAACCTATTAAGGATACCATGGTAAGCCCACCACAAATATGTCGCGATCCTGAAACAATTAAAATTAGAGAAAGCACAACAACCTGCAACGTGTCGCGAGATACTTCGGTCACATTGCTCGCAGAGGGACCATAAAACGTCTAATGGTGACTGGAAAAATAGAGGGCAAAAGACCTACAGGCCGATGCCCAAAAAGGTGGTCAGATCAAATATCCGAGTGTATCCGAGCATTTGACGATACCTATCAGCGCCGCAATCCACCAGGCCACTGATCGTAACAAATGGAAAAAGACTGTTGACAATTTGATCCGGAGTCACGATTCTCAGTAATGAGAGAGCGATGAAAAAGACGATCGAAAACCTAAAAAATACTTTTTACAAAAAAAAACAACCGACTTCAAAAAAAACACTACAAAGTGAAAAATAACTTTAATTTCGGAAGTCGGTGTCTTTGGTTTTTGAATTTTCGTTCTTTGTCACCAATTTCCGAAATTAAAGTTATTTTTCACTTTGTAGTGTTTTTTTTGAAGTCGGTTGTTTTTTTTTGTAAAAAGTTTTTATTTTTCACTTTTTAGTTATGATACCTACCCCACACAAATTCGAATACCACTACCTGCTATGTAAATAACAGTGACAGGAAGTTATCATAATTTCATCCACATACTAAGTGAGGTAAAAATACGTATTATTGAAGATAACTCAAAAACTACCCAAGTAAAGTTAATAAAATTTATATGGGACCACTTCTGAAGTATGATCTACCAAACAAAAAAAGAATCATCAAAATCAATTCATAATTGACGGAGTAATCGCGTAACAAACATACAAAAAAAAAAAACATACAGTCGAATTGAGAACCTCCTCCTTTTGGAAGTCGGTTAAAAAATACGAGCTAGCCTTATAGTAGTCGCATATGATGTGTATCATCTGACATATCACCTTGGTAATAAGCAACATTAAGGTAACAAGCAACATCACAAGGGCGGGGTCTCGTCAAGGTCGTTTCTGACGGCCAACTCTAGCACCACGCACGCTCATTGGTCAAATTAAATAGCGCGCCCTGCTTCCTGCTATAAATTTCCGTCGCTTTTTACGAAATCTCTGTCACAGATTGTAGAAAAGCGAGAGGAAAAATGTTACACATTAAAAACTTTTTACCAGCCCGTCCCATCCTTGATGTCCTCCCTCCGGTTGACGCCCTAAGCCGAGGTTCGTACCCCACATGAGGTGCCCTTAGCGAGCGTTCACCTAGTTTTAATTAGCATAGTTGAATAACTCCTGGCTGGAGGTTTTAAGTGTAGTAGCTTAAGGCACCCACAGGAAAGCCCGGTTAAGTAGTCATGATCTCAGAGGTCAACTACGAGATGCCCTACCTAAAAAAAAACTTTCTTAATTTACCTACTGTTGTGAACTGCTTAGCTATTTGCTTTCCTTGCTTATTCTTATTTTCGTATGGTTAGTGACTAACCTGGTGTCAGAGTTTTAAAGCCGCCTAAGGGCCTTTAACTTGCCTTCACATGCCATCGAGAAATATCTCTCAGGCATGCCGGTTTCCTCACGATGTTTCCCTTCACCGTTTTTGAAGCAAGTGATAATTATACAATACGCACATGAATCCGAAAAGTCAGAGGTCCGTGCCTTGGGTTTGAACTCGGGACCTATGACTTGGCAGTCTGATGGTCACACCACTAGGCTATCACTGCTTCTTATTGCACTGCTGCTCACTGCTTTTTTTTTTGTCTTTATTTATTTAAGGGATTTTTGTACACATATGCGACGATGTCAATCCCATCGTGCTTTTACAAATAACGACTAACTCTTCAACTACATTAACTAATCTTAAGTCACACAAAACTTAATCTAATTTCTTATTTGAAAAAGTATATAATCTTTTGCTGCTTCAGACGTAGGCTTGCTCACTGCTTGCTTATTGAGATATTTTGAAGTTCGATAAGAGACTTTGAGTAACCGAGAATATTAGTCAGATCTGTTAGGAATAAAAATGTACCACGTGATAGATCTAAAGCATTTTCCCCTAAGCTTCTATTTCAAGCAACGTTTATGCAACTATGGTAATTTTCAAGATGACTTGAAACTCGTCTTGATGATGGTTCAAAAGATATAAAAGATATTAGTGTCTTGCTAATTTTTGACTACAGGTATAAATCAAATCAAATCAAAATCATGACTTTTATTCGCATAATACCTATGTGTAAAGAAAAATGCAATGAAATGGAGTACATGGTTTTGCACACGTTTGCTATTATATTTACCTATACTACGTTTGAAATAAGATTAGACATTTAACTAAACTTTTTTTACAGTTCGTTCAACCGATTTTGACTTCTATTGCGTTGGTGGCATGACAAATGGCAGCTGCAGTAAACATTGGTATTGTAACCACTTTTTTTGCTTTTAATGCCATCCATATGCCTACGGTATAGAAGTCAAAATCGGTTGAACGGACTGTAAAAAAGGTTTGTTTAAATGTCTAATCTTATTTCAAATGGAATATAGAGTTTGACACATTTCTTACCCATATCGACAACTACATCTACGATATACAACGTGTAACGTTAAATGCGCAAAACCTGAAAATAGTTTGATCAGAATAACGAGCAGAATCAATTGAACCACTTTTTAATATAGGTAACATGCGAAATGCGGGTGTGCCTGCTACAGGTACACCTCAGCCCAACCCTTCGGGGAAACAAGGCGTGATGTCATGTGTTATATTACATTTTTTTTTAAATCTTCATTAAAAACGTTGCCGTGTCTATTTATTAATAGGTCAAGCCATCACATGCGCAAATCCACCAAAATAAGTAAACAAACACAAATTGTTGTCGACCAATTAAAATTTTCTCATACGCGGGATAATCATAGCTTTTATTTCAATGCAAATACGAATCTTACGAACTAAAACAGCACATAAAACCTTTACAATTTTTTTTCTCTCTGAAATAGGTCAATTGAATTAAAAATCAGTTGAAGTGTCTGAGTTTTTGCGCATTTAACGTTACATGTTGTATATATAGGGTACTATAGCATTCATCTGTGTTTACATCAGAAGCTCACACATCACAGGCTCACATCGCATCACATCACATACAATTCACACCGAACTTTTTCTTTGATCGCGGCGAAAATTCCGTACGATGTGCGAATCTCTTCATTAGGCCTCGGTTTTTTGCCTCAAAATGCCCCAGACGGAGGAGCAGAGTTTTATTATGTTGTCAACTTGATGTAACGGTGTCAGCAATTGTTTTTTTTCTTGAATTTAATTAAAGGGAAGGGAAGGGCCAAATTATTGGTGGGGATCGAATGTTTATTTGGCTTCGAGATTTGTTTTAATGGGCGAAACATTTATAGGGCCCTTTTTATGGTACAAGGCTGGTGTAAGGACCTACCTGATGGAAAAGTACCATTGTCTCAAGACACCTGCAACACCAAGGGCTCCCGATTTTCCTTAACACAACACCATGCTTATATTTCCCAAAGAAAAAATTGTATAAGATAATTGTGATTGTATTATGTATTTCTCGTTGATAATCTTAAAATAAGATCATTCAATCTACCTAGCCTTTTCCTAACTATGTTGGGGTCGGCTTCCTGTCTTACCGGATGCAGGTGAATACCAGTATTTTACATGGAGCGACTGCTTATCTAACCTCTACAACCCAGTTACTGGGTAATACATTACCCCTTGGTAAGACTGGTTGTCAGACTTTCGGGCTTCTGACGACCTGTAACGATTGTCAAAGATCCACGAATGACAGCCGGGACCAACGGCTTAACGTGCTTTCCGAAGCACGGAGGAGTCTCGGTATGTAAAGATGGACCTCACCCAACCACGGACCAACCCCGGCAAGCGTAGCTTAACCGACCCGTGCGGCTTTTATTTCCTAGCCACGAGCTTAGCACGATCCTTAAATAAGACATGGGGTAGATAGATAGAGGTGTATAAATTTACACCCATACACACTTCGCCAGATATGTACCTATGTCCTATCATCCCATGTAATAGGGTACGAGTCAACTGTCGCTAACCAAGCACAACTTCAGACTCTGAGCTGCTATTCAGAATTTCCTAAAGAAATTACAAAATAATGCCAACCTGATCAAAATTATGCGGTAATAAGGCAATCTACTAATGGACCTTATTAGAAGGCTAAAAGTCATCCAAAGGGCAAATCAAATTAAATCAAATCAAATCTTTTTATTGTGGGCATAGATTATACATACAGATGTTAAGTAAATTACAGTTCCATTATGTCCTACCTAATAGGCATACAATAATTATATCAATATGCAGTTAAAAATAAAAAATAGCAATGGAGAAGGCTATGCTTGAACTTTCCCTACGTGATCGAATAGAACCAAGGTAAAAGACATAGCCCGAAGAATTGACAAACTTAAGTTCATAGCAGTGTGCAGGGCTCATTGCTCGCAGAACAGATGGCCGATGGAACCGAAAGGTTCTGGAGTGGCGACCGCGTACTGGAAGACGTAGCATTGGAAGGCCTCCCATAAGGTAGACCGATGACCTTGTGAAGGCCGCAGGAATCTGCTGGATGCGGGAAGCACAGAATCGGTCAAAGTGGCGGTGCTTGGGGGAGGCCTATGTCCAGCAGTGGACGTCTTTCGGCTGAAATGATGATGATGAAGGCAATCTACTCATTTCTAACGCTGAGTAAGACAAGCACAGAAGCTCAAAATAAAGTTAGAGGCTGTATCTACTACTAGATAAACCCCTTACAGCTTCCTAGCTCCATCTCATACGATCATACATGAACGCGATCAAATCTCCAAAAAAATATACCATAAGAAATCACCACCCACTCAATTTATGACTTAATCAGAATCTTGGCGAGAACAAATGACAGTCTGCACCCATGGGGTGTTGCACCCTCGTTATGGGGCATCGCTAAGCCCCGTAACATGGCCCATGGGGGTTGTTCCGGTTAACCGTTACAAGCGATGGGGTGGTGAAGTTAAGTGAGGGGGACAAAAATAATATGGTAGTGGGTTTCGATCAGAATTATGGGAGTTATAATGGTGATATGATTATTTGATGATTTTTGTTTCATGGGGTGTCGATTTTTATTTGTTTTGGTTTCATATTTTTAATTGTTTTATCATTTTCTTTTCGTGTGGTTAGTGACTACCTGGTGTAAGAGTTTTAAAGCTGCCCATGGGCCTCTGACTTGGCTTCACATGCCGTCGAGAAATATCTCTCAGGCATGCCGGTTTCCTCACGATGTTTTCCTTCACCATCCACCGTTTTTGAAGCAAGTGATAATTATACAATACTCACATGAATCCGAAAAGTCAGAGGTGCGTGCCTTAGGTTCGAACTTGAGACTTGGCAGTGCGACGGCCACATCACTAGGCTATCACTACTTGTAATTGAACTTGGTCCCTGTTAAAATTCGTAGATTTTTGACAGTAGTTACGGATAGTCAGAATCCTGAAACTCTGACAACCAGTCGTACCAAGGGATATTGCGTTACCCAGTAATTTGGTCGTGGAGTTCAGATAGAAAGACGCTCCACGTAAAATATTCAGCTGCATACGGTTAGATTAGAAGCCGAACCTAACATAGTTGGCAAAGGCAAATGATTATGCAGTTTGATTGAAGTTAATATTACTTACCTAAATTACAACTGCCCAAATTTCAAGAAACATTTAAAGAATTCTGTTCAATTTGCAATCAAGAAATAACTTGGCAACTTTGTTTTATTTATTTGCATCCCAAACCAACAAACAAAGAAAAGAAAGCCCAAAAACCAATTCCTTACCTTAATCACAAACACATTCGACCCGGGAATCGAACCGCAAACCCCAATTTCGGTGCACAAACAAAATCGCGAATCAAATCTTAAAATTTTATTATGTATACACTTTTTTTTTCGCTTTAGTCGAGTCGCGATGGTTTATTTGCGTTTACACCGGTCGAGGCGCGGAATGGCCGTCAATCAACTCGCCACCGAGGCGTCCAGTCCGATTGTTTTCAAATAGGCTATGTCCCTACTTCGTATGGACAAGTATAATCGAGGAGGTTAAGGGGTATACTCATAGGAAGCTAACTGTAATTTTCAATATCTATACATATAAAAACTTTTTACAAAAAAAAAAAAACACCCGACTTCAAAAAAATACTACAAAGTGAAAAATAACTTTAATTTCGGAAGTCGGTCTTTGGTTTTTAATTTTCGTTCTTTGTCACCGACTTCCGAAATTAAAGTTATTTTTCACTTTGTAGTGTTTTTTTGAAGTCGGTTGTTTTTTTTTTTGTAAAAAGTTTTTATTTTTCACTTTTTAGTTGTGATACCTACCCCACACAAATTCGAATACCACTACCTGCTATGTAAATAACAGTGACAGGAAGTTATCATAATATCATCCACATACTAAGTGAGGAAAAAATACGTATTATTGAAGCTAACTCAAAAACTACCCAAGCAAAGTTAATAAAATGTATATGGGACCACCTCTGAAGTATGATCTACCAAACAAAAAAAGAATCATCAAAATCAATTCATAATTGACGGAGTAATCGTGTAACAAACATACAAAAAAAAAAAAACATACAGTCGAATTGTAAACCTCCTCCTTTTGGAAGTCGGTTAAAAATGCTTTGTCGAATGACTGACTGACGGATCAACGCACAGCCTAAACCGCTGATTGTAGAGACCTGAAACTTGGAGGGTGTGTTCTTTGTATGACGTAGGCATCCAATAAGAAAGGATTTCCCGAAATTCTACCCCTAAGGGGGTGAAAAAGGGGGGCAAAATTTGTATGAAAAATCTTATAAACTTGAAACTTGGCACAAAAAGTACTAGGCTCGCATGAAGTCAATGTAATATTTCAATCATCTGACGTTGTGCACAATTTCTGAGCAGTAACGTAACCTAACAAAAAGTACTAGGCTCGCATGAATTCACGATAGTATTCAATCATTATATTATGCTACTAATAGGATTTGGATGAGGCAGATTATAATAGGTGGTGCGTTTCCATGGGCTAATTTCCGACTTCCACGCGAGCGAAGCTGCGGGAAAAAGCTATACTCCGTTTGAAATAAGATTAGACATTTAAACAAACCTTTTTTACAGTCCGTTCAACCGATTTTGACTTCTATACCGTAGGCATAAGGATGGCATTAAAAGCAAAAAAAGTGGTTACAAACCAACTGTTTACTGCAGCTGCCATTTGTCATGCCACCAACGCAATAGAAGTCAAAATCGTTTGTACGGACTGTAAAAAGGTTTAGTTAAATGTCTAATCTTATTTCAAACGGAGTATAGTTATACTATAAGAGCATGGGCATGTGATGCGGACGAATGAGGAAAATGTCGTGAGGAAAGTTTTGAAAATGAATGTGGATGGTTGTAAGAGTAGGGGAAGACCAAAGAAAAGATGGATGGACTGTGTGGAAGATGATTTGGCTAGAATTAACACATGGGTTGGTAGAAATATTACCCAGTCATCAAGGGTTAACTATATTATTAACGTACTTTCAAGGTATCATCACAATTATGCCACGTCCATTGTGCCTGGTCCCTTAGGAGGTTGTAAAACGAACTCTTAACCAAATAGTGTAGCGATACATATCGCCTGACGCGCGCTGAGTTTGCGAGTCAAATGTGAAGATAGCCGAGTGTACAGGACTTGTGGAAATATACGGGAAGGTGTTGTGAACTGGTGCTGTTGAAAAATGGTGTAGTGACAGTGTGAAGTTGGAGATTCTGGAGCCATCGGAATGTGCAAAAGGACAGCGGCACACTTTGTGGTTTTAGTCGGTAGAAGTCTGACATAACGTCGCCGTCGTTTTTTATAACCCTCTGCGTACCTCAGACAGATGGTTTTCAGGATTTCCACCAGCACATTATTACAACCTAGACTTAATCGATTTCTTATGTCTAAAATACACTACTTCTTTATAAACACAAAAACACTCGTGTTTTTGCCAATTTCGAAGCATCGTTTTATATTTTAGTATACTTTTCATCCTTTAGCAGCACCTAAAAAATATACCACCAAAATCATCCATAGGAAACCCTGAAACCCTCGGGCCGTGGGGTCTGAGTGCGGCCTCTTTAGTGAAATCTCAAAACAGTTATTTGACACTTCCTGTGTGACCCAAGGGCTGGTTTTTACCTTGGCCAGAGGCTAAGCATTGCCATACAACGTGGCAATGCGGCCAGTCTCTTGGGTACATTACCAGTCGACAGCGATGCGGAGGAATTTTTCGATGCTATATTTTAGTTTGTGAATAGTTTTAGTTAAGTTAGTATATGTATAATTTTGTTATTTCTATCCTATAATGTTGTAACACCAGCCTGTCATCATCATCATCATCATCAGCCTATAAATGTTCCCACTGCTGGGACACAGGCCTCCTCTCTGTGAGAGGGAGTGGACCGTACTCCACCACGCAGGCCCAGTGCGGGTTGGTAGATGGCACATGTCTTCGAATTTTCGGTTCTAGGACATGCCGGTTTCCTCACGATGTTTTCCTTCACCGTTTTGAGAGCAGTGGCGATGAAATAATTTACACAAAGTAAAGCGCCTGTGTGGGTTCGAACCTACGACCGCACCAGCCTGTATTACATGATAAATATTCTAACCTCCATAGGATCTATTACATTTTTTCATCTCAGTGCATTTTACAGTTGTTACTTTTAAACCGTTACCACTTACTAATCATTATGTTATTGGAATCGGGCTTCAGAATCTAATCTTTTAACAACCAACAGTGAAAAATCTTTATCCAAAAGACTTATGATCTGAGAACCGCAAAACAAATCTGAGAAACTATGTAAAAAACATTTACGTAACCAAAATCCATGGTTATCTACACTAATCACCAATACACCCCATTAATAACTATTGACACAAAACCTCGTGGGAAGATAGCCATCACATTATTTAGTTTTCAAATCAATGGAGAATTGATGGTGTCTACATTTTTAATGACGTACCTCTATGAGATCCGGCAGACATGCTAATGTTCTTGAGAAATACATTTAGCAGCCAATTACATAATTAAGTTTGTAAATAACATTGGCTTTATGGGATTTGGGTTCCGTAGGCGGGTTGAGAAATCTTTTAAAATATAACTCAAACTCAAAAGCATTTATTTCAATTAAATCAATTACTTTTGAATTGTCAAGGGGTCACGGTCAGTCAGAAAGATGAAGCTAGTTGCCCATTTTAAAGCGTAGTAGGTTTCTATGGAGAAGAACGGACAAGAAACTCACACACTCACTCAAACACAACACACACACACTCACACACACACACACGACACACTTTAAAAAAAAAATTTTTCTTACTAAATATTGGTTACACCATTTATGTTGAAATTGTACAGACGCCAGCACATCAAGCTACCCGAAACTGTCAAATTTTCCCAATCAACTTTGAACCTTATGCTTCAGAAGTAAAGTTGAAAATCTATTAAATAAATTTGACAGATTGTAGTAGCTTGAAGTGCTAGCGTCTGTACATGTGACAACGACGCAGAAAATATGCACGTTAAAAACATCCGTAATAAAAAGATATAAAAAAACAGTGGCACTTCGGGAGTGCCGACAGAAGTCATCATCTGCCTAGCCTTTTCCCAACTATGTTGGGGTCGGCTCCAGTCTAACCGGATGCAGACAGAAAAAACAGAAGTGAAAACTTGAAAAAAAAATCGGCACCGCAGTAATCAACGCGTTGATGTCTTTTTAATGGTCAAAAGCTGGTGTCGTAACAGTGTCGCGAAATCAATGGTTTAGTCCCATCTCAAAAATGCCCAACGCGCCTAAAGAAGTTTTCACTTCAAAAAACACAAGCCGTGGCAGCTAAGAGATGGTCAGCCTTCTGACGGCGCTCGTTCACGAACATTAGGCGTGGATCAGCTCCACCACAAAGTTTTTGCAGGTTAAGGTATCCACATTCTTGTGTCAAATTATACTACAGTTTCAAAACCCTATTTATAAAAAAACCATGTAATGGTTTTTGTCAGATGATCTGTAATTAAATGTATTAAGAAGAGAGAGAGCAAAAAGAGATTGCCCAAAATCAAAACCGCTTTGAAGTGAAAGAGTATGGACATAAAATTATACTCATAAATCATTTTTTTTTTACTTTTCTTAGTTAGTGCCTATAGATTCCTCAACAATGGGGCTATCAAATGCTAAAAGAATTTATCAAATCATTGTTGTTCAACAACTGTTAGTTGTAGAGTAGTAGTTGTTAGTTGTCGCGTTCAAACAAACAACAAAATGAAAAACAAAATCTTCAGTTTCATTATTAGTACTTTACAGATGTAGATATAGATAAAATCACTGTTAAGTTTTAATTAATTTTTACGTAGTATGTTTTTACGGACTGCCTCGTTGGTGTCGCAAGCGCTACTGCTAAGCATGAGGTCCTGGGTTCGATTCCCGGGTCGGGCAAAATGTTATTGGGTTTTTCTATCTGAAATTTCTCAGTAGCAGCTCGGAGTCTGAATTTGTGCCTGGTTGATGGCAATAGGCTCGCCCCCTATTACATGGGACTTAAACATAACTGGCGAAATGTGGGTGTACCTGCTACAGGGACACCTCTGCCCAACCCTTCGCGGAAACAAGGCGTGATGTTATGTTATGTTTTTTTTAAGTGCGTTATTAATATTTTGCCTGTATGCTGTGAAGAACGCTGTTGATTACGTCATAATTGTTTATTTGTTTGTATACTCGATTATATAATTGTTTGTTGTTCCAAATAAAATAAAAATTATAATTTAATACACACGTTATTAGTAGTAAACAACAAAAAAAAAACATTTTTTTTTTCACTCGCTGAAGAAATAGTTCCGCCACGCTCGATAGATGGCGTTGCCCTGTTTAAATGCGCGCTATGGTTTCGTTCCCGCGATTTAGTTAGGGTGCGGAGTCTTCCGTTGCAACTTTACAAACAAACAAACAGACAGATTAGGTAAAACTAGCTGTTGCCCGCGGATTTCATCCGTTATTATTTTTGAAATGTTGCAGTCGTAGGACGCCGCAACTTTATTTTATAAAATACGATACGATAACAAATTAAACTCAATTAAATTTCATGTTCAGGGTAATTTTTTTTTTGTTTGCGGAATTTCGTGGACTTGCTTGATCAATATTATCAATAGTCAATACAATGAATGGATGATATTTTTTTAGGGTCAACGACCGCTGGTGTAGTTACTTGAAGTATGAATTGAGGAAATCAGTTCTTAGGGTTCCGTAGTAAACAAGGAACCCTTTTAGTTCCATCATGTCCGTCTGTGTCTGTCCGCGGCTTAGCTCAGAGACGCTTAGTACTAGAAAACTGTAATTTGGCATGGGTATACATACATATTAATCACGCCGATAAAGTGGTAAAATAAAATCAAAAAAAGTATTTTTTTTCAGGTACCTCCTCTAGACGTAAAGTGAGGATGATGTTTTTTTCTCTCAATAATCCCATAGTGTGGGGTGTCGTTAGAAAGGTGGTTCAAAAATATTATGAGTTTGCGAAGACCATTTTTGGATTTAGGGAACCGTTTTCGAAATATTAAGCTTTAAAGTGCAAATTTTTGTTAGAGTCAAGTGTCCCCCCCCCTGCCAGCTAAATGGTTATTTATTTATTTATTTAACAGTTTATGTACACACATCTTTCTTTCTTTTTTCTTTATTCAAAAAAGTTACAACATTGTTACAAACACTAAATACATTTACAACATACAGAAGAAGTGTCTTAAACATAGGTCCCCTGGCTCCCAAACTAGGTTTATACCTGTGACTTGGGAGTCAGTGTTCCTCCATTAAAAAGTCGTTACGTATGTCGTTGGCTATTAAAAAAGCAATGAAAAATAAAACAAAGGCACATTTTCTATAGATAAAGTACAAAAAAAAAAAAATAACAATCATGAAATGTGCGGGGAGGTGTGTTGAGAGTGTGTGAGTGTTTGATGAGTGAGTGTGTGAGTTTGTTTGATGAGTGTGGGGTGTGTGTGTGTGTGTTGGGGTGTGTATGTGTGTATGTTTGAGTAGTGTCAAACGTATGAAAGGAGATGAGAAGTTTGTGTTGGACTATTGAGTTGAAGAGAATAGAAGGTTTTCTATTTCGTCGTAGTTTTTTTCCATCAACCACGCTTTCACTGAGTTTTTACATTTGTGTAAATTAAGTTTTTGTATCGCGAGCAGTTTATTGATCGCGTTATACAGTTTTTGACTCAGGTAAGAGAACTGGTGTTCGGCAAAGGTGGTATTATGTCTAACAGGTGGAAAAACAATATCAGCTCTACGTTTTTTGGTTATTTTTATTGGGACACGATGTTTTCTCAGTATACACTGAAGCACAAACAGTTTCCTGACTGAAAGCACTTCGCACTCCTTGTAAAGCTCCTCTGTAGGGTATCTGTAGGGCCTACCGTACATTACTTTGAGAACTGCCCTTTGCGCTCTCTCTAATTTAAGGAAGTAGGTCTTACAGGCTCCACCCCATGCTGGCAGGCAGTATGCAAGAAGTGACTGACACAAAGACATGTAGACCAACCTGAGAGTATTTGTGTCAGCTGAAAAGCGAAGTTTCTTAAAAATGTAAATAAGTTTCCGCGTTCTTGCTACCAAGTTGTCTACGTGAGTGTACCAGTTCAAATGTCTGTCTATCAGCACACCCAAGTACTTTATATTTGGAGTTATTGCTAGAGCAGGACACGTGCAAGTGGAAATTCTAGAGTGCTCTGAGCAGGTATGACCTTTAATAACAAGTGGTGTGTTGGGCTGAGATTTTTTGCTTATAGAAAAGGTTACTAGTTTAGTTTTTTTTTGTATTTAATGTAAGAAGATGTTTCGCGAGCCAATTCATTACCATATCTAATGCCGCCTGAGCATGCTGTTCAGCTTCTTTCCAATCCTTGCCATGTATAAGAAGTGCTGTATCATCAGCATAGGTAAATACGGAGCAATTAGTGAGGGCTAGAGAACACAGGTCATTAATATAGATGAGGAAGAGCGTTGGACCTAGAATGCTTCCTTGTGGGACACCGTAATCAATGCCTGCCTTATCACTCACCACTTCGCCAATCTTTACATGTTGGTATCTGTTTTTGAGGTAACTCGTAAAAATTTCCAGTGCAATACCGCGTACACCTATGCGCTCCAGTTTCGATAAGAGTATTGGGACAGGGACAGTGTCAAAAGCCTTAGATATGTCCAAAAATATTCCCAAACACTTCTGGCTACCATCCATATGTCTAGTTGCTTTTTCAGAGAAAGCCACAACCGCGTCTTCAGTAGAAATACCAGTTCTAAAACCGTATTGACTGTCTGAAAGAATATTATTTGCACGCAGATAGCCAAGCAAACGATCGTTGAGGATCTTCTCCAAAATTTTAGACATAGTTGGTAAAACGGAAATTGGTCTATAATTGTTAACACTATCCCTGTCCCCCCCCTTATGTATTGGATGAACGAGTGCTATTTTAAACGTGTCGGGGAAAATACCACTTGCAATTGTTAGATTGCAAATGTGAGTGATGCAAGGGACTAGGGTCTTACGCGTCAATTTCAAAATGTTGGTGGAGATACCGTCAATTCCCACTGCTGAATCCGTTTTTAGGTTATTCAGAATCTTTTCTACTTCTTCATTGTCAGTTTCTAGAATACATATTGAATTAGACGCTGGCGTTGGACCGGGAGGGATTGACGATTTAGAGCTACCGTGTTTAATTTTAGTGGCTAAGTTTTTTCCTATACTCACAAAATATTTGTTGACTGAGTTAGTTGCTCTTCGTTCGTCTGTATCAGTTCTCAGGAGTTCACTAGGTGGGGATGGAGTGGATTTGGTATGTGTTATTGTTTTTATAAGGTCCCAAGTGGCCTTAAGGTTATTCTTTCTTTTCATAAATTCAATTTTCTCATAGTTAATTTTTAATTTGCGTAACAAAGAGTTGCAAAAATTACGATATCGTGAGTACGTTATTTTCAAAATAGGATTTTCAGGATCAGATTTTTGTTTTTTATGCATTTTGTCTCTGTTACGTATACAGCGTAATAGACCAGAAGAACACATATAAACAGACAAGAAGAAAGGAACAGAAAAATACGTACAAAGGTGATGCTTATTTCTATAGAAATCTCTTCCAGCATACCTGCGATAGGAAAGTAATTAAAGAGATGTAGACAACGTGTGTAAGAGTAAAAGAGAAAACAGAATACATAAAATAAAACTTAACTATTACTAAAACTTAACTATGCACTAATTTAAATATAAACATACAACATAAGAATATACTTAAATACATACTTCTAAAATACATATCACTAAAATACTTAAATAAAATTACTTTCTACAATAATAAATACATATTATGCAACTATGACGAAGTGGAAAGATAGTGTTCTTTCACTCTTCTTTTAAAAACCGCAACAGTTTGGCAGTCCCTAATGTCAGGCGGAAGTGAATTCCACAACCGAACCGCATGCACAGTGAAGGAGTAGGAGTAGAAGTCAGTTGAGTGGGGAGGGGATTTAAGGAGATTTCTAAGATGCGACCTGCAAAGTGCATCAGAGGGACGGGCGTAGGAAAAGCGTTCCCGCAGATAGGATGGCGTTTTAGGGTTGTGAAGGATGTTAAATAACAGACACAATATCCGAGAGTTCCTGCGAAGACGAATAGGGAGCCACTTGAGTATCTTGCGAAAGTTGGAAACGTGATCATACTTTTTGAGGTTAAAAACAAAACGAATACAGATGTTTTGCAAACGCTCAAGTTTATTTAAAAGCTCCTCGGTGGCATCCAAATAACAGGCATCAGCGTAGTCTATGATGGGCTGTATGAGAGTTTGAGCAAGGGAGATTTTGGTACTCAAAGGCAAGAAGCTCTGGAGGCATTTCAGCGAATGGAACGTGTAGTGCACTTTACGACTGACTTGACCAACATGGGCAGTCCACGACGAGTTTTTGGATGTGTCAAAAAAATCACAGCAGTTGTTTATATAATGAAATTAAAAGGAAAACTATCACAGCTAAGTAGGCTCTACAAGTTATCGAGTAATAATCGACCAACTTAACTTTATGTTTTCCTATACATTCCGTGTGGGAGAACATATTTTTCAACTACAAAGTTAAGTTTGTTTTAGGGATAAATTCATCCCAACTATGGAACCCTTCATTGTGCGTGGTCCGACACGCACTTGGTGGCAGGTTGTTTTATTTTTTATACCTATTTGATATTTTGTACGCCGTTAACGGCAAAACATAGAGATCTCGGTACCTATTTAATTTATAACGCCTATGATCAGTGTTTTCAATCCTACCTAACTAAAAACCGGCCAAATGCGTGTTGCACTGCGCACAATGAAGATTTCCGTAGTTGGGGTGAATTTATACCAAGAACAAACTTAACATAGTAGTTGAAAAATATGTTCTAACATACAGAATGTATGGGAGGATGCCGTGAATTTTTTCACATATCCAAACCCAACCATTTAGCTGGCAAGGGCCACACACGACTCTAACAAAAAATTTCAGTGTATAAGTTAATATTTAGAAAACGGATCCCTGAATCGAAAATTGGCCATCACACATCCACGATATTTTGGAAACACATTTCCAACGACACCCCACACTATAGGATAGACGAGAAAAAAAAACATCCCCACTTTACGTGTGGGAAAAAAAATTTTCAAAAAAATTTTTGAAGTGAAAACTTCTTTGGGGCGTTGGGCATTTTTGAGATGGGACTAAACCATTGATTTTGCGACACCATGACGACACCCATTTTTGTAAACGCGATTGTGCTCTTTATTTATATTACGTTACGGATCAATGTTATATGCAAGTATTTTTACTTTAAAGGTTTCGGAAGTATTATTTTTTGTAAACGCGATTGTGCTCTTTATTTAGATAAGGTTACGGACCAATGTTTTTAACCGACTTCCAAAAGGAGATTCTTTTTTTGTTTGGTAGATCATACTTCAGAGGTGGTCCCATATAAATTTTATTAACTTTACTTGGGTAGTTTTTGAGTTAGCTTCAATAATACGTATTTTTACCTCTTAGTATGTGGATGATATTATGATAACTTCCTGTCACTGTTATTTACATAGCAGGTAGTGGTATTCGAATTTGTGTGGGATAGGTATCACAACTAAAAAGTGAAAAATAAAAACTTTTTACAAAAAAAAACAACCGACTTCAAAAAAAAACACTACAAAGTGAAAAATAACTTTAATTTCGGAAGTCGGTGACAAAGAATGAAAATTCAAAACCAAAGACACCAACTTCCGAAATTAAAGTTATTTTTCACTTTGTAGTGTTTTTTTTTGAAGTCGGTTGTTTTTTTTTTGTTAAAAGTTTTTTATACAAGTATTTTTCTTTCACCAAGGCGATCTTGTTCAAGTTTTCACTTCTGTCGGCACTCCCGGAGTGCCACTGTTTATTTATTATTATTTATTTATTTAATACTTCAAGTACACAAATGTACAGAGGCGGACTGTTTTATTTTTGTTTTTTTTTTACTACAAGGGCCCAGTAGTTTTAAAACAAGCTCGCGCTGCGCTATATTAATTCAATCAGTGTCGCTGACTTAATGATATGCTAATCTCTTATAATCATTCACAATATCGTCATTGAAACCCAATAACATAATCTTTAATATTGATGACCATAGATTTGACAGTCTAAATTACTTTGAATATATTATGGAAATACTAAATTTTTGCTGTGCGTTTGCTTGCCACACACAAATGAAAACATGGTTTTGACTGCCCCGTTGCAGCGTTGGTGTCGTGGTCGCGCGACTGCTGAGCTTTCTGCGTTCTATTCCCGGGTCAGCCAAAGTGTTATTGGGTTTTTCCATCCTTCTTCTTTTCGTGTGGTTAGTGACTAACCTGGTGTCAGAGTTTTAAAACCGCCCATGGGTCTGACTTGTCTTCACATGCCATCGAGAAATATCTCTCAGGCATGCCGGTTTCCTCACGATGTTTTCCTTCACCAGGCACACTTATTGGCCCTAGCGAACCCCGGTAATTCTGCTGACATCTTTTTGAAGCGCGCGTGGAACACAACGCGCCGTCGACCCGGGCTTGGTCCTTATCGGACGGCGAGCTACCCATTGCTCACTGTCCGCAAGCCCGCGCCTACGGTGGCCGGAAATCGGCTCGCGATTTCCGCCCCGGGCGTCTCCTTCTGCGGCGGTTAGGGGCGTGAGAGCGCGAAATTTGCCTCTCCCTCACGCGTTCCGCCTTCTCCTTCGCGAGCATTACCGCTTCGCAGGAGGAGGTGACGGTCTGCCATTTCCTCTCGCTCCGTACCATGGCCTGAACCAGGGCCGGACGCGAAAGATCACCGCCGCCGATCGCCTCCACGAGGACACGGCGATGCTCTGCCCAGGCCGGGCAGACCTTCACCGTATGCTCCACCGCGTCCTCCGGGCGATCCACACAATGGTGACACCCGGGCGTTTCCTCCCGCCGAACCTCCCGAAGCAGCCGTGTCCGGTGAGGACCTGCATCAGGCGGAAGGTGAGGGTGCCGGGGCGCCTCTCAAGCCACTCCTCAAAGAGGGGTCTTATCGCCGCAATTGTGGCGTGCCCAGAGGTACGGAACCCTAACAAACCCATCAAATAGTCATATTTTCTTTATTTGTTAGTGTTTGTAAGAGTAAGATCTACACCCACAAGGGCAATAGGCAAAAATAATCATCACCTACTTAGCCTTTTCCCAACTATGTGGCAGTCAGCAGTATTTTACATGGAGCGATTGTCTATCTGACCTCCACAACCCTTTTACTGGGTAACATGACACTTCTTGGTATTACGGCAACAGGCCACAATCCGACTTCCAAACTACAAAGTGAAAAACAACTTTAATTTCGGAAGTCGGTGTCTTTGGATCAGTATTTTAGCTTTTTGACAACGACTTCCGAAATTGAAGTTATTTTTCACTTTGTAGTTTGGAAGTCGGTTGTATTTCTAGTAAAAAAAATTTTTTTCACTTTTTAGTGGGTTGGTTTGTAATTTATCTAAGTTACAATAGCCTTATATCAACTGTTCATCAAAAATACCCAAATCGCTATAGATGTGCCTTTAATATTTGAAGAGTTCCCTCGATTTCTCCAAGATCCCATCATCAGATCGTGACCAAATGACAATGGGACCAACTTGAAAGTATACCCTTTTAAATAATTTTTTTTTTTTTTCAAATCGGTCCAGCCGTCAACAAGTAATCGGGAAAAAAAAAATCCCGACGAAACGAGAATCTCCTCTTTTTTTTAAGTCGGTTAAACATGGTATAGAGTGACACAAAATCTAAAATAAAAAAATCATGGTCCATAAAGACTTGTTCCTTTGACAAAATCAGGATAAATTATAGACTGAAATCTTTCTTTTCATATCGTTCATATGTAGTACCTCCCTTAAGTTCTGAGTTAAGCTCTACGATTACTGATAAATGCGTATACAAACTGAACAGGTCCACTCAAATCTGTGTGGTTCCAATCTACATGGCCCTCACATGATCTGACCAAGATTATTTCTGGAATTTAAAAGCGACTGCGACCTCTGAATTTATTTCGGCCCTTCTCAGAGTAGTCAGAGATAGGAAACGCCGAACTTAGGTAACTATACTCCGTTTGAAATAAGATTAGACATTTAACTAAACCTTTTTTACAGTCCGTTCAACCGATTTTGACTTCTATTGCGATGGCGGTATGACAAATGACAGCTGCAGTAAACAGTTGGTTTGTAACCACTTTTTTTGCTTTTAATGCCATCCTTATGCCTACGCAATAGAAGTCAAAATCGGTTGAACGGACTGTAAAAAAGGTTTGTTTAAATGACTAATCTTATTTCAAACGGAGTATAGATAATAACAAAAAAAATACAAGGCTATCATCTCTTGTATGACGATAACTTTTTTTTAATATTTAAAATATGATTGACGTGTACAAGTACTTGTACAAACCTACCTAGTGTATTTTTATTTTCTTAATGTCCCTCGGCAAACTTCGTGTGTCGTCAGTCGTCGGATTTCTACCAGTTGCCCTTTGCACTTGGTGCAGACCGGACGCTCTCAATCGACTTGGAAGTATATAGAGTTGTTAATACTCTTTTAATTCGATATAATTTATTTAAAAAATGGGATGACAGCCGCTAAAGTCGCCGGCACAACAGATAGGAAAATAGTTTTACAGCTTTATATAATTCACACGGAAATCAAAACAAAACAACAATAAAGCATTTAGTTCTGAATTCAAATTATTATACACGATAAATCTAATAATTGATGGACATATAAATTACATTCGTTTGTATTCCGAAATGCGATGATACCCGAGGGACATTAAGAAAGTAGAAATACCTACCGAATACTTACTTATAAATCATTTATCAAAATAACTATGAAATCTTCAACACACAGACAAACATAAGTAAAAAGTTTGTAACAGCAATGTAGATAATCAAGTATGGTCATTAAAATTGCCAATTTAGCGTTTAACATAATTTTATGTCAAGTTAATATGACCCGTTAAGACGTAAATCACGACGGCCTTGTAATTTAAATAATATGTTTATCAAGACTTACAACTCCACGCATAATAACTATGCAATCATTGAACACATCTTTAATAATAAAAATATTATAGGAATCAATAATATTATTGGGTATAAAGGGCTTTATTTTTGAAGTGAAAACTTCTTTAGGCCCCTCGCCCACGGCGCTTTTTGTAGCGATGCTGTCGCGAGTTTCGTAAACGCGCAACAGCATCGCTACTAACGCGTGTTAGTCGCATTTGCAACGCGCTACAGAAGCGATGCCAACGCGCTACTAACGCGCTACAGCATCGCGACTGTATCGATGCTAACGCGTTACCGTGTCGGACGACATCGGGGAGAGAACGGAAGGAGGGTAGCGCGTGTTGTTACATGATGTCCACAAAGTAATCTCTCTTTACTAAATGGGTGCATCCAATATTGACGCTGCTTTCGTTGCCTACGCTTCGGCTGCTTACGTAAAAGCAGCACCAAAGACAACGTGACTAATGTTGTCTCAACGGAGTCCATCTTGCAACTGTAGCGATCGCAGGTATTTTTGTCCCGTTACTGAATCGCGTTTGTATCGCGACAGTATCGCGTTTGCATATCGCGACTGAATCTGGGCCCGTGGGCGAGGGCACACAGCTAGCGACCGCTTCGCGACTGTATCGATGCGGACGCGCGACAGCATCGCTACAAAAAGTTGCCGTGGGCGAGGGGCCTTAGGCGCATTGGGCATTTTTGAGATGGGACTAAACCATTGATTTCACGACACTGTAATGCAATTTACCGACACCGTGGAGTAAAAGACATCATCGCGTTGATTGCCGCGGTGCGTGAAGTAAAAGACATCAACGTGTTGATTACCGTGGTGTCGTATTTTTTCAAGTTTTCACTTCTGTCGGCAATCCCGGAAATCCCCCTTGTTTTTTTTTTTGCCCGCGTGAATGTCGGAAAATATCCCACCCACGAATCCAAGTTATAAACTATGTGTGTGCAAAATTTCATCCAAATCCGTTTAACCGTTTTTGCGCCAATCCGGAACATACATCCGGACAAACAAACGGGCTAAAATTCTTCGGTATAAATAAATAAATATCGGTTGTACTATTTTATTATATTATTAATAAACAAATATAATTATATCTGTTGTATGGTTGGTTGGTAGATTGATGAGGTCCTGGGTTCGATTCTCAGGTCGGGTAATGTGTTATTGGGTTTTGCCATCAGTAATTTCTCAATAGCAGCCCGGAGTCTGGATTTGTGCCCGGTTGATGGCAATAGGCTCGCCCCCTATTACATGGGACTTAAACATAACTGGCGCAATGTGGGTGTACTATAGGTACACCTCTGCCTAACCCTTCGGGGAAACAAAGGCGTGATGTTGTATGTAATGTGGGCTTTATTATACAGGGTGTATCAGAAAGGTGTGGTCAAAATTATGAATGTAGTACAGAAAAATTGGGATACATTTGGGTCGAGTAGGTATATATTTTTAGGTTATAGGGAGGAATTAGCAGATTACAATTCATAAAGCAGTGTTAAAAGCGTTCATTCTAAAAGTTGGCAACGTCGCAAATAGCTGTCAAATATTTACCAGTTTTAATTAATTTGGCAATATTACTGTTTGGAAATATCAAATTTTGCTAATTATTACACTGTTTGTGCTGTAACATGGTGCGGGTGACAGGTGACAGAAAGGGTAAATGTATTTAATTGACTACAGTTATTACTGATTCGGATAGGCAATCGCTCCATACGTGCAGATCAAAATGTAAAAAAGCGGCCAAGTGCGACTCGGACTCCCCCATGAAGGGTTCCATAGCAGCAAGTAACATTGAATGAAAGGTAAATTGCGATTTACGATTTATGACGTATTAAAAAAAAAACTACTTGCTAGATCTCGTTCAAACCAATTTTCGGTGGAAGTTTACATGGTAATGTACATCATATACTTTTTTTTACTTTTATCATTCTCTTATTTTAGAAGTTACAGGGGGGGACACACATTTTACCACTTTGGAAGTGTCTCAGTGTATTCAGTTTAGAAAAAAATGAAATTAGAAACTGCAATATCATTTTTAAAGACCTATTCATAGACACCCCACACGAATGGGTTTGATGAAGAGTTGTTGAGTTTCAGTTCTAAGTATGGGGAAACCCCAATTTTATTTGTTTTTTTTTTCTATTTTTGTGTGAAAATCTTAATGCGGTTCACATAATACATCTACTTACCAAGTTTCAACAGCATAGCTCTTATAGTTTCGGAAAAAAGTGGCTGTGACATACGGACGGATAGACAGACATGACGAATCCATAAGGGTTCCGTTTTTGCCATTTGGCTACGGAATCCTAAAAAACAGTTACGAAATGGCTACTTGAATTGGATTATGCAGAGACTGAACATTTACTAAATATTTTAAAATAATTTCGACTACCGGGAATATGCACCTACTCAAATTAATATTTAATTGCGTTTCACCTTGTTAACCACACACAGACACACACACCCACACACTCTCGGGCAAGTAGGTGCTCGCGCACAGTGCCCTTCGTGGGGGCTGGGCGCTAGGACTTATATTGCACTCACGGACACACAACACTCTCCAAAGACACACACAGCACATCTTTTGTTTTGTAAATTAATTTCCCTTCCTCTCAGTACTTGGAGCTTTTACAATATTGTATGTAGTACGTAAGTGCAATTAAATGTTGTAATTTTAAGAGTGTGAGCCTGGAGATCTGTCATACAGGTCCCGAACCCAGTATAGACTCCAGCTCTCACAAAGGTTTGAATCTGCCTGTAACCTATATACCAAATTTGTACCTTTTTGAGAGAAATAAATTACTATTAATGTAAAATACTGATATTCAGCTGCAGCCAGTTAGACTGGAAGCCGACCCTAACATAGTTGGGGAAAGGCAGGCAGATTTTTGAGTTATTACTGATTCCGTATTATGTACACACTCTCGTATGTACGTATCATAGTCGTAAAATACGGAATCGGTAATAACTGTAGTTTATACAATAAATTTACCCTTTTTGTCACCTGTCACCCGCACTATGCTGCGCAAACAGTAGGTATAGTGACTTCATAATGAATTGCAATTAAAACACTAAATTTGATGTTGCAACCGTTTTAGATGTAAAAATTTGGAAAGTTTCCAAATACTTTTTTACATCTAAAATTAAATATTCTGCGTTACGATATTAATTATTACATTTCATAATCAATATTTTAGTTCACTAGTTAGCGATATTTCATATTTCCATACAGTAATATTGCCAAATTAATCAAAACAGCAAAATATTTGACAGCTATAACTCCATTTGAAATAAGATTAGACATTTAACTAAACCTTTTTTACAGTCCGTTCAACCGATTTTGACTTCTATTGCGTTGGTGGCATGACAAATGGCAGCTGCAGTAAACAGTTGGTTTGTAACCACTTTTTTGCTTTTAATGCCATCCTTATGCCTACGATATAGAAGTCAGAATCGGTTGAGCGGACTGTTAAAAAGGTTTGTTTGAATGTCTAATCTTATTTCAAATGGTATATAGGTATTTGCGAAGTTGCTCACTTTCAGAAACCACGCTCTTTAAAAGCGGTACAGTTCGCTATAATCTCCCGTGTGGTTCACAAAATGTCAGTCGTGCCCATGTTCGGTGCACGCCCGCGGATTTAACGACCGCAGAATTTGTTGGTCCTCCTGATTGAAAGGGTATTACTATTTGATTTGAGTTTTTTAAAGGCCTTTTTTCTTGTATGCATTAAACTGCTTCACCTGAGTGTTTTAAAAGACAAGATTAAAAAATATAGTAAGCCATTTTGTTTTTTGACAATTTTTGATTTATTACTATCTTTTGTCCGCGGTTTCGCCTGCGAGGATGTCGGAAAATATCCCACGGGAACGTCGTAAACAATCTATTAATTTCGAAATACATTGATTTCATACACTTTATTGGTTTACGCGGCGCACGCCAGTAAATCTCCCAGTCGGCAATTTTCCGACATATTCAAAAAGCATCATATTTCAGCCAATTTACACAAAACCAGAATGAGTTATACACTTAAATCTTCCTCATGAATGACTCCGTCCATTGGTGAAAATCGTATGAAAATCCGTTCGGTAGTTTTTGAGTTTATCGCGTTCAGACAAACAGACAGGCGCAGCGGGGGACTTTGTTTTATAATATCTAAGGATGTAGTAATAGTGATTAGTCCTTTGATCTATAAATGGCTTGTATATTATGCAACATTCCTTTCTCTAATAGTCTCCATTCACGATCAAACTTGAATAAATATACAGGATGTTTGGCAGAACGTTGAACATACGAAAATGGTGGATAGGTGGGGTCATCTGCTACTTACTCAGCCCTAATTTATTTGGCCCTGGCCCCCTGTTTTTTTTTTAATGCAATTTGAAATTATTTTTTACATCTTTCTGTAAGTTTGAAGACTCATAACTTTTTTCTAGCTAACATCTGAATAAAGCAATAATTTTGTAAGAATCTGCCAACATTAAAGATTAAAAAAAAACAAAAATATTGCCTGTTTTACCCATTTTTAATAAAAATTACACTTTAAAGTTAAGAAAGTGGTGAAACTAGAAGAAAGCAATTTTTTTTTTAATATCCAGTGGGCCAGGTCCAAATAAATTAGGGCTGAGTAAGTAGCAGATGACCCCACCTATCCACCATTTTCGTATGTTCAACGTTCTGCCAAACACCCTGTATATGTATAATATAATATTATCATTTAATTCAGAAAACATCCATATTTCGACACACACACTTTAAAAACAACTAATTCACATAGAAATAAAAACAAACAAAACAAAACAACATACACAAAATAAAACCAGTTAAGGACACAGTTACATACAGTAAGACCGGGAGGAACTGTCCACTGCTCACAGTGCAGTATGCAAACGTATCCAGTGGAGCAGCAGTGGAGAGTCCCACCTGTCCGCGAACACGCTTATTATACTATTGCTACTGGACCTAACACGACTCAGCAGCGACGCACACTGCTTCCTTATAAGAGCGAACCAATCAAAGAAACCCATCGGTGTGCGCTTCTGCGAACATAGTCGAAGCACTGCAGAATCGTGGTAGCCCCAGCAGCACCCTAAACGCGTTGTTGTATTGAAAGAAATAAAGAAATTTTTTTATTTGGAGACAGTTCGTGAAACACAAAATACAAATAACAAAGTGAAAAAGTCGTACAACCATTAGTACATCAGTGCAATGTAACTTTTACCGATCGTTTACAGCGGTTTTAGAAACTTCTTAAAACAGCACAGGTTTCCTTCCGACAAAAAAAATTGGAACATGTCTATTTTTTTCTACTTTAGAGCGACTAGGGACTCTTTTATAACTAACTACATAAATGTATGTAACATAACATAATAACATCACGCCTCAAATCCCGAAAGGGTTAGGCAGAGCTGCACTTATAGTACTGTGAGCACCACGCTTGGCTGCGGTACTCGGGACCGTGTAGAAATCAAAGAACTTTTGAGGAGAAAATTATATTTAAACCATTAGTACAATATTATACAGAAACACGCGCGCCGCGACTTGAGGCTAGACTATCATTTTTTCACCGACAAGTGAAAACCATATAAAAAATCCTAATTTAAACATATCTTGTCAGATTGTTCGGATGACGTACAGCGTTCTTGCCAGCCTGTACAGCATGAGGTTGTATCTCATAATAAAACCTCACAGTACCCACATTTCGCCAGTTATGTTCAAGTCCCATGTAATAGGGGGCGAGCCTATTGCTATCAACCGGGCACAAATTCAGACTCCGGGCTGCGACTGAGAAATTCCTTATGGAATAACCCAATAACAATTTGCCTGACCTGGGAATCGAACCCAGGATATACAACATATCCCGAAATTAACCCACACCACCAAACACTCCAATTAGAATATTATGTTATAGTTATAAATAATTTCGTAAACATGTGTGCACTTAGTGAGGTGTAGTTTGATTGTAAATGGTAGTAAATGTGTGCGTGTGTGTATGCACAGAGTGGAGGTGTAGTTTTGGCAAGCTTCACTGTATTGTTCGCAGCGCTATGGCTTGGTTTTTTTATTTAGTCTGAGTCATACACTGAATTTTTTAAATCAGTTGTACTGATTGTGGAAGGAAATTGTGGTCAAATTTCGCACGCACACAGACGCACACATAAGGGTAGTGATGTTCAAATCCGCTAGAAACTATAGACCTAGACGTGTTATAGACTATAAAATATATTTTTCTAGCGCGTTATTTTATACGCTATCATTATAACACGTTGTTACAAAACTCGGCCGCAGTCAGAACGCGGAGACGTTATCATTTTATTTGCCAACACGCTAGATGGACTTAATGTTGCGCGGTGAATTTTATCTCACAACACGCTGTACACGAAAGAATATAATATTTTTCTCATAAAGCGTTAGAAATCAATGAACTTTTAGGTGATAAGTGTTAAAATTTTGATTATCTAACTAAATCTATTTCTAATCGCGATTAAAAACGTGTGGAATAAAATTGGTTTTCATGAACTTTAAATTCACATCAACACCTCAGACTATAAAACTTTATTGCTATCCCGTTCTGGCTCCGCTGTGCACGTTTAGACTTTTAGACATTTAGTTTGTTGAAGTAATATATTACTATAGTTTGTTGAAGTAATATATTACTAGATGCTTTGTACACATATCGTGCTATGTTTTGGCGCTATACGTTTTATTAACCACCACTACATAAGGGTACACGTACAGATGTTTTATCTCACGAAAGTGGGTGACCCATACTTGTGTGTGTAAGTGTACATGCACGCTGTCTTTGCGTGCGTAGTTTGTAGTAGGTATTTTTTTATTTATTTTAAACATACACTCCATTACAGTCTCCCAATTCGGTAGTATGTAGTTAATTATCAATTAATGAAATAATACAACATAAAAATTAAAAACATAACACGTATAACGTTACCCTTGCGAACTCGCTCAGTGAACATGAGAAAAGATCTAAAGTCAAAGTCAAAAAGTCAAAAGTCAAATCATTTATTTCAAATAGGCACTTTTGAACGTCAAAAATTACAAAATAATTAAATTGATTCTAGTCGCCCCTTCCAAAAGGTAGTTTTCATATGGAGAAGAATGGGCAAGAAACTCCACCGTTACTCTTTTAAAATGTTTTACAATTGTTTGTATATGTACGTACATTAGTTAAATAATTATTATATGTGAAGACGATGCACCTAGAATAAAATTACTATACCACAATAGGAAAAAAGAATTAAAAATTAAGCAACGACAGATAATTTAATATGTGATAGATACATGGTGCTCACATATTTACAAACATTGTAAAAGTAGACGATTTTCCTAAAATTTTGTAATTAAAAGTCAGTGTGTGAGGAAGTAATCACAGAATGTAAAATCAATGTCATAAAACACAAAATAATAAATTTTACAATTAAATTAGAAACCAGTTTGATTTTGTCTTGACTCTAAATTGTCCTATGGAGCAGGACCAGCATGTTTCCAAGCACTCTTATCTTGGATATAATCCCCTAATTTGTAATATGCTTGTTTACAAAGTGTACTTTTAATGTGATCTATTTTGTTGCCAACAAAATTTAATATATCGTATCGTTAAATTTAGTATATCGTCCATTTTGGTTTGTTTTGACTGTACAGCGGAAATGTGGCTGTTAATTTACGTAGTTTTAATTATTTTCGGAATAAATGACAAAACGATTCAGTAAACGATTCTGAACAAACTACTTTCATAATGCGAATTAATTTAATTACACATTGTAAGTACTATAAAATACAATAGACGTGGATATATTTAGTAACCTGTTCCGCTTAGCTATTTCTAAAAAGCCATAAAAAGCAGACTGCAGACTGCACTCAGCGCTCGGTGTGGCAACACGCCGTGTTCGAGTTCGCAACAAGCCCATCGTCATCCTGAGGATGCCTCGTTGAGAGGTGAAACACGTGTCGATTTATTTCAGGAGTTTTTATGGCTCTTTAGAAATAGCTAAGCGGAACAGGTTACTAAATATATCCACGTCTATTGTATTTTATAACGGATTTCCGCAAGGTCACGCCTGAATCAATTAACATTGTAAGTACTGTTAAACAATGATCTATCGTGATAAACCAGAGAGGCACTACTGCTTACCTTTCTTCTCTTAATAGCTAAACATCTCAACAAACGCCATACCGACACAGATTTATATTAACTACCCTGTAGGGAACACCACGAGGGCTGAAATCATGGAACAAATTAACTTACAATATCACGCCCTCTCCATTACACAATCATTCTATGGGGCTATTCATTTTTGATACACTTTGCTAGTTATTTATTTACTTAATAACCAGTGATCGGAGTAGGTAGACTGATTTTACGTACTCGCATCATGAATAGTCATAAAAATCATAACATGGATGAGCCTTTTTCCGGGGTTTCATTTTGGTACTTACGGGATTGAAACAAATATTGTTAAAGTAAGGATTTTTAAACTACTACATTAGAAATTAATAGAATGCGATAGATAAACATTTAAAATATATGTCGGATCCGATCATTAGTACGGACACGAAACGAATCGCAAGCGCGCCACTGGCGACATCAAGAGTGATTTACCGACACCAAAAAAGGCGCGCTTCTACAGAGTCGTGATGTTTGATGGCCAAGGCGAGGAGGGCATTGAGCCTCTGGTTGCATTGGAGTCAAGACGTCGCGGAACTGTTCTCGATTCGTGGTGCTCAGTTATTGTGTTAGTTGTAATTTGTGATAATTTTGTTAATTGGTGATTTTAATAAAAGCCGTCGCACCCAGTGTGTGTATAATTTAGCTAGTGTGATTCATTTGATAGTAAATTATAATGTGATCTGAACTGAAAACTGTTTTTCTATTGCGCATTAACAAACGCTACCCACACTACGCCCACAGTAGTTCAAATATCGCTGATAATAACGAAAGTCACATACCCGTCTCCGACATATATTATATTATTATATTGTTTTTATAGTAAACCTATCTTTTTCTTGGAGTCCGATCACCTATATATTATAAAAAAGACAGCAAAAGGGTTAAATATTTCTTATTCATATTGATGTATTCTTTATTCTACACATTACAACATTTGAAATTCCCTAAAAAAATCTTAATAATTTCAAAATCCCGGAATCCCGGAGGCATATCCATACTAATAGGTATATACGTGCCAGTTCACTGACCCCAAATCAATCTACCTACTTCGATCACTGTTAATAAGGCACCAAGTCCCACTATACTAATCAAAAATACATACAATTCATTACATCAATAAAAAAAAGTACATTACAATTCTGCCTCATTGGTCTAGTGGTCGCAAGCGCTACTCCTGAGCATGAGGTCCTGGGTTCGATCACCGGGTCGGGCAAAGAGTTATTGGGGTTTTCTATCTGGAATTTCTCAGTAGCAGCCCGGAGTCTGGATTTGTGCCCGGTTGATGGCAATAGGCTCGCCCCCTATTACATGGGACTTAAACATAACTGGCGAAATGTGGGTGTACCTACTGCAGGTACACTTCTGCGCAACCCTTCGGGGAAACAAGGCGTGATGTTATGTAACTCATTAGAGACCATTAAAATATTACAATTCATTATTAGTACATTAAGGCGATTATCACACTGCACCGCATCACGCTGCATGTTGCGTGTCAACGATCTGAATGAACGCGCGTGGATGCATTTTCTGTGTGTTGGACTGTGCGTGTTTTCTATACAAACGGAGATACTTACAAGCAACGTTTAAACACGCATTCACGTGCTACGCTGCGTGGTGCGTGACAGTGTGTTAATCGCCTAAAATTCAAATTCAAAATTCCATACAATCACAAAATAAATTACATTAAAACTAAGTACTTAGTCATTAAAAGAAAATTTCACTACATTACAGTATCACTATCTAACAAAAACTAACCAAAATATCACAATTAGGTCGGAAAATCCTCCATTTTCTATAGAAGATGAGTGAACTTTACACCCTGTTCCTCATACCACTAAAAATCTAAAACGCAAAAGTGTCGATCAATGTTAGTTCCTAAGTACTTTGTACATAAATAACACATGACATTGCCAGCATTTTTAATATCCTTATATCGTGCATCGAAATAATAATATGTTTTCGAATACACTTAATTTTAATAGAGCATCATCACAGATTATAAACTTAACTACCCCACAGCGATCACCATGGGGGATAATGTTATAGTACGAATTTAGTTACAATATAACGCCCGGGAATCTCGATGATAATATTATTAGATGAGGGTATTTTTAAGTAATAAGAGAGAGACAGTTTTTGCATATCCAATAATCCGTGGGGTAGATCTATAGGGTTTTCGACATAATAAGTATGAAAAATGTGATTATCAGAAATGGAAATAAAAACGGTTAAAGTTGAAAGAGTCAAGAGATTGACTCCCACTATTCAAATATAAATTGCGTATTTTTTAAATTGATAAAGCTTACTACACGATCCAGGATTTCCTTAATAAAACTCAAAAAACTCAAAGCATTTATTTCAATTAAACCATTTATAGGCACTTTTGAACTGTCAAAGAATCGGTCAGTTAGTCAGAAAGTTGAAGCTAGTTGCCCATTCCAAAACGTAGATCTCTATGGAGAAGAACGGGCAAGAAACTCCAAGGCCACACTTTTAAATATAGATATTACAAAATTCCGGGTACATCATTATGGTTGCTTCTATATGTGAGAACAATGTACAAAAAAATATTAAAACAATTGAAAATATAAGATTAAAAATAAGCCCTGGCAGATAAGAGATGACCAGTCTCAACTGACGGCGCCCGTTCACGAACATGACGCGTGGATCAGCACCATCCAGCTCAACCATTTTGTAGGGAACCGAATGATCCAACACACTCGCCACCATCAGCGAGACATTTTAGTGAGCTTGACAATCTCTCAACTGCCATGCTCTTTCAAGTCAACATACGTCTTAATAACATAATAAACGGCTCCATGGTACTCACATTTACAAAAAATCAAAAAATGCTTCTAATTTATACAAAACTATAGTTTGCAATGTATTTAAAAAATTAATAGAATTTTACAACCAAAAAGTAAGAAAATCATTATTATCTAATTGGAGCATTAAACAATTTACTTGGTAAAATAAAAAAAATAAACATTTAAGTTCGTAATGTCAAAAACAAAATTAAAAAAAAAGGGAAAGCAACTCTTCCAAATATTAAAATTTTAACTAGTGAGCCCAAGTGGCTGTGGAGCAGGACCAGCATTAAGCCAAGCATTTTTATCTACGATATAATCATCCAACTTATAATATGCTTGTCTACATAGTGTGCGTTTAATGCATGTTTTAAATTTCTTCTCATTTAGTTGAAGAATATCGAGTGGTATTTTATTATAACATTTTACACAGTACCCCATAAAAGAAGTGTGAACTTTAGACAATCTAAAACGTGGTTGATCTAATTTATTCCTATTTCTAGTGTTAAAATTATGCCTGTCACTTATCTTACTAAAAAGGTGTAGATTATTTAAGGTAATTATTGCCTACTACAATCTGTCACCAGACACCTAATTGTTATTGTTAGAGCCCACAATAAAAAGATTTGATTTGATTTGAATTTAAACAAAACTAAAATTGCAGACTTTTCTCTCGAAAGGTTCCTAGCTATGTAAGAAAATAGCTCATGTCGATGTTAAACTATTAGATATTCAGCAAGGTGGTAGTGCAGCTGACTAGCTAGCGTGCTCCAGATGTAAGAAAGATAAAAAGAAAAAGTATTTATTGAGACTCGCACAGGAAATCACAAATTAAACTAAAACACACTCATTAACATCAATAAAAAATATTATTAAAAAAATAAAAGCAAGAATCTATCTCAGCATGATGCTGCGACATTTTAAAAATAAATGTCGCAGCACTGGTATTCTGATGTACCTACTTATACATCATTTAAAAGTATCGCCACTGCTGGATTCAACGACTAAAACCATAGAAATATAAATATAAAACGAATCAAAAGAAACCCATAAAAGCAATTCCATCTCAACGTACTAAAGATTACTCAAGAACAGTTCAGACTCATCCAATGTTATAACTAGATAAACTTTATTGCTGAACACGTCATAATATCACTCCACTTTGGCTAACAACCAATAAAAATAATTAGCAAATGTTTTCTACAGCCCCATTTATCACTATTATGAAATCACTAGCAATTACTGAAGGAAAATTACTCTGAATTTCTTTCAAAGGAAAATTTACTCTACCCCTTTCAGAACAGACTTCAAAATCCTTTAACAGAAATACATGGTCTTTAAAATAATACGACAAGAGAACTGGCAATCGAAATTCAACTGTGATTCTCAAGAATTATAGTTGAAAATCGCGAAAACGTGTCTTCAGTATCAGATTTTCATAGTACCAAACCCAGAGGAAAGAGGCTGGTTGCCTATCTCATTCTAACACACAGCAAAAGATATCCTTCTCAGTCACACACGCTCTATTGATTTTCCACAAGCGGATGGCACCTTTAAGAGGAGGGTATTTGCATACTGCAATTTGCTAAATCTAGTGAAGATTTTTAGGGTTCCGTGTCATCATTTTGAGCGTAAAATCTTGAAAATCACCTCTGATATGATTATGTGCTTTGTTGTGGAGATGAATTCTTGAATATTCTTAAAGAAAAAATAGGAATTTTGATGAAATGTGTAAACATATATTAAATTTGTCTGTTTTCATCAGTCTTATCAAGATTACTCTGAAGGGAATTACGCCAAAATGTTTTAGCATCATATTCATTATGCGTACAGCTAAGGAGTGGATTTCCTAGATGGAATTTGTGTTTCCTAGTAGCTATGACCTGAGAGTTTTCAAGCCTCAGTGTATAACTTCAAGCAAGCGCGTTCCATCGTCAAGGGTCAACCAATTAGAGCTGCAAATGAGAATTTCCCAAAGGAAAAATAAAATAACACTACTAGATCTGGGAACCTAACCCAGGGCATCATGCTCAGCATAAAGATATTTAGGTGACAAGTGTACAGACGCCAGCACATCAAGCTACTACAATCTGTCAAATGTCAGACTTCAGCGATAAAGTTGAAAATCTATTAAATAATTAATAGATTTTCAACTTTATCGCTGAAGTCTAAGGTTCAAAGTTGATTGGGAAAATTTGACAGTTTCGGGTAGCTTGATGTGCTGGCGTCTGTACAACGGCACAAAATTTTTTTGGCGTGCGGCTAGTATCGGTACTACCGCCGCCATCATGTTTTTTAATACAATTTCTGTGACAATTTCACAAATATTCACCAACAACGCCCCCCTGTCAATGTCATTCAGACGCCAAAAGATCCTTGTACTGCTGTACCTATGTGACATGAAGCTGACAGCAGACAGCTCTATTACTGAGTTATACTGTGTCCAATAATCAAGTAGGTAAGTATTTCGAGCAGTGGTGGCCCAGTGAGCAGTTGTGGCCCAGTGAGCAGCTGTGGCCCAGTGAGCAGTTGTGGCCCAGTGAGCAGCTGTGGCCCAGTGAGCAGTTGTGGCCCAGTGAGCAGCTGTGGGCCAGTGAGCAGTGGTGCCCCAGTGGTAACGGCCCTGACTTACGATTTGTAGGTCGTGGGTTCGAAACCAGGCAGTCGCTTTACTAAGTGTAAATAATTTCATCACCACTGCTCTCAAAACGATGAGGGAAAACATCGTGAGGAAATCGTCTTGTCCTAGAACCACAAATTCGAAGACATGTGACATCTACCAACCTGCACTGTGCCCGCGTGGTGGATTACGGCCCACGGGTCTCACAATGTCCTAGCAGTGGGAACATAATAGGCTGAATATCCTTATTTTATGAGCTATTCTCATACAAGGAGCTCCTGCCAATACGTGAGAAAAATTACGAAAACTTAAACAAAAAAACTGAAATACCTACCCCTTAAACAATGAAGATACGAGACCTCCCCCTTCTCCCAATTACATAACAATCGTCGCATTAAACTTTAATTGGGTGTAAAGAGCGCCCCCTTAAATGGGAGCCACCCAAAGAGTACACAACTCACCCACACATAGAACGCTGTCTTCTGATTGGTCGGTTGTAGGCGAGAATATTGCGCACATGTTGAAGCTATTTGTGCTATGCAGATATGGCTATACAGGGTGTGTTGGCAATTGAGGATGGAAATAATATTGTTGCTTGCAGAGCAAATACCTATTCGAAATGAAAATTGAAATCCTTCAATAATTTACTTGGAAAGTTTACAAAACCAAAACAACAAAGGTATGACATTGAAAACGTCACGTGATCACGTCTAAACTCATAGAACAAAAATGATCTTCTCTCATTATGGCACTAAGAAAGATGAAGCTCTTCTATAACTACAATAATTTCCTTGGTCACAACACCTACAAAAACGTGATGCAATGCCAGCCATTACACAATGGCACAGCATTGTGGCTGACATGTACACACATGTGTAATGTAATGTAACGCGAATAGTGTGGACGGCATCGAAAGATGGATCAGCGCAAACGCTAGCCCGAGCGTTACACACATTACACGTGTCTGCACATGGCTTTAGCGTTAGGCGTCTTAGGCGTAAAAAATACAAATTCTTGGCAGGAAAACATAACAACCTAACGCAACATCACGACTGTATTCTCCAGAAGAGAAAGCAGATGTGTGTTTCCCAACCCCTGATTTCGCTAGTTTATGCCCTAACAAGGCAGTCAAAATATTACAAAAATTTTAATGTTTTGAGCACCTTGTATATCAGACGTTGGTAATGACACGTTTAACTGTATTGCACGTCTCACTCACACATCGACACTGAAGTGTGGAGGGGAGGGGGGGGGGTGTAGTCACACAGTAAATGTGAAATCTGGGAGGAAGGCGACATTTTGTAAAAGAAATGGGTGTAAATGGCGTTCTGGTGGTTTGTTAATTAGTTGGATAGAATCTTTAATTATGGACCAGTAATTACATTGTTAGTGATAGTAAATATCTGCAAGTACTCTGTAAGTTTTGTATTTGCTGGGACTCAAAGCGTATGTCTTGTTACATTGCAAATATCAAGAAATGTAGAGTAAGTATTAGAGTACCTATGGATGTAATTTTTATGACAAAACATGAAAATCATTCAGAAGTTTTCAGGAGAAAATTTATCAAACAGATTTGTGAATAATAGAGATTGACTTTACATTTATAATACTTAAAGGTAACCTTATGTAGATGACGGAAACGTTTTCTTTTTCACGAATAAAGCTTGAATAGGTGTACCCACAAACCGACAAAGTTATTATTCAACACGTACCATTTCCTTCCGAACTATATGTTTTGGGTTGAGAAAAGATACTTTCCATTTTCTATCCAAGACCAGTTCTCCAAAAAGATAATAAGAACAAAGTAATCCTAAACGTCCCACATAAGGGAAGCATCAAGAAATTCTGCGCCCAATCCATATTGGTGTCAGAAAGAGACCGGGGTATATGTTAGAGAGAGACGGGGCACTCAATCCATCGTCTTACAATCCCATTTCCGGCAAGTATCACTCCTTTAGCAAATACCTCCCACTTATGTACAGGCGAGGGAAAGAGTCTTTGAATACTATACTCCGTTTGAAATAAGATTAGACATTTAAATAAACCTTTTTTACAGTCCGTTCAACCGATTTTGACTTTTATTGCGTCGGTTGCATGACAAATGGCAGCTGCAGTAAACAGTTGGTATTGTAACCACTTTTTTGCTTTTAATGCCATCCTTATGCCTATCTATTATCCTGCCTGTAATAGAAGTCAAAATCGATTGAACGGACTGTAAAAAAAGTTGCTTAATATTTTAAATACATTTGGCAGTCGTTATAAGCGCAAACTCAAAGCATTTATTTAAATTAAACCATTTACAGGCACTTTTGAGTTGTCAAGGAGTCGGTCAATTAATAAGAAAGTTGAAGCTAGTTGCCCGTTCCAAAACGTAGATCTCTGGAGAAGAATGGGCAAAAACTCCATGGACACTCTTTTAAATCAAGATATATATTACAAAATCCTGGTTACATTATTCTTGTTGCTTCATACCTATGCTTCATATCAATGTAAAAAAAAAAAACAATATA
Organism: Agrochola lychnidis; assembly: GCA_963680765.1. Taxonomy (NCBI): domain Eukaryota; kingdom Metazoa; phylum Arthropoda; class Insecta; order Lepidoptera; family Noctuidae; genus Agrochola; species Agrochola lychnidis. The sequence goes on along the minus strand of OY796869.1, from coordinate 2,757,755 downwards.
AAACCAATATCGCTGCCAATGTGGTGAAGGTGTCGACTATCTCGGACACCATGGCCTATCCTGCAGTAAGAGCGCAGGCCGGATAGCACGGCACGCCAGCATCAATGACATCATCCGTCGTGTTCTTGTCACCGCCGGAGTGCCAGCTGTTTTAGAACCCAATGGCTTGGCACGCGACGATGGGAAGAGACCAGACGGAATGACCATAATGCCTTGGAAGGTAGGTATGCCTTTGGTGTGGGATGCAACGTGTGTCGACACCCTTGCGCCATCCCATCTTCCTAGCACGGCGGGCTGTGCTGCGGCTGCTGCTGCAGGTGCGGAAAACCTCAAACGGCGTAAATACTCCAGTCTTATTGGGACTTATATGTTTGAGCCGTTTGGGGTTGAAACAGTAGGGCCATGGGGTCCGAGTGCCCACCTAGTTTTTCAAGACATCGCCAAGCGGCTGGTCGACTCTTCACGTGACCAGAGGGCTGGCCTATTCTTTGGTCAAAGAATCAGCATTGCCAAACAACGTGGCAATGCTGCCAGCCTTTTGTTCACTTTTCCTATTGACAGCGATGCGGACGAATTTTTTGATGCCCTATGATTATTTCCTCCCCCCTTTTTTATACACTTGTACATATTAATATTTTAAGTCTGATAGTTTTTAAATAATGTAAATACGTGTGTGCAAATAATAGTTATTTATGCAACTGTTGTATAATAAGGGGTATTAAAATACGAATGTGAGTTTCATTTTAATACCTAATTATAACAGTTGCATACAATACTTTATCTACACCCATGATATGAATCCTCTATAAAAGTTTCTGAAACCATTGGGTGTTTGTAATTCAAGATCAAGAATAAAGAAATTCCCACGAAATTCAGTACAACTGCACGTATGTCGTCGCCTGCAGCAGCACATCACACACACATGCGTACAGCGGGTGCTGCTGTTCCCCGCTTGAACGTCGAAACGAGTTACGTAATGAAATTTAGTACAACATTGTATCACTCATTGGGATGAGGTAATGGTTACTATGACACTGACTATTTTAATGGCGGCAATAAGCTAACTGCTTTTGAAACATTTATAGAGGTTTTATAGCATGGGTGTAGATAAAACTATTGAAAAAATCTTGTTTAAACGCAAAAAAATAAACAATTTAAAATAAAGGTAATAAAGAGATGATCAGTCAATCCTATCCCATATAGCCAATTCTATATTGACCCAGTGTGGACCAATAATTCTGTTGGCGTCAAGCTCGTCCCGCCATCTCCGTTTGGGTTCACCGCGATGTCGCTCGACGTCTTCTGGGACCAACATTGTGGTTGACTTAAGAATGCGGCGACGCATGAATTGTCCATACAAACGTAGTACATAAATCATTTGCAATTTGAGCATATTTCCATCATATTATGTTGATATTCGAATTGAGACAGTATTTATCTAGGCTCCTACGTCTTTTTATTTCCAAAAACTTACCTTTAAATGAAGTGTAAGCGAATTGCATTTCGTACATTTTTACTGCGTAAATGACATGTTTTCATTTTTTTTTTCTGTATTATAAACAACAATATTTGTAATATTGTTTCCGCAGAAGCATAGTTTATGTTTTCAAGTTACAAATTATCGAAAAAAAAATAATGGAAATACATTGAGTTTTCATTCATAATTTTTTGTATTACGGAACACATCCAAATTTATCATAAATTTTCGAAAGCTAGTAGTACTATAACGTCAAGCAATAATTGTCAATGTGTGCGTGGTAGTATTGCTCACTATAGGTGTATATCGCTCCGACAGGCACTCACACTAGCGCAACGTGCTTGGAATTGAATTTTGCAAACATCTCGATTTGTAGTTGCGAGCTGTGTCGCCGGCCTCTTAACCCATGATCCGTACCCTAATTGCGTAATACACGAACAATCACAATTTATTTCGATTTGAAACAGATTGCTAATCCATTGCTTCATTATGTTCGAAAAATTTGTCTGCTTAACAACGTACTACGTACTGTAGTGTGTTACGCAATTACCTACCTCGCTGTTAACATCTGGTAGGCTATTTGATTGTTGCACACAAAAAAAAAAACAAAAAGCTAAAGAGTTGCATTTTCTACCATGCTCTGAGGCCTTAACCAAAGAGTTTTCAAATATCGAATGAATAGATTACTTCTAGGCAAGCGCTCACAATGGGCCTTATCAGAAGGCTAAACGTCACCCAAAGGGCAATGGAGAGGGCTATGCTTGGAGTGTCCCTACGTGATCGAATCAGAAATGAAAAGATCCGCAGGAGAACCAAGGTAACCGACATAGCCCGAAGAATTGCCAAACTTAAATGCCAATGGGCAGGGTACATTGCTCGCAGAACGGATGGCCGATGGGGTCGAAAGGTTCTGGAGTGGTACCGGAAGACGTAGCGTTGGAAGGCCTCCCACAAGATGGACCAATGACCTTGTGAAGGCCGCAGGAATCCGCTGGATGCGGAAAGCACAGAATCGGTCAAAAGTGGCGGTGCTTGGGGGAAGATTATGTCCAGCAGTGGACGTCTTTCGGCTGAAATGATGATGGATGATGAAGCGCTCACCATCGTCAGCCAATTAATCGTTTACCATCAAGCGAGAAAGTGTTGATGGGCTTTTTCGGGGCAACTTTTGACCTTCTAAATGCTATTGGTTCTCAGTCTAGCTCGAAAAAACGATTATTGTATTTGGAATACAGGTATAATCGTGACCACTTCAAAATGTAAACCTCTTTACTCAAAATCTCTTACTACCCCATTCCAATAACCATAGACTTTGTTTCCGCGTCTGTACTCTATGCCCAGGGGTGGCACTTATCTCTGCAAGAGCTTGGGGGCGGGTGACGAGTTTGGAAGGGGGCGAGGGGGTGTTATTTGTCCCCCATTACCGAGCTGTTAGTATAAGCGGCGACGGGGGCCATTTGTAGAGCGCTCTGGGTAGGTATAGATGCTGTGTGATGAGAGTATCAGAGTGGAGAGATAATTGGAACTGATTACATAGGAATTAGTTAAGATCATTAACTATTTATGGCTGTAGATAATATATAATTAAACTGTGGGTTTGTGCAGCCTAGACTTAGTTAATAGACAGTTTTTCAGAATGATATAACGACGCCATTGAGTGAAAACCTCGTAAGTTAAAAAAAAAATAACTTTTCAGGAGGAACAAAAACTGCGTTCTGTAAAATTTTTGTACGGCGTCTTTTATATTTTTTTATTAATTAATATGGAAATTTAACCCGCTTTTTATATCCAGAACTGCGAACATAAAATACGCCGTGCAAAAATTTTACAGCACGCAGTTTTGTCTTTCTCCCGAAAAGTTACTTCTATTACACTTACGAGGTTTTCACTCTAAGGCATGTCGATAAGTGTTTACGAGTCAACCTCTTTTGACAAAAAATGGCGTCCTACCGTTTTAAATCATTTTCATTTTCGTCTTCATTTGCTACTTTTATGTAGTATACAAGCACAATTATATTGTCATCATCATCATCCGCCTATAAATGTTCCCACTGCTGGGACACAGGCCTCCTCTCTGTGAGAGGGAGTGGGGCGTAATCCACCACGCGGGCTCAGTGCGGATTGGTAGAGTCACATGTCTTCGAATTTTCGGTTCTAGGACATGCCGGTTTCCTCACGATGTTTTCCTTCACCGTTTTGAGAGCAGTGGTAATGAAATAATTTACACAAAGTAAAGCGCCTGTCTGGGTTCGAACCTACGACCTACAACTCGTAAATCGCGGTCGTTACCACTGGGCCATCGCTGCATTATATTGTATTATTATATATTTCAACAATTATGGGACGCTTCAACCTTGCACCTTGCTACAGCAGTGCAACGAGTACAACGTAACTTCGTCAGGTTGTATTTTTAAAGAAAGAAAAAAAAGTATTTATTGAGACTCACACAGGAGATCACAAATTAAACTTATCATATTTAGAACAAGTAACCAAAATAAATAAAAACAAAGTAAAATGGAAGCAGAAAGTTCTGTACGAGGCCAAAAGGCTCCTATCTCAGCATGATGTTGTGACATTTAAAAATAAGAGTCGCAGCGCTGGTATTCTAATAGGGCCTGCAGTGATGTCACGGATAGATACAGAAAAAAAAAAAACGTGTGGCACTCGGGGACTGCCGCGGTAAAGCTATTGCATAGCATTTGTAACCTCCATGACAACATCACGTTGTCATGGGAACCGTCATTACATGGTAGGCGGAGTGTTAGGTTTTATTTTCGTTACGTTACGGAATTTCTTGATTCGGTCGCCGCGGTCAAAGCCCGCAATAAAAGCTATGGAATAGCTTAAAAATTGTTATGTGAGTTAACATGTAAAAATTAAATATGTATATAAATTTATTGTACCTAATCCGTGTTAATTTTTATCCCAGTAAGTAGGTACCTAAATTTTTGCATCTAATTTTCTTTTAACCGGCCGTCCGAAGGTTTAAAAATATATAACCATAGGCCTTCAACTTAGTTGTGATTTCATTAGCGTTTCAGAATTCGTCTCAGAAAACAAAAATAATAACTGTTGCAGGACACCTTCAAGTTTTCAAAGATTCCATGTCCCATACAAAATATTAATTCCGAAAACCGTCACTTCCACAGATAACTCAGTGAGCCCGTAAACACGGTTTCCAAATCAATTCGCCAAACTCAACAAGGCCAAAAGTCCTTAAAAATTGGTCGCCCATAACCCCAAAATGAAGAACACCGATAATTGGGTGGAACCCAACACCGTTCGCGACCAACATAAACTAGTAACTCGACACTAGCAATCAGGGTTTATGTGTTGGAAGCAATTTTCTAGCGACATAATAAATCCTAAAGCGATAGATTCGTCCTCTCTGGTTTGTGCTGCTTGCGACTTGAGTGTCTGCTCTTTTTAACTTATAATTTCCATCTGATTTCATTGTGGTTTTCATCTTTCCATGAAAATATCTCATACTATGGTAAAATTACCTACTCTGACGTGTCAATCCAATACACTGTAACTCGAGATACAGTGTTTTGCCTTAAATTCAAATTCAAAATATTTTATTTCACATAAACCTACAAGGGCACTTATGAAACGTCAAAAGCTAGGTGCACGGTTCCAATTGGTCGCTTCCTATGGAGAAGAGCCGGCAAGAAACTTCACGGTTACTCTTTTCAAAATAAATGGTTTCTACAATGTTTCCAAATTACAGTGTTAATAAGTACCTATGGGAGGACAGTGTAGGTATATCAACAAGTACAGCCTACAACGTTCTCACATTCGCAAAATCTAAAAGAAAAGAATCTTTATTATAAAAGATAAACAAAATAGTAAAAATAAGAACCTATTTAAACCAAATGACATGATTGCGACTACAGCTGTAACAAATCTAATTTGATTTAAAAACAAAAAATATATAGAATATTGTAGGTATTTAAATTATATAATGTCAGATAAGGAAAAGATTATGTCAATGAAGTATGAAAAAAAGTAAAATAGACATTTACATTGTTATGCCGTTAATGAGGTACCAGGGAAGTCACATGTGCAGAAGGAATTATTACCAGACTTCCTTGTCTTCAACGTAGTGTTTAATCTTATAATATGCTTTTTTGATAAGGACACGTTTAATGTGGGTTTTGAACTTTCCATCGCTTAGTTCTGTAACAGACTTTGGCAACTTGTTATAACGCTTATTCGATTATTTCGAGGCAGTTACATATCCCTATATTAATATTTATTTTATTTTATAGTATGTAGAAGGAGATATGAGCACACTCAAAACACTGTATTTTAATTATATGTGGTTTAAAATAGTTTTAAAAGCCCTTTTCACGAAATAGTTATTTCTGAGATACAGTGTTTTGGATTGACACGTCAGTACTTATTAGTCAGCAAGGTGATAGCGGAGCTGTAAGACTAAATCCTAATAATATTTATTATAAAATAACGCGAAAGTGAGCTTGTATGTTTGTTACGCTTTCACACTAAAGGAAATAGCACACATATCAACTCGAGCCATTCAGTATTCTTTGTATGAAACTTCCTACTGCACGCACACTAATTGGAATTGTAACGTAATCGCCTCGCCTCGGGACAAGCTCACGAACCGCGGCGATACGGTGACGATTCCTTTCCGAGTTGAAATGTGTGCTGTGACCTTCAAACGGCCGAACGGATTTGGAATTTGGCACATGGGTAGCCCATGACCTGGGTTAGTATATCCCGATATTCCCACGAAATAGAGACTTATGCAGGTGAAACCGCGAGGCGCAGTTAGTTAGATATAAAAGCTTTTTCTGAATTTTTGTGAATAGGTACTTATTTACATAGGTAAATTCCAATTGATTGGTTACAGCAAACATCTCAAGAACTATTATTTGTTCGGGCAACCTGGCAAAGAAGTGTAGTCCTATCCCTCAATCTGTTTAGCCTTTTCCGAACTATGTTGGGGTCGGCTTCCAGTCTAACCGGATGCAGCTGAATACCAGTATTTTCATGGAGCGACTGCCTACCTGACCCAGTAACTGGGTAATACGATACCCCTTGGTAAGACTAGTTGTCAGACTTTCGGGCTTCTGACGACCCGTCAAAATTTACAAAATCCCTTTGATTACAAAACATAGTTAATGTAAGTCTATTATTTTATAGACTCGTTCATTTGACAGTTGGATATCTCAATGCACAAAAAGATTCACCAAAACAGTGTTTGAAAATAAGTAGAATGGCTCTCTAGTGAGGATCGATTGAGTCGAAATACTTAATAACATTATGTCTACAATCTCTAATAATCATAAAAATATAAAAATATTACACAATTTCTAAACAAAACAGCCAAAATAATGCCAATAACATTTATTTCAGCGACTATCATGCAAGACCAATATGGCGCGCTCTTTCGCGCCAATTCTATTCAATATGTCGGCTGGCAGTAAAAAGAAAATGGGCTAGAGAGGAAACTAATAAAAATACGATAGTCCACAATAAAATGTTTGGCGTAAAAATGTTTACTTTCAGAACTGAAATGTCTTAAGAAACTTTCAAACACCATTTTTGGTGTATTTTAAGTAATTATGATGAATTGAGTACTTATTGGCTATGGTATTCCATCAGACCATCAAGTCCATAATGCTCGGATCGATACGAAATAACATATAAATTTATTTAAGTACTAAACATAGCGTAGCGTAATAGAGCCTTGAGAATCTTTGGACTGTTCCTATAAACCTTTCTTAAAACGGGCTAGGAATGAAGAACACACACAAAATGGCGAAGGTAGGAGGTGTTAGTTTTAACATTAACGATCTGTAAGCCATAGCTACTGCTTAGGGATCTACAGATGATGCAAATTAACATATTTTCCGGCTGTCATTAATATTAGGTACATAGGCAGTTAGCTAAAACTAATTATAGGTAACTAAACACATAACAACACGACATATCTGGCGAAATGTGTCTTCGGGAATTACAAGTGTAATGTTATACATACAGTCCGGCCGTCAAGAGAATGTTATTGACACCTGTCAGTTTCCAACTAAGGAACATTTGTTTTGCAAATTTGATCCTTATTACTATTAGAATTTGTTCAACTGACAGATGTCAGGAACCCATTCTATCGACGGCCGGACTGTTTATATACTTATTTTGATGCTAGCTGGAGAAAACGTTATTATCTATTTGAACAATTCCTAATTGAGATAAGTACTCGCTTTAACTACTTACGAAAAAACCAAGAACCTTTCTATAATGAGAAAATACCAAGCCAAAGAAGACATCATCCACTTTTCTTTCTTAAGGTGTGGGCGCTGCCGCGGGCGTCACTAGTCTACAATATAAAATACAAACAAAGACGATCCTATATTCGACATTGGGCGCTTAAATCCGTTCGGAAACGAAACCCCACTCGATATTTTCAACGGTTCTTGAACGAATATTGCTCCCGGCGGATCGATTTCGGACGAAACGACAAAAGATTTTTGCCTCCAAAAGAAACAAATTTTGAGAGCGACCATTTTTGATAGACACTTGGTATAGGGTTGGTTAGGTGGTGGTTGGTGTTTGTTTCACAGCCTCTAGTAAAAACTCGTTGCTTATCAATCTTACAACCATCCATGCCATAAGAATCCCCCATGGAATTACGTAAAACTGCCATTATTAAGATGTAAATTAAACCAACTTCGCACAATACGTCCTAAACTTCTTTTTCGTTGTGTCCATGATTCCAATGATTTAAATGAACTTCGATCAAAACTTGGCCACATTGACAGCGTTATCAGTAGCTTTAGTATTCGGACAAGCCTCTCAAAGTGCAAGAAGAATTTCACTAAGAGCAGGATAGGAGGTGGGGGACATCGTTTGTGATGTGGCTTTGACGCACTTTGGTCTAATACTCAAAAGCATCTTAATTTTCTGTCGCCATCAAGTCTGCTGTCGCTGTTTCTTTAATTTTAAGGAATGTCTTTCCTATTTGGGGGGTTAGAGTTTAATCCTTTCAAAAAGCTTCCGCAATCAATCGAAAACTCTCTCAATAGCTTAGCTCCTGATTTCCAGTCCAAAGTATCCTGGTACCAAAACAAAAAGGTTCTCGTATTGTTTTCACAAATCGGCCCCCGGCCTACGTTCGTTAGATTGTACGATTGAATTTGTTCCGGCATCGGCCATTTTATTCCATTTGATCACTGCGAAGCGTACTATTGTTTTGTTTTTGTTTTAAATGTATTTTTTGGTCCCTTTTTATTTTGTGTGCGAGAATAATTCGCAGGGTGAGAGATTTTGCTTTCGATACAACTGTTGCAAAAAAGGTGTGTTTGTAAATTGAATTAGCCTCGTTTTGTATTAGCGCTTTTTGAGAATCGTATGTTTGATGTGTTACTTACATCTTCCCTTCGCTTTCCTGCAATCTGTGTCCTAACATATATACCCTAAAAATCTGTAGGAGTGATTTGGTGAAAAGGGACGGAAGTGTGTAACAGGAAGCCGGGGAATCGCGCGCTATTTGATTTTACCAATGAGCGCGCGTGGCGCTAGAGTTGGCCGTCAGAAACGACTTTGACGAGGCCCTACCAAGATGAGATGTTAGATGCCACACATCATAATAAGCGACTACTGTAAGGAATAGAATAGAATAGAATATTCTTTATTATGTACACCATATAAATTACAGACATAAATAAGGCTCGTTCTTTTTTTTTTTAACAGTCCAGGGATGCTTGCCTTTCTTATTTCTGCTACCAAGAAGAGTTGCTGTGTCTTCACAAAGAGAAGGTAAGCAGCCATAAAGCATAAAGGCGCTTTCAAAAAAAAAAAAAAAATGTTTTATTTCACATAAACCTACTCGTACATGGCCACTTATGAAACGTCAGAAGCTAGGTGCACGGTTCCAATTGGTCGTTTCCTATGGAGAAGAGTCGGCAAGAAACTCCACGGTTAGAGCGGGGGCACACGATGCGTTGCGGCGGCGGTGCGGCACCGGAGCGGTGTCGCTGCGTCGTCTTACATAGAAATATCTGTGGCATGTCACACGATGCGCTCCGGCGCCGCACCGGACTTGCAACCACCGAGACGAGGCGGGGAGGGGTGAATGCGTTGCGACGTCGGAGCGGCACCGCTCAGTTGTTTGTACGTAGTCAAAATCACAGATGTTTGACAGATGACAATTTACGCGCTATGAAGCGCGGCGCCGCTGCGGCGTTACAACGTTACGGCGCCGCAGCGCCCGTGTGACCGCCAATGCGGCGAAATCTTTGCAGTGCGGCACCGCAACGCGTCGTGTGCACAGGCTCTGACTCTTTACAAGTGATATGGCAAAATCAAGTGGAGACGGCGCGGCGACGGAGCGGCGCGCGGCGGCAGCGCGGTGGCGGCGCGGCGGTAGCGTCGTGTCCCTGAGCACTAATACGGTACCCCTTAGTAAGACTGGTTGTCAGACTTTCGGGCTTCTGACTACCCGTTACGAATATCAAAGATCTACAAATGACAGTCGGGACCAACAGCTTTACGTGCTTTCCGAGGCACGGAGCGGTCTCGATATGTAATGGATGGTCACCCATCCACGGACCGGCCTCGGCAAGCGTAGCTTAGCCACGAGCCCCTCTTATATATGAATGTTCAGTCAAAATACATCGAGATTTCTGTCATATTTTCTTCAGTTGCCTCATATGATTGTCTAATGATAAGATTGGCTTGAAATTACATAAAATGAGCAGCTGACAAACCATGACTAATCCACCATTTTTTCGACCAAGCTTCGAAATTCGAACACCCACATTCCCGGAACCAATTTGTCCTTTAAACATTAAACTATGAGTTATAAACTTATGACGCAAAAAAGCGTCCCTTCGTTAACTCTATTTATTATAAGTTCGTAACAAGTTTGACGCTAGGGAACAGTTTAGTTAGATGGGTTTGTTAAGTGATAGAGGGAAGTTCATCTTCGTTTTAAATGGGTGTTAATCGAGATTTAGATGGAATGTGTTAATTGACGATTGGGCCAAGTTTTTGGAACTCATAGATGGAGCAACGGATCGTAAAACGATGTACATTGCATACCTACTTAGATTTGAGAGTTTTGGCTTATTTTGTTCAAAGTCTATTTGCTAACTGTTTCTATAAATTGTATAGTAAAGAATAAATCTAACTATTACATATTATGTTTGAAGTTCCCAAGTCATCTTTTGTGTTCAAAAACGTTCATGGATCAATTCGTTTTTGCGCCCATGATTTCTTCAGCGCTCCCAAATTTTACGCTAAATATGCTCCAATAAATCAAAACGCAAAAACTAGGCTCAGTAATTTATGTTACCTTTGCTCCATTAAAAACAAAAACATCAAAATGGCCGCTAAATTGACAGCTGTTTTCGCACGGGTGGTCGCGTTCACAGTTAATCCATATAATCTGAGCTGTTTAGATAACTAATGAACGCAACTTATCTTAAAATCGTTAACATGTGTTTTTAGAAACACTGCTAAGCTTGCAATGTGATATTATAATCTCAGTTTAGAATCTTACATGAATTATGTCTGACGGTTGCTCATTACCTTTTTTCTAACCATCTAGGAATGGTCTTGTGCTGGGTATTCTTATGTTTCTTTTTGGGATTTAAATTTATCAATAACACTGCAACTCATTTCAAGGGAATTATTTTGACTCTCAATCTCCCAATTAGCTGACTTGATACTGATGTCAAATCGTTACTATGCCAGATCTATTTAAAAGTCTGCTGATGCACCGTTTATCTATCATTTCCGTAGAAACATCCCATAAACTAAACAAAAAACAAACGTTAAAGTATCCATCCTTATCTTTAAATCTAAATAAATATCATTCAAAGCCCAAATTAGTTTGAAAAAGGCGCTCATTTAAGTAAAGCTATTTCTGTTACCCCGAAAACATTAAACTTTATATAAATAAATAAACTTGACAGAATGATAACGCGTAACAATAATTGTTGTAACGACAGAATTCGACCGAATTGCCTCTGATGGATCGGTGAACGCATCCGAAGGTGTAGAAAAAAAGATCTCAAAATTCAAAAAAAGAACCGACGATTGTTAAGAAACACGCTTGACTTTTTGTGGTGCCCTATTTTTGAACAGTTTGGGGAAAAAAGTTTTTTAAACCACTCTGTGTTGACGTGTGTAAATGTGTAAAACTAACGGGATGGAGACAAAATGTGTAGAATGTGTGTATTGTCGCGCCTGGTTAGGATGTTAAGAGGAATGAGCGGATGTCCTCGTGGAGGACACGTATTTATAACGGTTCTCTTTAAAGGTCTGTTGTAATGGAAAAATTAGTAGGTAGTAGAATGGTTCCTGCAAATGTCGTCAAAGCCCTGTGATTAAGGCCTCACCTCTGTAAATCAGGCAAGTACCAATGTGACTTATTAATTCATATGTACTTTCTAAGTTTATCTTGAACATCGCTGTCATCGGTGAAGGAAAACATCGTGAGGAAACCCTGGACTTGGAGTTAATATAAGTACCCGTATTATATTATTTATAACAAACACGTCTTGAGCGTCAAGCGTGGTGATCGATATCCGTAGTGGTGATCAATGCTCGTGACAAGAAGAGGCCTTTGCCCTGCAATAGGATAGTAAAAGACTATTTTTTTTTAAAGTTTGGGCGTTTTTGGGACTGTCTTATTAATTTTGACGTTCGAAAAGTGTCGATTCTCAGCCTAGTTTGAATAAATGACTTTTGAATTTTGGCGGGAAATTGTCAAATAACTTGAGGGCGTGTCAGACTCTTACTAACTAAAACCCACCCGTGTTAATTCAGTTGCTATGTTGCCAGAGGCCACGGTATCCCTTTCGGACTTTCCCGCGACCCCGGCATTATTATTATTTATAATATGCAAATTTTGACCGGAAAGTATTATTAAGACGCAGATGTATGCCAGTGACCTTGAGTAGCTTGCGTGTTCTGTACTGAGCTCACGCAACGCGTCGTACGTCCAGCCAGTAATAGGACTCGCCCATCAAGGAGCGCTGTCCCAAATTAGATGAATTATTAATTTATTATACATAAACAAAAGATATTTTAATAAAACACGTATACTAAAAGATTAATAGTTAAATTATATTTAAAATGGTGAAAATTTCAGAAAAATACGCTTGATAGATTTTGCGTGATTCTCAGTTTTTATCCGCGTTAGACATAACTTTACAAATTAATTTCACTATGTAATATAAACATAATCTAAAATAATCCCATATTAAATTATAAAAAAATGCTTAACTTTAACATATTATATTTTTTCCAAATTATTAACACTACTCGTTTAGACGTGATCTTCAGTATGAAAATCATTAAAAGTCCGTTATCGTCCCCTTAAGTACATACGTAGTACTCTTAAGTAATAAGTACATTTTTTTCGCCAGGCTGCTTTATACACTGAGGAAACTTTAGCAAAAGTTTATCGAGCACATAACACATAAGATTTTTCTAATTCGATAATCGAACATAACTCAAAAGTATTCCGCTTAATAAATGCTATCGCAATGAATCACAAATTGGAATGTATCCGATATAATAGTAACAAACATACAGACATGATTTACACAATACTCTTTCACTTACCTCGTGTTTATTACACGTCATTGCCACACTACATCAAATTATTACTCAAAATAAATCTAAATAGGTTACTAGCTAGGTTAGGTCAGGAGCTAGACATTAATTCAACCACAAGCTTTTTAATTTAAATATTTACATCACATCACGCCTGTAATCCCCAAGCAGAGGTCTACCTACCCATTACGCCAGTTATATTTAAGTTCCATATAATAGGATGCGAGCCTATTGCCATCAACCGAGTATAAATCCAGACTCTGGGCTGCTACTGAGCAATTTCTTTTGAAAACACCTAAAAATAAACTAAATACTTTATTTCACATAAACCTACATGAGGACTTATGAAACGTCAGAAGCTAGGCCCAACATCACTTTACCCGACCTAGGAATCAAAATCAAATAACTTCTCAGACTCTCGGGCGTGTCAGACTCTTACTGACTAAAACCCACCCGTGTTCCTTCAGTTGCCGTGTTGCCGGGGGCCACGATCTCCCTTTCGGCCTTATTGACAACCCCGGCAGGCATCGGCCCTAGCGGACCCCATCAGCAGTAGTATCGCTTGAGATCACTAGACCAATGAGGCAGTCCCGAGGCATTTAAAATATTATTCATTTATCAAGGCTAGACCAATTACGACTCACCAACTAACTAAAAGGCGGCTGGGATAGACTGCATACAGAAGAATGCGATAGGCTGAGTGGATAGAACATCAAGTGATTAAAGTCAGTTAGAGACTTACAGTCACAGACCCCTTTGACAGATTTCCATGAGCATGTACAGACATGTACATGCTCATGGAAATCGCATGTGCTGACGCACATCAAGCTACCCGAAACTGTCAAATTTTCCCAATCAACTTTGAACCTTATACTTTAGCGATAAAGTTGAAAATCTATTAAATCAATTTGACAGATTGTAGTAGCCTGATGTGCTGGCGTCTGTACACATGAAACAAAAGCTGAGTTTATGAACCTTGCGTTATCGCTTACCGCGATTTCTGCCGGACAAGCTTAGGATGGACAGAAATTATCAGTAAAAACAGAGAGTGGTGAAGTTCACTAATCGTACCTGGTAGTCAAAAACTTTTACAAAAAAAAAAAACAACCGACTTCCAAACACTACAACGTGGGTCTTTGGTTTTTAATTTTCGTTTTTTTGCCACCGACTTCCGAAATTAAAGTTATTTTTCACTTTTTAGTTGTGGTAGCAACCCCACGCAAATTCGAATACCACTATCTGCTATGTAAATAACAGTGGCTGGAACTTATATTATCCAAATACTAAGTGGAAAAAACCACTTAGTATGTGTATTATTGAAGCTTACTCAAAAACTATCAAGCAAAAATAATAAAATTTATATTTTCAAAATCGGTCCACAATTGACGGAGATATCGGTGAACAATCACAGAAAAAAAAACACGCTATGAATATAGGAAAACTTACGTAAAGTTGATAGTGTGTTGTTAATAGTGTCAATCCTTAGGATCAGGAGGAATGACAGATTACTTCAATCTCACTGCAGCTAACTTTCACAGTTAGATTTTTACATTAGCGGTAGACCGACAGGTCTGAAGAGAATAAAGGACAGCATCTATTGACCACTTTCCGAAATGCAAAACTAAAAAAACAGTGGCACTCCGGGAGTGCCGACAGAAGTGAAATTTTAAAAAAATACTTCCAAAACCTTTGAAGTAAAAATACTTGCATAGAACATTGATCCGTAAGGTAATATAAATAAAATACACAATCGCGTTTACAAAAATGAGGTGTAGGTAACGGTGTCGCGAGTTCAATTGTTTTTTCCCATCTCAAAAATGCCTAACGCGCCTAAAGTTATCACTTCAAAAATGTTTTTTATGCCTAGCTCCCAAACTATAACGCATATACTAGCAAATCGTCATAACAACACTAAAATATGATTATAAAAAAGAAATAAACGGGTAACGAAACTAAAATTAAGTGCATTAGTTTATTAGTCAGTTCTGTACCAGCAAGCAGAAAAGTTTTAAGACAACACACATTTAAATTCAAGTGTAGGTATATTGAATTTTCTGCATTGTTGGTCGCAACCACTACTGGTGAACATGAGGTCCGGGATTCGATTCTCAGGTTGGGCAGTGTTATTGGGTTTTTCCATCTGGAATTTCTCAGTACCTAGCAGCCTTTTTTTTTAGGCGTGTCAGACTCTTACTGACTAAAACCCACCCGTGTTCACAGTTGACATGTTACCGGGGGCCGCGATCTCCCTTTCGGACTTCTTCGTAACCCCGGCAGGCATCGGCCCTAGCAGACCCCGTTAGTTCTGCTGACATCTCTTTGAGGCGCGCGTGGAACATAACGCGCCGTCGACCCGGGCCTTATCGGACGGCGAGCTACCCATTGCTCACCGCCCGCAAGCCCGCGCCTACGGCCTCAATAGCAGCCTGGAGTTAGGATTTGTGCCCGGTTGATGGCAATAGGTTCGCTCTCTATTACATGGGACCTAAACATAACTGGCGAATAAAAATAATCTATCGCACTAATATTATAAAGGCGAAAGTTTGTGAGTGTGTGTGTATGTTTGTCTCTTCTTCACGCTCAAACGGCAGAACGGATTTGGATAAAATTTGGTACACAGATAGTTTATAACCTGGATTAATACATAAAATATTTTTTATCTCTATATTCCCACGGATCGAAAATTATGCGGGTGAAACCGCGGGGCGCAGCTAGTACTTAATAATATTATGAAGAGATAAAATTTATTTGTTTGTATTTAGGAGGTAATCTCCGGAACTGCCAGTCGGATTTGAAAAAATCTTTTTGCATTGGATAGCCGAATTCTTGAGGAAGGTTATAGGCTATGTAACATCACGCTATGACTCTTAGGAGACGAGCAAAAAGAAAAAAAAAGTCAGAAAGAACGCCAAGCGAAAACGAAGTAATAGCGCGGGCGGGCGACGCGATGCGACGCGGTGGGTCGGGGGGCGAAATTTCACGAAGACGAAGTCGCGGGCAGAAGCTAGTATAATAATATAATCATTGATTAACAGAGTTGTACTCAGTTTTGTCAGTTATAGGTATTGAAAAACTTTGAATTTGCAAGTCTAATTAATTATGGTGTGCGATCGCTTCTTTTTTATTTAAATTAAAAGAACTAATTGCATTTTAATTAGCTTCTTTTGCTTGTATCTTTTAATAGATCAGTTGCTGTGCGCCAGTGACTACTTATTTTATTGTCAGAAGAGAAAGTAAAGACAAAGACAACTCTGTAGGTAGGTGGTGGTAGGTGAGGTAAATGATGTTTAGTGCCTTAAATAAATGGATTATTATTATCAGCTCTTTTATTCACCTAAACATACAAATTTTTTGTATTATTTTAAATTAATCATAAAAAATAAAATTTACAAAAAATAAAATTGTCTATGCTATCCTACTGCAGGGCAAACGCCTCCATTTCTCCTTGGCAATCCTGTCTATCTTGAGTAAATGTGGACAAATCCTGCCTGTAGGCGTCAAGTTCTTCCCGCCATCTCCGTTTGGGCCCGCCGCGATGTCGCTTGACGTCTTCTGGGACCAACATTGTGGTTGACTTAGCCCATGATCCATGACATGCGCAGACGTGTCGTAAGTACAGAAGAAGATCAAGAAGAAGATTCTCCTGCCCTCATCCCAATTTATTTGAGGTCGGCGCAACATGTGTTTTCTTCTATACTTCTCTATCAGTCGTCATGTCGGCAGTCACCCCCTTTCTATCCATATCATCTTCCACACAGTCCATCCATCGTTTCTTTGGTCTTCCCCTACTCTTATAGCCATCCACATTCATACTCAAAACTGTCCTCACGACATTTTCCTCATTCCTCCGCATCACGTGCTCATAGGTACCATGACAACCGATTTTCTATGCCACTGTCAGACTTCGTCTTATGTAGTCTACTCATTTCTTATTCTTTCCATTCGCGTAGCACCTCACATACCTCTTAGCATTCTCATCTCAGCTGCATGCAATTGCTTTTCATTCATTTCTTTTGTGACCAAACATTCTGATCCATACAAGACAGCTGCAGGTCTATCCATTGTTTTATAAATTTACATCATTTGTTAATTTTGTGCTTATCCGAACTTCGCATAAAAAATTATTATTATTCATAAAACTTTTCTTCCCGCCTTGCCTATTCATCTGTCATCGCGACAGATAAGTGCGCGGAGGCGCGAACGAGCGTTCGTTCGGATACATTAGCGAAACGTAATATAACATAGACGCGTTCTTATTAACTGAGCCATTGTCGAAGTGAAGGCGCGAATGGATTACCTGACAGATGGGTTGCCAGGAATAAAGTATGAAGTAGGGACATATTATTCTGTTGTGGAATATGAAGAAAGTATTTATAGCAGAAAGTTTGTTTCGTCTAGAGATGTCATGGCATGACTGCCCCATAAGGTCTGGTGGTTGAAAGCGCGGCTGCTGAGTATTGGAAAAGTGTTAATATTGGGGCTATGGATTTCTCATTAGCAGTCCAAAGTTTGTAAGTTGGTTTTGTGACACCCCAGTGCCTCGGAAAGTACGTAAAGCTGTTGATCCTGCGTCTGATCTTCCCCGGTTGAGTCCGATTGCCGTCGGAATAAGAGAATGAGGGAAGAAGGAGTGCATTAAATTAATCACTGCGTACTCAAAATTATTTCTAGATGAGTATGTGGCGTTTTACAATATTGATTAAAACTGAATAGGTATCTACTTTAAAAAGTATCCGTTCGTCACTCTACGATCTAAAAAAGATTATTGAACCTTATTTCGGAACTTCTATTAAAAAACTGGCAACCCCACTTAATTCGAAAATATGGCGCGAACAGATTGCCCGATGACAGCTTTATAGTTCACCATTTTGGAGTCCATTTAGTAAATGCAGATAAATATTTATCGGCCCAATAACATGCGTTATGCTGATGAGTAGTGTTTATTTTCGTAGCTGAGAGCTCTCTGTGAATCGGATGTTTGTCCATAAATACGATTGTGTTAGACATTTTTGAGAGCTGTTAATCTTAAAAGAATGATGATTACTGGGAACGGAAGATACCTACGTTTTTATTGTCTGTTTGTTTTAATCATACGAGTAGAAATGAATAACGGCGGGTTTGAGGAACGAAAATCAACACCAAAATTAGCCACCAAATTGTCAAACGCTTGTCTCATGGTTAGTCAAGTTTTTTTTATTTTTTCACTCATAAGACGAAGCAGTGCTAGGCCTTTGGGTATTTTGTATTGTTACTTTTATTATTTTTGTCTGTGGAATCCCCTATTCCCCCAAAAATAATAAAATCGAGACGAGAAGTCTTGACGTAGTTTCCAGAACACCACATACTGTCAATCAATCAACACAGCCTATCGCAGACCACTGCTGGACATAGGCCTCTCCCAGGCTGCGCCACAACACCCTGTCCTCCGCCTTCCGCATCCACTCTGTCCCAGCCACCTTCTCAAGGTTGTAGGTCCATCTAGCTGGGGGGCGTACCACACTACGCTTCGCTGTGCTTTCGCTGTGGAGATCACGTATCGGTATACACCCTAGGACTCGTCTGCTCTACCGGTCATCGGTCCTTTGACAAACATGGCCAGCCCACTGCCACTTCAGTTTGCTTACTTACAAGCTATGTCGGTTACTCCGGTTCTTTTCCGGATAACTTTATTCCTGATTTTATCATTCAAAGAAACTCCGAGCAAAGCCCGCTCATAGCGTTCTGAGCGACCTTGAATTCGTAGTCCAGCTTGACTTTCAGTGTCCATGTTTCGGCACCGTATACGGGCAAGACACACTAGTTGGAGACTTTAGTCTTCAAACATTGCGGGATAAGTGACGAGGAAGACTTGACGAAGTTTTTCAAATGCTGCCCCAACCCACTGATCTGAGTTCGAACCCAACTGGATCCTTCTGTTGGCTTCTTTCTCAAAATTGTGTCTACCGCGTTGGATGACTACTCCTTTACAACTTCACCAAACGAAAGGGTCGTTTAAGCCAATAGAAGGATCCAGTTGGGTTCGAGCTCAGATAAGTGGGTTGGGGCAGCGTTTGAAAAACTTCGTCAAGTCTTCCTCCCAATGTGGATTGGACTAGGCAAGACGTGTGAATTGACATGACTTTCGTCTTGTCCGAATTCATGTCGAGGCCAACCGGCCGATAGGTTCCATTTAGGCTGTGCAGCATCTAGTCTAACGGAAATGAAGAGACTCGACGTGTTAACAACATGAGCCGTGCAGTCAGCCTCTTGACGTTATGTTAGACCCGACAGTTCACCCCCTCTCTATGAGTGACGGACGTGTTCTATGCGATTCGTAGCATTTTTGCTGATATTTTATTGATAACACAGGCTCTCTCAGGACTGGAGCCTCGCCCGCTTTAAGGAGCTCTGTCGTTATGCCGTCATCACCAGGCTTAGTCAGTCTCGACACAGATAGTGATCGACAAGATGGCAGCTGGTGCCTTGTTTGTTCCATAGCTGCTAATTTCGGTTGACATCCGGGTTGTCCCCCCGTGTAGTGGAGCGATGGTCATCTGCACTATGCTTCGCTGAACCAAACTGTACTAGAACCGCTGTACTGCGGTCTCTTCATCGATGCCAGCATGTACCGAAAGTTGCAGCGTGGGTAAACCTTCCATTAGATAGACCGATGACCCGAAAGGATGCGAGAAGCACGGGGGACCGGTCAATGTTACGACGTTTGGGGAGGCTTATGTCCAGCAGCCTAGACATCCTTCAACTGAAATGATGATATCTAATGATCCAGATTAGCCGGACTTATCGCAAAGATAGGTAGGTAGTTTTTTATTTTGTCAAAATCAGATGAAATACAGTTTTTAAGCTACGATCGACTCCTATACACATCCATAAAATACTCCTTATTAATCATAATTAAATTAGATAATTAAAGGAACGAACCTAATTAATGATCATCCTTTTGCATTTTGCGAATTATTTCGTACTGGCAGCGCCATCTAGTTGTACATTTCAACAACTTCTTAGCGCCACCTAGTTTCTAAGATTGAAACTACTAACTCTGTCTTTATTTTTGGGTGCAGATTTTCATAGATGTCATTAGTATTTAATGCTTGCAACATTTACACGTTTCGTTTCAGATTCCATAATAATGTCAAATATATAGAATATGTATTTGTCACTACAGAATAAATGTAATAGACCACTATAAAATCCTTTCGATGAATTTATGTATAATTGTATACATTACATGGAAAAATATTTTCAAATATCACTGTAACCTATAATTTTCAATATTTTATTCTTATTTCATGTGGAATGGAACGGCAAACTAGACAGTGCTGCCAACAGCCAGAAGTAGGAAATCAGAAATAACTTGTCTCAAATCCACCATTTTCCCTTTGTAACTAACCGGTGTTCAAAACACGTGCGTACGATCAAGTTACATGGAAAACTTGTGTGATCACGGTGCATATTGAGTAAATACTTTCACTAAAAAGTGCGCCGGGTTTCGATAAACGGGCAACGTGTACTAAAACAACAGAATGAACACCGAAAAGCTAAAGAAGTTGCAGTCACAGGTGCGCATCGGCGGTAAGGGCACACCGAGGCGTAAGAAAAAGGTTGTTCACGTTACCGCAGCGACAGATGACAAAAAATTGCAATCGTCGCTCAAAAAGCTGTCAGTGAACACTATCCCTGGCATCGAGGAGGTGAATATGATAAAAGATGACGGTACAGTGATACACTTCAACAATCCGAAAGCGCAGGCATCCCTCGCGGCCAACACTTTCGCTATCACCGGTCATGGAGAGAACAAGCAGATCGCCGAGATGCTGCCCGGCATCCTTAGTCAGCTCGGTCCTGAGGGTTTGAACCAGCTGAAGAGGTTGGCGTCAAGCGTCGCCGCGCCGAAACCACTGGACGAGGACGACGAGGTCCCTAACCTAGTCGGCAACTTCGACGACGCGTCCAAGCAGGAGGCCAAGGAGATCATCACGAACGAGAAAGAGAAGGAAAAGGAAAAAGAAAAGAAACCAGAATCAGAAACCAAAGCTGCCGAAAAGAAAACCGATTAAACTTCCAGTCGGCCACAATGGTGTAGTTTTTAATTTTGCTCACCCAGTGACAAAGGGTTTCCAAAGCCACAGAGGCGTCTCAAATAGTTCTCATTTTATTTTACATTGTGTTCCTAATAAATGTACTTTGAATTTATCATTTTCTACATTTA
Source organism: Agrochola lychnidis (assembly GCA_963680765.1). Classification (NCBI taxonomy): domain Eukaryota; kingdom Metazoa; phylum Arthropoda; class Insecta; order Lepidoptera; family Noctuidae; genus Agrochola; species Agrochola lychnidis. Next base: position 2,736,483 of record OY796869.1, on the reverse strand, counting down.
TTTGCATGTGTAAATTGTGAATGTGTTATGTTGGTACAGGGACACTTTTTTTTTATTTTTTTCTAATTAAATGTGACTTTGGAAACCTAGACCATCCCGATTTAAAACTGCTTAACTCTTATGCCATGCACTAATACATTACTTTTAGTTTTATATTGTAACATACAGCATAATGGGATATGAACTTGTCGATTCTCTTATAATAGGACTTAGTTAAGTGTTAATGAACCTATTGTTGGGATATTGGCGATATAGGTAACATTTACATTATATTGAAAAAATATAATATTACATTATTTTTGACAGTGCACCAGGAAATCATAGAGTATATATGTATAGTAAAAAGGTGTTATACCACCTTAGAATATTTTTAAAATATTTTCTAAAGTTGTGGATTCATGTCCGGAGTAAAGTTTTGCTTTCTTAAAAAATAGGTATAAAACAAAAGATTAGTCACAGGTAGCTCTATAGGTTATTGAGCTAACATTGTATAAATAAAATTATAAAAATTGCAAAAATTTGTAAATGGTTAGAGTTTTGGTATGCGGAGAACATTAAAACTTTGATCGAAGAAAATTGACTTTTATTTTTTATTTTGCTTTTTTCATTACTATCATAATCTTCTATGTGTGTCGATGGTAGTCTTCTCGTAGTTTTTATATTGTTTGAGCCCAGTAAATGGCCACGTTGATTGCAGCTTCTGGCATTATTTAGGTCATCAAAGGTGAAGTGGCACTTAGGACAGCAGCAAGTGCAACATGCTCTGATCAGGAGCACCAGAGGATGAGTCAGTAGGTAATGGATACACAGTGTCTTATTTGGGATACACCTACTCATGAATTACCCAGAACTTGCATCAATTGATCCCTAAGTTTATTTGAACATCTTTTAATTCAACTATAGGTTAGATATGCAAGTTATTGCTACCTAAACTTGGCATTCATTAAATACCACTGATTTCAATTTCAAATCACCTTGAATAAAGGTAATACCTACGAAATAACAGCATTATTTGCTAATCGTGTAGGCCAATATGACCTTCATTTCTATAGCAACAAATTCCATAAAAGTTTGTCAAGATTATACAGTGAGAAGCTAGTAAAAAAAAAAATTGTGTTTTACTGTGCGTTTGCAATAGCGAAACATTCACAACACAAAACAAGCTCAAATCTCTATGTTCTGTCAATTTTCCATACAACGTTTGACAGAAACTAGAGATTTCAACATGTTTTGTTATGATTGTGAATGTTTTGCCAGTGCAAACGTACAGCACACGCGCTTTACCTAATCTGAAATGTTCATTTTACAATACATTGGAACTGCCTACTGCTAGTGCATTTGAAATACCTACAATAAATCTAAAACCACGTGTAGGTATATCGACTGGACAGATTAAACATCGCCAAGCTATTTGATACACACGCATCAGCTAATTAGCTGCTAGTTTGTCTTACCAAATAATATTAATAAGACAAATGAAACATGAAATTCCCTAGTTTATCCATACATCCATATGTACAAAAAACCGGCCAAGTGCGTGTTGGATCACAGTGAAGGGTTCCTTATTTGGGATAAATATTTTGCACATGCACATGACAGTCCTTATCTACACAGTATCGATTATATCGACCGATATAAATTTTAATTTCATAGTATTTCTCGAAAACACTGATAAGCTAAGTTTTACACTAGGTATCTTTGCGTACAGTCACTTAAAATTCAAGTAAAAAATAAACAGAAAATTGGCATTTCTGTAACCTTTTATTTGTTAGGTAGCTAACTGATGAATGTTATTTGCTTTTTAGGGTTCCGTACCCGAAGGGTGCCAAACAGAACCCTATAATAAGCCTGCTGTCCGTCCGTCTGTCAGCGAGCTGTATCTCATGAATCGTAATAATTAGACAGTTGAAATTAAAAAAATCTATTTTGTTGTGTATTTTTTTTGTTGTGCATACAAGCAACCTTTTTTTTTTCAAAGTTTTTTGCTCAATCTTACGATGCGGAACCCTTGACTCGCACTTAGCCGGTTTTCTTTATAATAGGTACACATACCATACAACATTTTAAAATACCTATTATGTCAAAAGATAAACTAAACAAAATAGAAAACAATAAAAATTGTGTCCAGTAGACCTAAATTAAGTGCACTACAAAAATACATACCTATCCATTTGAAGTTTGAACTACATACTACGCGCACTGTTCTCACTGTCTAATAAAAAGAGTGCGGGTATGACAAAAACTATGTAGATATTGGTTTAAATAAAAAAAGTCACTTAGAATTCAACGTATGTGCCTAATCTTTTTAATTATGGGAGCTAACGATACCCAATACGCTTCTGTGCATTGTTTTTCGTAATTTCACTACCACACCAATTTTTTTGCGGTGCATAGAATACTTACACCTTTCCAATTTTCATCGATATGGTACATACAATAGTCTCCGAGTAAAATGACTGTGGTGTGTACGGTGTAACATCCGGTCCGGACGGACAGACGGACATGGCGAAATTTTAAAGATTCAGTTTTTGCCATTTGGCTACGGAACCCTAAAAAGCATCTTGCTTGCTCACAAGGCATGCATGGCAGTGATTGCAAAAATAAGCTAGTAGGTACCTAGTGTATCGTAATGGTTATTTTATGGATGATAAGCAAAGCAATTAATAACACATAAAAATATTTTGTGGGAAAGGAAACTGTGGTTACCGGTTAGCAAAAAAGATTATTTGTAAGTGGGTAGGTACCGTTTGATATTTTTTTTATTAGCCATTCATTGCAAGTAGGTATAATTATGATTAAATTACAATACGCTTGCGTGTTCGACTTAAAATTACTTAGTAGGTATTTTTATCTCAAATCTAAACTAATATAAAAGAAAAAGAAAAGATTTAATATTTTCTAAGTTTGTTTGTTACGCTTTCGCCATAGAGTATAGTTTATAGGCTTTCACGCGAAAACGGCTGCATGGATTTGTATAAAATTTGGTATAGGTACATAGGTAGACTATGACTTGGGTTAGGACATAGGATACTTTTTGTCCCAATACTCCTACTGGATTGAGACTTATGCGGGTGAAACCGCGGGGCGCAGCTATTAATTTAATTTTATAAAGAAATAATATACTTTAAAACGAATAAAAAATGACGTAGGCATTTATTATTCGTTATCAAGTAGAAATCAGTGACTCATGTAATTTTATAAGTCGTAAGAACCTTCTTTCTGTGGCCTTAGTGTAGTAGCAATAACGAAACGTTTTGTTCTACATTTGATTCTGATAGAAAACTATAAAACTGCATTCAGTTTGAACTGAAACACTCATTAGTGTTTCAGTGTTTAGCGCAGGGCCGTAGCTAAGGGGGGGCATTTTTGGGGCAATCTTCTTCTTCTTCGTATCGCTCTTGACAGAGCGGTCGTGGTCACAATGAACTATGTCCAATCGCAGGTGTAGTCGTTGTCCGCCTCACGATCTCCCTCCATCTGGTTCTGTTACGTGACAGTCTGGCGCATTCATTAACAAGGCCTCCAACCGCGGATTTTATTTGATCGGTCCACCTCATTGGTGACCTCCCGCGTGGCCTATTACCTTCCACTCTGCCCTGCACCACTAGACGGTCTATGGAGTCATTATTCCGCCTGGAGACATGACCAAAAAACTTTCGTATTCGAGCCTGTACTAGTGCTAATAGACGCTGTTTGATACCGAGTTCTTGGAGTATGGAGACGTTTGTGCGGAATTCTGTCCATGATACCCCAAGCATTCTTCTCCAGCACCACATTTCTAGAGCATCTACTTTTTCTTTTCCAGTTCAATTCTTCAATTCTTTTCCAGTGGGGCAATGCCTTACCTAAAATACCAATGCCCTACCTTAAAAAAAACTGGCCACGTGCGTGTCGGACCACGCACAATGTAGGGTTCCGTAGTTAGGATGAATTTATCCCAAGAACAAAATGAACTTTGTAGTTGAAAAACATGTTCTTTTTTCACTTGTAACAACAGTTGCCCTACCTTAAATTCAAGTCTAGCTTCGGCCCTGGTTTAGCGATCACGTTTCTAGCTTCAGCCCACGACTTCGTCCGCGAGCTGAAGCTAGCAACAGTGTGTTTTTTCGACGCGCTGGGATGTACAGACGCCAGCACATCAAGCTACTACAATCTGTCAAATTTATTTAATAGATTTTCAACTTTATCGCTGAAGTTGATTGGAAAAATTTGACAGTTTCGGGTAGCTTGATGTGCTGGCGTCTGTATATACTCTGTTGGATTCTCAATACTCATTACTCGGCTCAACACAGAGTTGAAAATCCCGTCGCGATATTTTTACGTCCGTGCGAACGTGGGCATAATGCAACTAGTTTTTATTACAAGTTTACTTGAATTTAAAATTAATCATTAATCTGTTCATGGTTACAGAACGCATTCGTCATCTGTTTGTCAAAGTCAAAGTGACCTTTGCAACAAACTGTCAACTGTCAAGTTGCGAAAATAAATAAGCCAAAAATAATTTGGTATTTCTTTTCCTTCGGTTTTAAGTAGGGTATCCTAGATTTTTGTGCCAGTTTTTTATTATGATAGCACGGCCGTGGACCGACGATCTGCCAAAATGCAAAAACTCTTGTGTAGCATCTTACTTTTCCCGTTTAGGAGGCGGAAATACGAACACAACTGACGATTATCTATGTTTTTATTGTCAGACTGAGGATAATTTGTAAGTAGACTTGTTTTTTCGGTTCAGCAGTACAACAATAGTCTAGCCTCCAATAAAACTGAATTACTAAATAATTGATTGCATAATGAATCCTGTAGGTATGCAGCACAGACAACATGCATGATCTATTTTAGGGTTTCTCTATGTGTCAATCAACAAGTAAGATAATGATAGTAAAAAATTTTTTTTTTTTTAAATAATAAAAAAAACATTTTCAATTTAAATTCAATTTAATTCCTCAGTCAAAAAGCAATTCTCAAGAGTTAATGAAATTTTTTCCCATAGTACCCTGTATGGAGTATTTGAGCCTCACAATGGACTGGAAGCAGCGAGGTTTATCATGCAAAGGATGGCCGCCGAGATCCTGTTCCCACCTCCTTCTGCCAATACTGATGAGGAGATTAGAGAAAGACTAAGGTAAGAAGCAATGTTTGAAAATATACAAAGTTACAAATGGTATTCATATTGGCACCATACATCACTGCAATGCAAAGAAATAATGGATGGAATGTGTGAAAGATGAATTATGACTGGAAAGGGGGTGAGAACTGAGATGATGGCTAAAAGAGATGCAGGGAAGAAGATGTGCTGAGCCAAACCCAAGTAAATTGGGATAAGGTCAAAAGGATGAGAGCTGTCTTCACAGAATCCACATTCATAGAACTTATATGTATGTAAACTAGTACAGTCAGCTGACGAGAAATCTCACCCCCTAGCATTGTAAAAATACATTGCTAGGGGGTGGATGCATTGAATTTCTCTGCAGCTGACCGTACAATGTTAATTGGATTTTATTTTTTTTAAATACAGTGGATTTGCAATTTTGAAACCTGTCTCTCATTTCCATAACTCATTATCTGTCACGATGCCTCATTGAGGTGGATAACAATTAAAATTCTATTGTGTCTCGTTAATGACAGTTGAAAGGTTAATATACAGGCTGTTTGGTAGAACGTTGAACATACGAAAATGGTGGATAGGTGGGGTCATCTGCTACTTACTCAGCCCTAATTTATAAGGCCCTGGTCCCCTGGATATTTAAAAAAAATATTTTTTTGCTTTCTTCTAGTTTCACAACTTTCTTAACTTTAAAGTGTAATTTTTATTTAAAAAAAAAACTGCAAATCAGGCTCAAACAGCGGAACATACCTACCATTACCAGAAAAATGTGTAGCAATTAGATTATTAGTTTGGTTGTCCTTTTTATGGCTAATAAACATTTACTTTACTTTTAACAAAGTTTTCTTTATTCTGCCCCATTTCTTATAGCCACATTCAGTTAATAACAATTTTCTAGTCAGTAATGTAAAATACAAAATATTTCAGGACTGCATTCATATCAGTAGAGAAGGCATACACAGAGAACTATGATGGCATGATAGCTGAGAGAACCAGCCTGCAGTACCAGCTGCAAACTTTGAATGAAACACAGGTGATTTTATTTGTCTTTTATTTACTTAAAAATGGAGTGCAGTATTCTAGGCGCCGAATTGACAGACCAAATTTGCAACACCACACTGCGCTCCAAAACACAGATTACTGACGTTGCTCAAAAAGTCGCTAAGCTTAAGGCCTCTGCCTCGAATGTTGCGGCGGCGGCGGCGCGGGCAACGCAGACCCGTTCTCGAAACCAGCGGGCAGATCGCTCGGCACTATAGCGGCGTAGTAAACAAACAAAACGTAACGTACGTAAACAAATATCTCGACGACACAACCACGAACGTGTTCGTGGTTGTGTCGTCGAGATATTCGCGAACTAAATGTCTGAACAACGGCGACAACATCTTTTTGATTAAAATTTATTCCTATCACTCGATTTTAAATTGCACAACACTGCAATGCAGACGCGCAGGCGGTCACCGCTTGACCGCCGCGCCGCTGTTGCCGAGGGCCGGGCCATTAGATTTTCCGCATTAGATCCTGCCGCTCCCGCGCCGCCGCTGCCGCCGCCCCGCTGCCCGCAAGATTCAAGGCAGAGGCCTAAGGCCAGTCCAGTCCTGGCCACGTCTGTTGTAATGCCCAATGAGCTGTGCTGTGTGTATGCTGGCTAACCACCACATGGAGCCCTGACACGGCCACAAGTCGTCGTGGCAGGCTGGAGAAAACAAACGACTAGTCTTTAGCCCTGGATCGAAAGAGCTGGAAGTCGTTGGGAGCGGCTTTTGCCCAACTGTGGGATGATGCAGGCTAACAGTAACAGTACTATACAATAAAACACCCGCTCCCGACCTGCACACTCGTTTCGTGTGCAGAGTGAACCATATGTATTCATCTCTTCTCTGGTAGAAACTGTCCCAGGCATTAAGTCCGCCTTTGTACAGTATTTTTTAGCTTGTTCATCAAGATAAATAAATAATTTAAGATTAGTAATAAAGTCTCCACACGGTGGGTGCCTGAGGATGGACGGCGGCGCCGAGGTCGGCCCAGGAAGAGGTGGCGAGACGACCTAGATGCGTACCGCAAGGGTTGGATGGAGGTAGCCTTGGAAAAGAATGCATGGAAGGATTTGGGGGGAGGCCTTTGCTCAACAGTGGGACAGTGTAGGCTAATTAAAAAAATAAAAAATAATAAAGGGTAGTTGGGGCTACAGAAAAAAATCTTAGGTAACCATGTAACTATTCAAGTTCAATATCATTGTGATTCAGGATTGATATCCTAAGCTTTATAAAATACAATAGATGAGGATATATTTAGTAGTTTGTTCCGCTTAGCTATTTCTAAAGAGCCATAAAAAACCCTGAAAGAAATCGACACGTGTTTCACCTCTCAACGAGACATCCTCAGGATGACGATTGACTTGTCGCGAACTCGAACACGGCTTGTTGCTACACCGAGCACTGAGCGCAGACTGGCTATTTTTATAATGTTATTCCGCTACGTCACGCCAGAATCAATTAACTATCCTAAGCTTTGTTTTTGTACTATTTCCAGGTCTCCCAAAACTACAACATCCTAACCCGTTTAAAAGAGATAGACGTCCATTTATCTGGGGGAGCAGCAGTAGTCATAGCGTTGGTCCATGCCAACAAGTTATTTGTGGCCCACGTAGGAGACACCAGGGCTTTGCTGTGCAGGACCGATGATAATGCCGTGTTGAGGGTTGTGCAGCTGACGGTAGACCATAGTTTGAACAATGAGGATGAGCTGCTTCGGCTGCAGCAGTTGGGACTTGATGTTAACAAGCTGAGGAATGGTGGGTATTTTTGCTTCAGTGATTATCTTCATACCAAGTTAAGAAAAAGAACAGCACGCGTAGCATGACTACCATAGAAACGGGTAAACGGGTTTTTTCAGCCCTGGATCTAGGGGGGGGCAAACCGGGGCTCGTGCCCGGGCGCCAACTTCAGGGGGCGACAAATTCAAACGTAGCAGACAGGTGCACCACCCAGCACACGGCAACTTTGCAATAAATGAGACGCGCGGTACTTTTAATCTTTAATTTTTTTTTTCTTTTTTACAACAGTTTTGGCACCCCTGTTGCATTGGCGCATTATCGATCGATACAATTCAATTAATTTTCCAAAATTTGAGAAAATTTAAGTTTCGCGGGCTAACTTAGCGCATCCCCATAAAAGATTGGCGAGGGGCGGCGGACGGCAGTTTTTGCCCCGCTTCAAAAAAATCTAGATTCGGGACTAGGTTTTGTTGATGGAAGAATAGACAAAATGACAGATTCAATCAATTTGCCTAGCCTTTTCCCAACTATATTGGGGTCGGCTTCCAGTCTAACCGGATGCAGCTAAATACCAGTATTTTACATGGAGCGACTGCCTATCTGACCTCCACAACCCAGTAACTGGGTAATACGATACCCCTTGGTAAGACTGGTTGTCAGACTTTCGGGCTTCTGACGACCCGTAACGCCTGTCAAAGATCCACGTATGACAGCCGGGACCAACGTCTAAAAAAACACCAACACCAACGGCAAAATGACAGATTGTGATTGTTAATTGTTATTTTGTCTATTCTTCCATCGACAAAAATCGTTTCTATGGTGATAAGCATGCTGGAAGGATTTTTTAAAACCACTGGGAATTTGTGTATAAGAATATCAGCATTATTTTGAATATTTGAACTTACTTTTGCTAGAAAAAGTTACCACGTAACATTAGTAACTCTTGAGCTCTGAAAACCGTACTGAACATCTTGCTGATGTTTTTTTTTGTTTTGGATCAGAAAACAAATTATATTAAAATTAACATTACTTTTAAAATGTTTTTGTTTTTTCGCCGATTTTCATCGTTAATAATATTTAAAACTAGGTATAGATCGTTGATTGATCGTTCGTAAAAATGCCGCTTAAATACTGCCGTCCTTACGAAAAGTGCAATAACTCGAGTGTTGCGCCGAATTTAATTAAGTAAGTACATATTCGGAATTTGCAGAACGAGATCTACATAATATATTATTTTTAGACATTTTACGTATCTATGACGAATTTGCCTCGTATACCGTGTTGTTGGAGATACCTACAAACAAAACAAAAATAAAATCTTTACCTGCGTTTTTCTCGAAATCAGGTTTAAGTTTAACTTAGTTATTGCACTTTTCGTAAGGACGGCAGAATAAATGGGCGGTCAGACCTCGATGTGTTGCATAAAATTGCTGTAATTTTTTAAGTGAAAACTTTTTTAGGCGCGTTGGGCATTTTTGAGATGGAAAAAAACAATTGAACTCGCGACATTGTTACCGTTAAATACCGTTACCGACACCTCATTCAAAGTATTTCCTTCACAATAAAATTGTTCAAGTTTTCACTTCTGTCGGCACTCCCGGAGTGCCACTGTTTTTATAGTCTTCTTTAATCAACATTTTACAATTCCTTACAGCGCAATACCTCGGCAATCAGACCGGCACGCGATGTCTCGGCAACTACCTGGTGAAGGGGCTGTACAAAGCCTTCCCGACCATCAGCGCCGCCGTGACGGAGCCCGTCATCGCCGCCCCTGAGATACATGGACCTATCATCCTGGACGAGTCTTGCCGGTAAATAATTACTTCCTTACGAATTACTTGAGAACGGCTGGAACGATTTGACGTTTTTAAATGTTTATATAGAAAAAGACAAATTGGAAAAGTTGCCCATAAAGTTGGGAAATTCCTATTTCCGGAATTTCCCAACTTTATGGGCAACTTTTCCAATTTGTACGAACAGTACAACTATTTTCAATGGGAGTTTTGTATGATATTGAAAGGGTAGCACGTCTGTCGCTGGTCAGCTAGTTTAAGATAAAACATTGCTATTGAGCCAATAGTTTCTGAGTGAAATGCCTGTGACATACAGAGGGACAGACAGACTAGACGAAATATAAGGGGTTCGTTTTTTCATTTGAATCCGGAACTAAAAATGTGCCTTTTATGATATAAATATGTGATACATATGGCCAGTTTCTGAAATATTTTTAACAGCCAATCACAGCCGTATACGCGCGCTTGACAATTTGTCCCATTGATTTTGCGACAATTTTCGTTCGAGAAACTGGTCATGCATAAACGGATAATGGGTGAATGAATTTATGTAGGGCACTGCAATAAAACAAATAAAAAAGCCTTCCCAAGTATTCCATAATTACAGTCTTCTTCTTATTTTTATTAATTAAGGACCCCTCGACCATAGTATAAGGAGAGGTAGTAAGCTATCTTCATACAAACGCACCGCGCGCGGCTTGTATGTGTGGGGCCATAGTATTTATGTGTCGCCGTACGCACACTTAACAAAATCTCGACCGGTTTCTCACGAGAAACGGGTCGAGATTTTGTTAAGATAGCTTACTACCTCTCCTTATACTATGCCTCGACGGCCTCGTCCAATAGTTCTCATTGCCATGTCTGTTCTTTAAGAGTTTCGGTTCTAAGTTTTCGGCATTACTTCTAAGAAAACGTCAGTTCCGAAATAATAGCGCCTGGCACCACCTAGTTTATTTAATGAAAATGATTGACTTGAATGTCTGTAATTCCTAACTAATTACATTGATATCTGTCCACCTTTGACCCGTTCTATTTGATAACGAGGTGCCTTGTTTATAACTTGACTTGTTTTTGTTTACTAAAACGCAAGGTTCAAGATTTTGATCCAATGTAAATTGATAAGATTAGAACTATACATTATTCCTAGTATATTTTTGGGGTGTACGTTACCCCAGCAAGAAAGTATCTCCTAGAGTTATATGAGTAGAACGTATAGTTGGTGCCTTATCTGCTGTAAATGTGCCCTCACTTAAAAAATGTGTGCCCCCTGTCGTTTTGGAAAAAAAACGGAAAAACGATTCTTGCTGGGGTAACGCCATACACAATTTTTCTCTCTCCGATCATTCGTTTAGAATTTTCCTGCTAGAAAAACGTTACCCCAGCAAGAATCGTTTTTCCGTTTTTTTTCCAAAACGACAGGGGGCACACATTTTTTAAGTGGGGGCACATTTACAGCAGATAAGGCACCAACTATACGTTCTACTCATATAACTCTAGGAGAGACTTTCTTGCTGGGGTAACGTACACATTTTTGGGAGCGTTCAAATATTACGTAATGCAATTTGGGGGGAGGGGGAGGGGGTCATCTGAAACGTTACGATGCATTACAGGGGTGGAAGGGGGGGGGGTTTGAACTACGCGTTACGTTACATTGTTTTAACCCTTCAGAACGGTCGCGTAGATTTTTTTTCTCACGCATTTTATAAAACGTTCAAATGGAATGACCACTTGAAAAATTTTTTACCTTTACAAAATTTCTTGCTTGCTTTACAGGATAGTGAATAATTTTTAATATTTTTTTTTTTAAACTCTTAATGTAAAGCAAAAAAAAATATTTATCAACAGCTTGTACTTTACGCCACATAATTGTGTCTCAGGTAAAAATGGTCACTTTGTGGTGGTTACGTAACGTTTTACTAGGGGGAGGGGGGTAAAGAAAAACTTTACGGCGCGTTATATGGGGGGGAGGGGGGTCAAAAATCTCCAAAAATTGCGTCACGTAATACTTGAACGCTCCCTGTGCAAATCGTCCGGCAAACAATAAAAAGTTTAGTAGAGTCTATGCAATTTCGATGCGGTTTTTGAAATGTAATATCTTTCCACTCGTTTTCCTGCAATCAAAATATAAAAAATCTTAATAATTAAATCTGTGGGAGTGATTTTTTGAAAAGAGACGGAAGTGTGTCACAGGAAGCCGGGGAAGCGCGCGCTATTTTATTTGATCAAAAGCGCGCGCGGTGCTTGAGTTGGCCATCAGAAACGACCTTGACTTGTTGCTTATTACCAAGGTGAGATGTCAGTTACACATCTTATGTGTCTACTGTAAGGCTCACTCGTTTTTGTCCCTCTAGACATGATTGACATTCTTACCAAGGGGTATCGTATTATCTAGTAACTGGGTTGTGGAGGTCAGATAGTCAGTCGCTCCATGTAAAATGCTGGTATTTAGCTGTATCAGGTTAGACTGGCAGCCGACCCCAATATAGTTGGGAAATAAAACTGGTCGGCAAACTTATTGGTCAATAGAGCTAAAAATCAATACTATAACAACTAAGATAGATAGATAGAATATTCTTTATTATGTAAACCATAAAAAAACTTTTTACAAAAAAAAAAAACAACCGACTTCAAAAAAAAAACTACAATGTGAAAAATAATTTTAATTTCGGAAATCGGTGTCTTTGGTTTTGAATTTTCGTTCTTTGTCACCGACTTTCGAAATTAAAGTAATTTTTCACTTTGTAGTGTTTATTTTTTGTTGTAGTCAGTTGTTTTTTTTTGTCAAAAGTTTTTATTTTTCACTTTTTAGTTGTGGTACCTATCCCACACAAATTCGAATACCACTCACTACCTGCCATTGATGTAAATCAAGGATTCGCCCTCGCCATACTTACGTCGTGCGAAAACTGTCACTCCCTAAATTGTGCGACGTGGCTCATTTGCGAATCATTTCCTCATTCGTCACAGTTCGTAACACATCGGAGCAACTTTCTGGTTTTTAATACACATAGCTGTACAAAGATGCCTTCTTGTGCCTTCAGGAAATGTACCAACAACTCCAAAAATTCATATAAAACTGAAGGTATTACTTTCCATGCGTAATTTTGTTTTTTCAAATTTATTACGATTTCTAAAATAAATATTATGACGGAAGATGACAAGTAACAAAAATTACGTTCCCATGACAATGAACGATAGGGTAGTGTAACGTTGACAAAAAAAGTTTGAAATGTGAATTAAGAAGTATGGAGGTTACATGCCATTATGATTTAAAATATTTTAACTGCCGGATTTTTTAATGTCTTTCTTTTTTTAGATTAACTTTTCTTTGAAACTATGTTTTCGAATACAAAATTATAGGTACTTAAACAATTATTATTAAACGCGACTTGCTTCGAAAGCACAGCGTGGGCCCTTCGCCTGATCTCTCTCCCCCATCCCGTCAGACTATGAGTGTGAGAAAATGGAGATTCCACCTATTCAAGCACGTCGAAAGAATCCAGGGAAAGTAGCGTGAATAAAGGCGCAGCACAAAATTTTGTCTTTCAACCTTAAGGCGTGAAAAGGTAACAGACGGACAGTTACTTTCGGATTTATAATATTAAATAGATGTACTGATGATGAATCACTATTTGTATTTAACTATTTATTTTAGTTCCCACAAGAAACATGTGTTAAAGAAAAATGGATTCAAATAATCCAAGAACAACCATTCATCGTCTCTTTGTTCAGAGACGATGAATGGTTGCCAACCAAATACAGCCGCATTTGTTCACCGCATTTGATCAGAGGTCCGTGGATCGGAACCACGCTCTGCTACCATTTTAAGATGGTAACAAAATAATGTATCTGTGGAACCAGCAGAGCAATCTTGTATTAACTATGTGAACTAATGTTGAAATAAACTTAGTCTATGCGAAACAGCCATTGTTTTAATAATTTTAATGATGATATGTTCTACTAGACATTACATTAGACATTATAAAAATACAACACAATATTTTATTTTTACAAAAGCACCTCCTTTTAAAATTAAGTATTCTTTTCAAAACGAGTATGCTGACCGTACAGCGACAATTCTCTACGTCATTGTGTGACAGATGACAACTCATGCACAAATGCGGTCATCTTTTGACGCGGTAAGGCGTATCCTTCGATGTAAATCGATGCTACCTGCTATGTAAATAACAGTGACAGGAAGTTATCATATCATCCACATACTAAGTGGGAAAAAATACGTATTATTGAAGCTAACTCAAAAACTACCCAAGCAAAGTTAATAAAATTTATATGGGACCACCTCTGAAGTATGATCTACCAAACAAAAACGAATCATCAAAATCAATTCATAATTAGCGGAGTAATCGCGTAACAAACATACAAAAAAAAGAAAAAAAAACATACAGTGGAATTGAGAACCTCCTCCTTTTGGAAGGCGGTTAAAAATTACAGCCATTAATATAGAATTTCTTATGAGAGCCAATCCTTTCTGTCTGTCCAAAATGTCTCAATACACTAATTCTCTTACACTCCACAACGCTTCCTAAAATTACCTTGCTAAGAAGTACCTTCATCATCATCATCATATTGGCTGATAATATGATGAAGATATCTTACTTATTAACAAGTTAACCTTGGATGGAAAACTTTGAAATGTACAGTACTTTAAATGATTAATTTTCGATGTTCTGTTAATTTTTGGTAAGACACTTCGGAAATAAATCTTTGAAACAGTTTAGAATCTTGAATAAAACTTGATATCTTGCTGAATGACCGAAACCCCGACACCCGCTTGTATCTACACTCGAACTCATCGACATATAAAGCCGCATTCGGCTCGCGAGCCGCGGTTTGCCTACCACTGGGCTAGGCAGATGATGAGACGTACTGACATGCTGATGTTATCATTACAGGATCTGCCAACCTCATTAATAATTTGCCTTGTATTTTACTTCCAGATTCCTAGTTCTAGTAAGTGCCGGCGTATACAAACGCATACAAGAAGCGAAAGGCAGCTATGAGCAAACGAACAAACAGCTCGCCCAAATCATAGTAGAAAATTTTAGAAAACAGTCAAACTTCCGAATGGTCAGTCAAGCAGTTTTGGAAGAAATTGAACAAGAATTTGTGTCTTACTGCGTGAAAAATAATTTGACACCAAAACCTAACACCCATATGTCTCTATTAATAAGGAACTTCAACTTTCTACCAACAAATGAAGACGAAAATGCCCCAAATCATAGCGTAACCAAAAACGCCTCGGTCCGATTCAATCCGATTGTCCAATCGAAATCGAATACTCTACTAAACGAAATCGATTCAGAGATTTATTCGTCGGGAACCGGAACTAATGAGATTGAGACGAACGATTCGAATATCGATACTAATCGATCTATGGAATCGACTTCTGATATTTATCCGGTCGGCAGGCCGTTTGACAGAGATCGGAAGATTAGGGGTTATGTTGATTTTTCTTGTTATTTCGAGAATGTTGCGAAGGCACGGAAGAATGGGACACTGCCCGATTTTATTAAGTGATTGATGCTAAATTCAGCCTGTATTTATTAAAATTGGGCGAAATATTCTGTGTTCTTCAATGTTTGTGATACATATCAAAGTCATAAGTTGTTTGAGACTTTCATTTCATATGAAGTTGTAAAAGTATAAAATACTGAATAAAGTAACAAAACAGTTTAAAAATAACTGTTATTACCAATACTTGCCTTGTAATGTTATGTACATTATTTTAATCTCACAAATCTACGCGCGCTTTACATGTGGTAACCAAGTGTACAAATAGGTACGCTATGAATCTGAGCGTGAAAAATAGCGTCAGTACATAACACATACACGTCCAACTTCGCCATAGTTTCGGTCGAGAGCACAGATATAGATAGACCTAGATAACGCAAGTATCACGATCTGTATGAAAACCAAGCGTGCCATTTTTTGACTACCTACTATGACGTCACAAGCACTAGGAAACGTTTCTTTCATTTTTTCTCCTCGCATTTGCAGTTTTTACAATTTATAACAGCGTAATTAACCATTTTCAATTTTTTTTTACTGACTTCCGATGGCACCGATGCAGACTGAGCGCGAAAGTGGCAGCTTACGATTATTGTACGTAAGCTGGACACGAAAATGGCACGCGAAGTAGTTGCTCTTGCGTTATCTAGGTATAGGTATATATATCTGTGGTCGAGAGCTCCTGCGCTTACACACATTCACAGCGTGTTTGTACACTTGGTAGCCACCTGTATAATTTATGGTAACCACAAGTAAAGCGCGCGTCGCTTCGTGAGATAAAAACACTATATCTAGTATTCAATTTGTGACGTGTATACTAATGTATTGTAATATGAAAAAAAAAAGTTGTTTTATGTAAATAAAATGTTATTAAAAAAATATTTTGTAATTTTTTTTATATGCATCATCTAGTTTCATAGTTTTTAGGGTTCCGTACCTCAAAAGGAAAAAAAGGAACCTTTATAGGATCACTCGTGTGTCTGTCTGTCTGTCTGTCTGTCTGTCACAGCCAATTTACTCCGAATCTAATGGACCGATTAAGTTGAAATTTGGTACACATATGTATTTTTGTGACCCAAACACGAATGTGTAACGTAAATAAATAAATTTTGAATATAGGGGTCACTTTTAGGGGGCAAACAAGAAAATTAAAAAAAAAAGTTTTACTAGCAGTACCGTGTGACATATCAAATGAAAGGACTTCATTTTAAAATAAACACTTTTAAAGATATTTAAGAAATTCAATGAAAATTGACCATTCCCCCCCCCCTTATCTCCGAAACTACTGGACCAAAAATTTTGAAAAAAAAAATCTTTACTCATAGATAACAGGAAAACCTATAAGAAGTCCATGGTTTTAAAATAACATGGTAAATCTCTCAATATTGTGCGCGCAAACTTACATTTCGTCGCTCGGCATCCAATAGGCCCATCTCTCTAGCTAAACAACAACAAAATATCAAAAGTGTTTGACAGTCTGCTTAATACACAACTAAAAAACAAACTGTAAATGTTCATGACAACCAATTCGGGTTTCGGCGTGGTTTGTCAACAGAAACTGCAGTGTTGTGTCTTAAGCATACTGTCACATACTATACACAGCATGGGACGCAGATTTATGTTAGCTTCCTCGACTTATTCAAGGCTTTCGATCTGGTTGCTTATGACGTATTGCGGAGAAAGATGGAGAAGGATAGATTGCCAACAGAGCTTATAAACATCTTTAAATATTGGTATGGTAACAAGATCAATAGTGTATGATGGGCTGGAACTTTTTCCAGGCCATACAGGTTGGAATGCGGGGTGAGGCAGGGAGGGTTGAGCTCACCCTCGCTTTTCGAGCGAGCTGATTGGCGAGTTCAACATCACCAGAGTAGGTAACTATATAGATGGTATTTGTGTAAATAATATTAGCTATGCAGACGATATGGTGCTTCTGAGCGCGTCAATCTGTGGTCTCAGAAAGTTGGTCGCCAAATGTGAGCAGTATTCCAAAATACATGGTTTGATGTATAACTCCAATAAGTCGGAGATCATGGTCTTTGAGGCTTGGGGTAGACCAGGTTATGTACCACCTGTATTACTCAATGAGACTCCACTACAAATAGTATTTACGTTTAAATATCTTGGTCATATATTCCTGACCTCAATGACGGACTCGATATTGGCGGGAACGAAGGGTGTTGTCGGTAAGGGCGAACATGCTGGCTCGCAGGTTTGCACGCTGCTCACTTAAAAAGTCAAAATTACTCTGTTTCGAGCTTATTGTACAACGCTAGCTTATTGTAACGATATTGGCTAGATATACCCAAAGGTCGTGCAACACCCTTCGTGTCCAATACAACAACGCTTTCAGGGTACCTATTGGTGGGGCTGCCCCGTTTTTGTTGCGCATCGGGAATGTTTGCGGACGCACATATTAATTGCTTTTACGCAACGATGCGAATGAGGTGTGCATCCCTGTTGTGCAGAGTGCGGGCCAGCTCCAACAATATCCTAAAAATGATCACTAGCAGGCTGGATTGCATTTACATCAATCACTGCAGTGCCATCTCCCATGAGGTGAAATAAATTTAAACTAGATTACGTGGGGCACTCGGAAAGTTTTGCGATACTAGAAAAACATTAACTACAGGTTATATATTTTTTTATTATATCTTTTCAAAGAACTCTCCATTTGCGTCAGCAAATGGAGAGTTCTTTAATACACAGTTTCATACGTCTAAACCAATTTTCATAACACATTTTCCAGTCCACATCAAACACCTCTTCAATCTCCTTCTCAAATGCAGCCAGTGCAGCTTCCGGTGATGAAAACTGTTTTCCTTTGAGTTGGTTTTTTATTTTGGGGAACAAGAAATAGTCGCACGGAGCCAAATCGGGACTGTAAGGAGGATGACCTATAAATTTGACCGGTGTGCTGTCCAAAAATTCCCTTGTTTTGAGCGCCGAGTGAGTCAGCGCGTTGTCGTGGTGAAGCAGTAGCCCACGGAGGCCAGTGTTCGGTCGCTTGCTGCTTGCAGCAGTAAAAACTTCTGGCAAACATTTGGTAACATACCATTTAGTATTGATGCTCCTTAGTATTGATCTCGTAAGGGTACTGACACCAGATAAACAGTCAAAAAAAAAAAACTTGCGATCAAAATTTTGCCTGCACTTGGTTGCACACTGGCTCGCTTCACTTAGGTAGGCGTTGGTTCATTTTGAAATAGCCACATGGTCGACTGACGCTTCATTTCTGGATCATTCTGATAAAACCAAGATTCGTCAGCCGTAATGATATCTTAAACGTGCCGAGACGAGCCTGCTTCGAGCTGACATTTGAAATCGTACAAAATCATCGCGCGAAAATGTTCTCGTTGTAAATCCACTTTTCAGTAAGACAGAGTATTTTGATTTTGGTCGTAAAAAAATGTGGAGGGAATTTAGAATGTAATGTTTTTTTTTAATCGACTTTCAAAAAGGAGGAGGTTATTGTAATAAATAGTCATATTTTTATCGATATCAAAACCAGCCAGTATCCCATAGACAAAAACTGTTAGTCGCAAAACTTTCTGAGTGACCTGGTAAAATAAGCTAACATAGTTCATAAGTTTACTAACACAATGAGTCCTTGTTACTTGAATAAAGAAAATATCGTGACCATTTTTCTTTTTCAACGACGTTTTCTAAAAATTAAACCTAGCTATATCGATTTATCGCTCCCAAAACGCCCTGCGTACTAAAGTTCATAAAAATTTTTGAGCTGTTTCCGAGATTCAGATTATACATATATACAAGAATTGCTCGTTTAAAGGTGTTAGATTTCTATTATTATTATATTAATACCGCAAATGTGAAATTTTTAACGAACATCAGATTTTTGTTTTATTTCATTCTACACGTTCAAATAAGTGATCTTGCAATTAAAAAAAAAAAAAAAATGTCACATTCGCGGTATTGGATGCCGAGCGACGATTTGTAGTTGGAATGTATGGGAGAACATGTTTTTCAACTACAATGTTAAGTTTGTTCTTGGGATAAATAAATTCATCTCAACTACGGAACCCTTCATTGTGCGTAGTCCGACACGCACTTGGCCGGTTTTTTTTAATAATATACACGTTACTGTACTGATTGAATGGCATGCGACATATGTATTTGCATGTTATTGCAAATTTTGCATGTGTTCTCATCATGATTAAATTATGAAAACAATAAGATACATCAATTAGTAGGTATATAACTATTTATTAGCAAGTAAATAAATGAAGATACATAATACAATTAATATAAAACATTATTATTAGACCGGCTTGTAGTCCAACTTGCTCTCCAGTTTCTTATTGTCAGCCACCTTGCGCACTGCTTTCATTAGATCCTCCTGTAACCAGAAATAATATTAGTGTTTAATAACAAGACAAAATCAAACTGGTTGCTAATTTAATTGTAAAATTTATTACTTAGTGTTTTATGACATTGATTTTATATTCTGTGATTACTCCCTCACACACTGACTTATTAATTGTAAAATTTTAGGAAAATCGTCTACTTTTACAATGTTTGTAAATATGTGAGCACCATGTATCTATCACATATTAAATTATCTATCGTTGCTTAATTTTTAATTCTTTTTACCTATTGTGGTATAGTAATTTTATTCTAGGTGCATCGTCTTCACATATAATAATTATTTAACAATTGTATGTACATATACAAACAATTGTAAAACATTTTAAAAGAGTAACGGTGGAGTTTCTTGCCCATTCTTCTCCATACGAAAACTACCTTTTGGAAGGGGCGACTAGAATCAATTTTATTATTTTGTAATTTCTGACGTTCAAAAGTCCCATACTCGTACATGGGCCTATTTGAAATAAATGATTTGACTTTGAATAACCTCCTTTCTTTGAAGTCGGTTTAAAATCGGCCGAACACAAATGTTTCCATACCGTATTCAGATCGAGCAAAAAACGCCAAAAAAACACTGTTCTTGTATGGAATGAAATTAAATGAAATGAAATTGTTTATTCTGTAAATAGGATATCGGAATCACTTTTACGTCATATAAAAAAATATTAAAAATAAGCTAGATGAGTTCGGCGTTTCCCATCTGACTACTCTGAAAAGACCGAAACAAACTCAGAGGTCGCAGTCTCTTTTAAAGTCCAGACTTAATCTTGGTTAGGCCATATGAGGACCATGTAGATTAGTGTCTGAAATGGTCTTTTGAGGAAAGAACCACACAGATTTGAGTGGACCTGTCAGTAATTGTCAGCATTTGTCAGTAATCGTGGAGCTCAACTCAGAACATAAGGAGCTCAACTCGACGAACAATACCAAAGAAAGGACATTTGGGGACCCCCTTTAATTTATTAACTTTAATTATTTTTTTTGTTTTAGAAAGGTAAGTTTTATTGCAAATCTAAACTTCGCTTAGTAACTCAAACCTCACCTGTATAATATACTCTCTCTCCGCCCTAATAGCGAACAGGCCAGCCTCAGTGCAGACGTTCCTGAGATCAGCTCCGTTGAAGGTGTCAGATAGTTTGACCACCGCCTCGTAGTCCATCTCTCCGTGCTTAGCTATGGGAGCCGCGTGGATCTTTAGGATTTCAAGCCTGGAAGAAGAAATTACTTTTTAAATTTATTTATTAATCTAATACTTCTAGCACAGAAATGTACAGAGGTGGGCTTAATGCCATAGGCATTTTATACCAGTCAACCTTTCTTTTTTCTTTCGACGGTGATGCAGAGACAAACTTTGGTAGGTGCAATTACGAAAATGGAGGAAAAAAAAATCTAATATGAGGATACACATAATATACATATTACGAACTATAAATATAATATATAGGCCTAATTACACATATAAAATAAGCACAAATCATCATCAGCCTATAATGTTCCCACTGCTGGGACTGCGGTCTCCTCTCTGTGAGAGGGAGTGGCCCGTAATCCACCACGCGGGCCCAGTACGGGTTGGTAGATGTCACATGTCTTCGAATTTTTGGTTCTAGGACATGCCGGTTTCCTCACGATTTTTTCCTTCACCGTTTTGAGAGCAGTGGTGATGAAATAATTTACACAAAGTAAAGCGCCTGTCTGGGTTCGAACCTACGACCTACAACTCGTAAGTCGCGGCCGTTACCACTGCGCCACCACTGCTCTCAAGCACAAATAAATACATGAATATACTAAATCAAATAAGACAAACAATGGGAAAACATTAACGTTGTGATGATACTGCTAGCTTCTTAAATTCGGCTGTCGCTGAAACCAGCGCTGGGGCTCTGTCTCGCATAGGGTCGCAGCATTATGCTGAGCGATGGTCGTTTTGCGTGGATGTGACGCATATTTTCCCCCAATTTATTATTTTCGTGTTTTGGTCTTTCTTTGTGTACCTAATGTTTGTCGCAAATAAAAGTATTTTCTTTATTATTATTTTTTCATAAATTATGGAGAGATGAGATACATTTTTTTTTTGCGATATATGGTAAAAGTGTACTCAAAAAACGTAAATTATTGACATGATATAATAATAGAGTAGAATTTATTGTTGTGACAGCTAGGTTTCACATAATTATAAATTTCCAGAAAACAGGTTGTCAATCTTAAGATTCAGACAACCTAACAAATATTATAAATGCGAAAGTGAGTGGATTTATTTAACTAATGTACGTACCTTTACAAACTATTGTAAAACATTTTAAGAGTAACGGTGGAGTTTCTTGCCCATTCTTCTCCATACGAAAACTACCTTTTGGAAGGGGCGACTAGAATCAATTCTATTATTTTGTAAATTCTGACGTTCAAAAGTGGCAAACACGGGCTTATTGGAAATAAATGATTTGACTTTGATGAAATTTGGCACATGGGTAGACCATGACCTGTACCCTAATTACGTAACTTATTTACGTAAACAATTTTGCCTAATTTGTTTCATTTTGACAGTTCAACAACATTCATTGCGTTATTTACGTTGTTGAACAGATTTTTTTTTTCAACTTATGAAGCAATGGATTAGCAATCTGATTCAAATCCAAACAGATTGTGATTGTGTTGCATTACGCAATTAGGGTACTGGGTTACACATAGAATACTTTTTATCCCGATATTCCCACAGGATAGAGACTTATGCGGGTGAAACCGCGGGGCGCAGCTAGTATTATTATAAACAGCTTGGTATCAAACCTAAAATCATGCCCAGATTGAAACAAAGAATTTTTGAAAATATTTTTTCTTACCGAGCCTGTTCATTAGGTAAAGGAATCTCAATTTTCCTATCCAGTCTACCAGGTCTCAACAGTGCAGGGTCGAGGGTATCAGGCCTGTTGGTGGCCATGATCATCTTGACCTGGCCTAAGGAGTCGAAGCCGTCCATCTGGTTCAGCAGTTCCATCAACGTACGCTGGATCTCACGATCGGCGCTTGTACCTTCGGAGAAACGGCGCCCACCTGGAGAAAGGAATATTTTATGATGAAGTTGTCTATTATTTGCGAATCTGTCTCTTGATAACGCATTTTGTCAATGAATTGGATGTCGTGTGTTTTGTTTAATATTATTTGTCATCATCTGCCTAGCCTTTTCCCAACTATGTTGGGGTCGGCTTCCAGTCTAACCGGATGCAGCTGAATACCAGTATTTTACATGGAGCGACTGCCTATCTGACCTCCATAACTCAGTTACTGGGTAATACGATACCCCTTGGTAAGACTGGTTGTCAGACTTTTGGGCTTCTGCGACCCGTAATGACTGTCAAAGATCCATGAATGACAAGCAGGACCAACGGCCTAAAAGCTTTCCGAGGCACGGAGGGGTTTCGGTATGTAAAGATGGTCACCCATTCACGGACCGACTGCGGTAAGCGTAGCTTAACCTGTTCGATCGGTTTATTCCAGAAATCCCCACCAGTGGGGATTGTTATTTTTTTTCCAGAAACCCCCACTAGTTAAATAAACTCAGCCTTTTTTTCTAATATTCTAATCGTTTTTGGCACTTGCCGGCCGCTGCCGCGGCACCGCTCGCTTCGCTCGCTCGGCTCGTGCGTAGGGGGTCACAGTTTTATCCTAACCTAACCTTTTAACTAGTGGGGATTTCTGGAAAAAAATATAACAATCCCCACTGGTAGGGATTTGTCGATGGGGATTTCTAGAATAAGCCGTTCGATCGATCCGTGCGGCTGTTATTACTTACTAGCCACGAGCCCCTCCTTAATATTATTTGTGTATTTATAATACTTGCATGCCAAAAATTTGTTCGTCGAAATACTACTTTATACATATAACTTTGTTATCAGTGTGTACATTCCCCGGTCACACCTATCTAAAATCTACAATTTTAGTTTCTTTCTTTCTACGAGCCCTGTGTTCCGGAGCATGCTGATTCGGATATGTGTACTCAGATTAGGATATGAGTAAAGAAATAAATAATACATACAAAATGTATGGAAGCAACCATTTTGTTTTGGACTTGATCCCTTAATAGATCCTTACAGCTTAAAACGTTCTACATACCGATGGCATCAATCTCGTCCATGAATATGATGCAGGGCTGATGGTCGCGCGCGTAGTTGAACATCTCCCTGATCAGACGCGCCGACTCGCCTATGTACTTGTCTACGATGGCTGATGATACCACCTGGGCAGGTAAGACAGTTAATTACTTACTTTTTGAAGTGAAAACTTCTTTAGGCGCGTTGGGCACTTTTGAGATGGGAGTAAACCATTGATTTCGCGATACTGTGACGACACCTCATTTTTGTAAACGCGATTGTGCTCTTTATTTATATTAAGTTACGGATCAATGTTCTGTGCAAGTATTTTTACTTTAAAAGTTTTGTAAACGCGACTGTGGTCTTTATTTATATAACGTTACGGATCAATGTTTTGACGTTCAAAAGTGCCTTTTTGTGCCGAATTGAAATAAATTGACTTTGCAATATTTTTACTTTAAAGGTTTCAGAAGTATTGTTTGTGTAAACGCGATTGTGCTCTTTATTTAGATGAGGTTACGGACCAATGTTCTATACAAGTATTTTTCTTCCACCAAGGCACACAAGGTACTCCCGGAGTGCCACTGTTTTTATTGATATGGTACTTCAACGACTTACTGACTAAACCATACTATCACATCACTGGGTTCGTATAAACCAGCCTTTAATTTGTCATTTTTTAAGAACTGTAGAAAGTAAAATTTCCTGTTAGTGACAATATCCTTAAAATCTCAGTACAAACCTTCAAGAAGTTAGCATCAAGCTGTGAAGCCACTGCCCTCGCTAACAGAGTCTTGCCGGTACCGGGCGGGCCGTACAACAGACATCCCTTGGGAGGAGTGATGCCCACGCGGACGAACAGTTCTGGGTTCATTAGGGGCAGCTCGATCACCTGGGTTAAGAGAGAACATGAGGTTATTGTTAAAATGCTTCTGTAATTTTAATCATCAAAATCTTACCAAATTCGTATGCCACATGGCAAAACATAGAATACTGAATATAAGACAAGTGCACATTACAGTCGCAACGGGCCGTACCGCAACGCAATTTTATACAACAACAAAAAAAAAACGGCCAAATGCGTGTCGGACTACGCACAATGAAGGGTTCCGTAATTGGGACTTGGGATGAATTTATCCCAAATACAAACTTAACATTGTAGTTGAAATTCATGTTCTGCCATACATTCCAACTACAAATATAAGTTAGTACGCACAATATTGATAGATTTACCATGTTATTTTAAGATCATAGACTTCTTATAGGTGTTCCTGTAATCTATGAGTAAAGAACCATTCTCTGTATTTTTTTCAAAATTTTAGGCTCAGTAGTTTCGGTGGTCAATTTTCATAAATTTTCTTATATATCTTTAAAAGTATTTATTTTAAAATTATAAAAAAAATGAGATCCTCGTAACGGATTCGGAGCAAATTGGCTGTGACAGACGGACAGAAAGACAGACACACGAGTGATCCTATAAGGGTTCCGTTTATCCTTTTGAGGTACGGAACCCTAAAAGTGAAATGCGGCCCGCCTGTAGTGTGCGATAGTTCGTAGAAAATGTACGAAAGTTATGAAGGACTTTTGCAATGCATTGCGACGCACGCTCCACCCCAATCTACTTTAGCCTTTACAAATTAAATAATCAACCAATAGTTTTCTGAAATGAAGTTCAGTAGGTGGCAGCACTGAAACGTCAGGTCCAGGCACCTGTCAGTGTCAAATTTTCTTTAGTCTTGACTGAATAGTGAACGAATGAATGAAACTAATGATGAACATCATCATATATTTCATATTCGTTGTCGAAATGGAAGACCTCTTGTCAAAGTGGCGCCAACTGGTGGGGTGGATTTTCATGAAAACCTTCATTCCTGCTTGATTATACCTAATAATTGTTTTCTAGGTTTATTTTTGGAAATAAATTGTTGCCATATCCCTTTGCTCATCATATATTTTTGGGCTGGGTCTATAAAAAGTTAATTTATTGAAGTTACCTCTCTAAGTTGTCTGATCTGTTCCTGTAGACCTCCGATGGCGGAGTATGTGACGTCACCAGGGTCTTCATGACTCATGTTGTATACTAGGGGATCAACCTGGAATATATTAATGTCATTAGCAACAGAATCACCAAAAAATTATGTTCAGAAAGCGTTGAGGTTGCTGAAGTTCCTCTGGGTTTATTTCGACAATTCTTCGTAGGGATCAGTGAGCTAAGAAATGCAGACACCATGTAGTTTTAAAATATCAGAAATATACATGCAAAAGTGTCTTGGAAGATCTACTCACAGAAAAAAACTTTTCACTTATTTTTTTCTGTACGTATCTTGAAACATTTTATTTCATTTGAAGTATGACATGCGAATTGGAAACCTAGTCAAAATTAATGTGTGAAATTTATGCAAGGTTTTATTTAAATCATACTTAATACTTTTTAAGTTTATAACAAACAACAGTTTTATAACTGCTTTGCCTCAAATAGGACCTTCTAAAAGTGATAAAACATCAAACTAACTTACCTCTCTAGGTAAATGCCTCATGATGGTGAGTGTGGTCATGTCCAGGGCTACCCTAGTGCCTCCTTTCAGCTTCTGTTTGTCCAGCTGACGACGGCAGCCAACCACATAGCGGGGACCATTTGTGGCTTTGACAATGACTGGAAATTAGAAAAAAAAAAACAGTATTATTATTGAAGTTTTGTATGGTGGTTTACAGTAAGGAAATGAATGGACCATACTATCTTTGGTTACACAATTCTTTCCTTTATTCCAGTTACCCTTGGTGGGCTTGGTCAAAAGTAGAAAACCAAATTTATTGCTGTTTATTTGGTTACTTTTGGTCAAATTAAACTGAAAAGCCACTAAGGGATTATAAAAGTCAGTTTTTTTTTTGAGGTATCAGTTCAGGTTTACTATGCCAGCTATGAGGCTATCCTACGAAGGATCAAACATAGTACATCATTCTACTTGTGCACCTTTGGCCAAGTTCTAACTTTCTCCATTTTGTCAAAACTGTTTATTGTACATCTGTCACCTCACACTTCAGGTCAGTTGAACACCAGTGTCAGACAACTAGTGTTGTCTGGCATTTTTGCTCGACTACGTCTTTTTGGCGCAGCCGTGAGACACACTTTCCTGGTAATTTTTTACATTACACTTTTTATTAATAATCTGCGTTATATTGACGGTTGAAAGGCTAATTGATCTAAGCGACATTTTGTAAAACTTGCTCCTGCATATTTATAGTTATTTTTTTTTAATCATAAAAAAAACAACTATTTAATAGACTTTTATTTACTTAAATCAATCAATCATAATAAGATCTTATTATGATTAAAACAATCCATCCTCCTGCAAGTTTTACAAAATGTCGCTTAGATCAATTAGCCTTTCAACCGTCGATATTATTGTTGAGTGCCTTTGAGTCTGTGAAAATGTATTTTCTTTCTTTATTACAAGAAGATGATATTATTCGGCAGGTTTTAGATTAGATATTTATGACGAGTAGTCCATCCATCCACTTCTTATTAAAGGATATACAAAATATTAGAAAAACATCACAAAACACTAACATTTCTCCTCAGTAAGCTGCTTCAGCACTTCTCCAACAATCTGACCGACGCTCTGCAGAGCTTTGAGATCATTCTCACTCTTGTCATACTGTTTAGTTACATCCTTTAGTTTGTCTCGCACTGTAACAAAAGAAAAAAAAGTTAAATATAGGTTTTTTATTAATAACTGGTTTCTGATTTGAAAATTTGAAATTGAGATCTTGTGCAATGAGTAATGTAGCCCGCAATATTTACTTAGCATAAGTCCCACAGCTAGGACACAGGCCTCCTCGGTCAGTGGGTCGTCTTAAGTCTGATTGTCGATGATGTATTAAGATTATTAGGAGTAGCCTCAGCAAAATATACAACTTTAACTGTAATTGCTAATATATTGAACAATTTGACCTGTAATCGGTTGGAGATAAAATGAGTAGGTAACCTATTTGTGCCAATAAATGCTGTTTTATTAATTAAACTTAATTCGAGAATAAGTAATTGATTACCTAAGATATTATTTCGTTTTCATTATAAACAATGAACAAATTATTGCATTTTGAGACAAAAGTTAGGGTCGTGATTCGGCAGAAATCGATGACAAGCAACACAAATACATACTTTCTTTGAGCCTTGATTCCACTTCTTTGTGTTCCATCAACTTCTTTCTGTAGTCTTGAAAGGCTTTTTCACGTAGCCCATCCATGGCTGATGGTCCGGCAGGCATTTTTATTTAAAATTTATGTTTACGTGATAAATGCAAAAACGAAAATCACTATTTTTTGACAGTTCTCTGCGTTGACAACCATAGACAATAAAATACAGAAACAGATTTTCCATAGGGTATGAGATTGTCACTGGTAAAACTGCCATGGAATTAGTAATTACTATCAAAGTTCTCAGTAAATACGTAAATATTATGATATTTACGTATTATCCACAGACATATTATATAGAGTAGCAGACCAAACATTCGCTAAAAATTGCGTAGCCATTACGCACACACAGGGAGTGTTGTCAATACAGGGCCGGACTAAGGCCGGTTGTATTATTTTACGATATTGAAACAACCAATACCTATACTTACTGAAAATCCGCGAAAATCTATAGTTTCTGGGTATAAGAAGTGTAGATTACATATCAATAAAATCAATCAATTAATTATTACCTGCCGAACGAAATTTAAAAGTTATGTGAGTAGCTTTTCCCTATTTATGTACACCTATGCCTATATTTTTGTTATCCATCACAAAGATACAGGGTAACATAATTTATTTTATAATTTATTATGATAGCAAGTGCGTTTACACTGACAATCTGCACTCTGCAGTATTCTGGAACAATGTCACGATTTTTTTTTTAATCGTAGAGTAAACTGAGGCTCTGTTTTCTGTTTGACAATTCAATGGTAGATGTTTTACAAAAACTTTTCATCTTTGTTGACAAATCCGTCCCTGACTAAATAACGCGGTTGAAACATACATAGAACGTGATGCAGATGATGTTGCTTTTCAATATGGTGGCGCGGCCTAAACAAGCTACGCGTCAAATTTTGGCTTTGTTTGAGTCAGTGTGACAATAGGTGACAGAACAAGATACAATTTGCGACTTGTCGCTTAGCAAAAAAAGGATAGAGAATCTTGTCCAGCTATATAAATGTACCTATGGATTAATGTTTGGTCTGCTACTCTTTATATGTCTGTGGTATTATCGTTGTTCGTCATTGATTCTGGAATTTATGATTACTAAGGCGATTATCACACTGCACCGCATCACGCTGCATGTTGCGTGTCAACGATCTGAATTGAACGTGCGTGGATGCATTTTCTGTGTGTTGGACTGTGCGTGTTTTCTATACAAACGGAGATACTTACAAGCAACGCATTTACGCGCTACGCTGCGTGGTGCGTGACAGTGTGTTAATCGCCTTAGTTTGAATTTCCGCGTATTATTTGAAAAAAGTACTGTAACACGAGAAAACTCTAACAAACTAAATAAATTAAATAAAGTTGTTCCAAAAGCCTTACCACGGCTTAGAAGAGTACGGCTCTCTATCTCGCTCGCTCCTATTGTTTAACCTACTTACGGGATCGCTCGCTAGCTTAGAAAATCGCCTATTGGTCCGTTGATCGGGTGGGGGATGTTGGACATCACGTCGTCAGGCTACAACACCAAAAGGATTGCGCTACTAGGAGTACCTACATTCCTACAGATATAAAAGCACGCCATCGTCGCAGGCAAAAAATTGAAGTTCCGATCACCGACGGGAAAGGACGTACCTATGTCCTACACAGTACAGACATCCTCCGCGACACTCGCGATGTTATATAAGTTTGTCGTGTAATTTAGTATAAGTTTATTATAATAAACGCAATTTAATGTTCCCGCATTAAACTGGCGCCCATACTTGTGGCCCGAACCGCGCGCCGCGTAACCAGTGATAGTCCGAACTGTGATCCGGTGTTTACGTGACAAACTGTACGTAGGTATCTACCTTGTTTGAAAAGCACGGACATTCTACCGTACTCGTTATCATCACACGCGTGAAGATGCCGATAACGAGAAGTCAAGGAGAAGCGCTCCGTGAACGACGAGAAGAGGATGACGACGTCAGCACGTTCACCGAAGCGGAGGCCAACGTTGTCGAGCGCGACCGCGCCGACGAACCTGTGAGTGTCGACACGAGGTCGACACAACAACCAGCAGCGTTCCAGCTCCACACAGAACAGTTCCTGTCCACGCTGATCGAGACGATCACGCGCACGCAAGCAGAAGCGAATAGATGTCTTATAAATTCGCTGATGACGTCCAACGGTGATTTTGGTACTTCCACCCCAGTCAGGGTGCCTCCATCGACGAGCGCGAACAGCGGAAGTGCCGCTAGCTCTAGCTCGAGTGCAAACTTTGTAAAGTGCACGGCGCGATTCAACGGATCATCCCAGGACGCTGAGGTCCTGGAAGCTTTTCTGGATGCCGTCGAGATATTCAAGGAGTGCGCATCCGTAAGAGACGAGCATGCCCTCCGAGGATTGCCGATGTTGCTGGAAGGTGGTGCAGCGGTATGGTGGCGTGGCATCAAAGCGTCGGTGACTACGTGGTCCGATGCGGTCGCCAGCCTCCGCGCTATGTACGGCAGGGCGCAGCCCGCCTACAAGGTCCTGCGTGAGATCTACGCCGCCGAGCAACGCGACGACGAACGTGCCGAGACATTTTTGTGTAAAGTGCGCGCGTTAATAGCCAAGCTACCGTATAAGCTTGATGAAGTGGTACAAATCGACGTCTGTTACGGGTTGTTACACAGGCGAGTGATAAAAAGAGTGCCGCGTGATACCATTCGTAGTTTAGACGACCTTATGTGTAAAACGAGGATCGCAGAGGATGCATACAATGAATATAAGGTAAACAATTCTGTTATCAGTAGTAATAATGTGGTCAATGACCGCAAACTTACGCGATCAACATCCCCTGCCACGAAAGCGTCGACTACGGGGCGTAGTAATAATAATAAGAATAGACCGCGCTGTAGTCATTGTAAAATTTTTGGACATGTTAGTGACGAGTGTCGTAATCGCGATAAAGACAGTAGTAATAGTAATAAAGGCGCGAAAAGCGAAAATACTCAAAGGGTTTTAAGATGTTACGGTTGTGGTAAAGAGGGCGTAGTAAGGTCGAAATGTGATGTTTGCGCGACGACATCGTCGAAACTAGACGATAAGATTTCATTCAATAGTGTGCATTTAGGTTTAGATTTCTGTTGTAATGGTAACATTAGTACGGGTGGCACTTCGTGCGTACAGATAGCAAATATGAGTGCACGCGAATCCTACCCGATGGTAAATATTAATGTTATGGGTCGCAGCGGCGTGGCGATTGTAGATACCGGCGCGTCGCATAGCATCGCGAGCCCGCTGTTATACCGAGTCTTGGTAGACTCTGGAGTTAAGTTTAGTGAGACTAAACGTTTTATACACCTGGCTGATGGAACACAAGGTTGGAGAAACCTGTTGACAGCCGAGGTAGATATTATTATTGAAAATCGTAAGGTGATGTGTCAGCTGTTAGTGTTACCTGGCAGTGATAATAGGACGCTTTTAGGTGTAGACTTTTTGGTACGAGCCGGAATGATTATGGATGTCGCTCAGGGAATCTGGTCATTCTCGGATAGCCCCGGGCACTTTTATGATTTTGTGTACTCTTACACGCTTAGCCCATCGGATGCGAACATCATGCAAGCCTCATCCACGGAGGTACCGTTGCGTCCTGATGAAGGTACTAAGTTAACCCCCGAGCAGCGGCGTACGCTTAACGTCTTTATTGAAGACCGCGCGTCACAGTTCGCGCGCAGCGGACCGGCTACAGAATTTGCTACGCACCGAATAAAGGTGAGTCCACACCAGGAACCTATCGCTTGTCCACCATACAGGATGTCACAGAATAGGAGGGAAGCCTTGCAGAAGGAGCTCGATAAGCTGCTGCAAGATGACATTATTGAGGAGTGCGAGTCCCCTTGGGCCTCCAACGTTGTACTTGTAGGTAAGAAAGACGGAAGTTTACGGCTATGTATTGATTACCGGAAGCTTAATGCGGTGACCGAGCCGGACCGGTACCCACTCCCACGAATTGAGGACATCCTACACGCAGCCAAAACCAAAGTCAAAGTCAAAGTCAAAGTCAAATCATTTATTTCAAATAGGCCCATGTATGGCACTTTTGAACGTCAAAAATTACAAAATAATAAAATTGATTCTAGTCGCCCCTTCCAAAAGGTAGTTTTCGTATGGAGAAGAATGGGCAAGAAACTCCACCGTTACTCTTTTAAAATGTTTTACAATATTGTTTGTATATGTACGTACATTTGTTAAATAATTATTATATGTGAAGACGATGCACCTAGAATAAAATTACTATACCACAATAGGTAAAAACAATTAAAAATGAAGCAACGAGAGATAATTTAATTTGTGATAGATACATGGTTCTCACATATTTACAAACATTGTAAAAGTAGATGATTTTCCTAAAATTTTACAATTAATAAGTCAGTGTGTAAGGAAGTAATTACAGAATATAAAATCAATGTCATAAAACACAAAGTAATAAATTTTACAATTACATTAGCAACCAGTTTGATTTTGTCTTGATTCTAAATTGTCCTATGGAGCAGGACCAGCATGTTTCCAAGCACTCTTATCTTGGATATAATCCTCTAATTTGTAATATGCTTGTTTACAAAGTGTACTTTTTATATAAGTTTTAAATTTTCTTTCATTTAATTGCAATATGTCACAAGGTATTTTGTTGTAACATTTAACACAGTACCCCATAAAAGATGTATGTACTTTAGATAACCTGAAAAATGGTTGATCTAGTTTATCTTTATTTCTAGTATTAAAATTATGTCTATCACTTATTTTATTAAAGAGATGTGGATTTTTCCTTACATACATAATATTTTCATAAATGAATTGGCAAGGTACCGTCATAATATTAATCCTTTTAAAAAGTTCCCTGAGAGATTCGCGACGACATAGGTTATAAATGGCTCTGACAGCCCTCTTTTGTAAAATAAAGACGGATTCAATGTCAGCAGCCCGACCCCACAGTAAAATGCCATATGACATAATGCTGTGAAAGTAGCTAAAATATACCAAACGCGCGGTTTCTACATCTGTTAACTGTCTTATCTTTCTAATAGCATAAGCGGCCGAGCTTAGCCGCCCCGCAAGAGATGTTATATGAGGTCCCCATTGTAATTTCTCGTCCAGCGTGATTCCTAGGAAAACTGTTTCATTAATAAATTCCAGTTTTTCTCCATTCAATATGATGTCACATTCGCTACTTTTAACATTCGGTAATTTAAATCTAATGCACTTGGTTTTTTTCTCATTTAGTACCAAATTATTTACCGTAAACCAATCTTGGACCTGAAGAATAGAGTTATTCACGTCGTCAAGATTTTGTGACCGTCGATCTATTTTAAAGATCAATGATGTGTCATCTGCAAATAACACCATCTTCAGTTGATTTTGAAGTAATTGGGGTAAATCGTTAATGTAAACTAAAAAGAGGAATGGACCCAATATCGAACCTTGAGGAACACCCATTGCCATTTCAGACCCCAATGAGTTTACGCCGTTCACTTGAACTTTAATCTTTCTATCTTTCAGGTATGATCTCAGTAAATCAAGAGCTGTATTCCTAATCCCATAGTGTTCTAGTTTTAGCAGAAGTGTTTCATGGTTTACGCAATCGAACGCCTTCGAGAGGTCGCAAAAGATTCCAATGGCATCATGTGCTTCTTCCCAGGCATTAAAAATGTTCTTTATTAGGGTGACACCGGCGTCAGTGGTACAACGCCCTTTGGTGAAACCGTACTGTTGTTCATGAAAGATGGAATTTTTATTAAAGTGACGTAACATTTGATTAAGCATCAACTTTTCAAACACTTTACTGAGAACTGGCAGAATTGACACGGGCCTATAATTGTTGGGTTCCTTACTATCACCGGACTTGAACAAAGGAACTACTTTACTGAGTTTCATGAGATCCGGAAAGACTCCTTGGTCTACACTGGTGTTAAATATGAAAGCTAAATAGGGCGCAATGGTTTCGATGATAGATTTACAGACTTTTACAGACATTCCCCATAGATCTTCTGTTGATTTAATTTTAAGATCTTTAAAAGCTTTTATAACAGCCTGGGGGTTTGTATGCTGAAACCTAAACTCTAAAGGGCATGCTTTTACATTATTTCTAAGTAAGGCGGCAGAAAGCGCGGGTGATGAATTTAAGTTTTCGGTAGTTTTAAGGGGAACATTGGCAAAAAAGTTTTCAAATTCCTGAGCTATTTCTACATCTGAGTTGATGGGGCCACGTGCAGTCTCTAAATTTAATTCAGTATTACGCTGTTTTTTCCTACCTGTTTCATTATTTATTATTTGCCAGGTAGTTTTTATTTTATCATCAGCTGATTTTATTTTATTGCTAATGTAAAGAGCTTTAGCTATTTTGCACACACTTTTAAAAGTTTTAGAATATTTTGCGACATACTGATGAAAGCTTGTATTATTCGTATGTTGCTTTAGGCCATAAAGTTCAAAAAGCTTTTCCCTGCTTGTACGAATACCTGGAGTGGCCCAGTCACTAAATAAGAACTTCGTATAAATAGTTTTAGTCTTTAGGGGAAAAGTCTCAATAAATTGCTTGTTTAATAGTGAAAAGAACTCGGCGTAAAACTCATTAGGATCAAAAATATTATTAAAACTCTGAACACATAATTTACTTGCCAAAGAATTATCTAATTTCTCTAAATTTTTACATGTAATTGACCTAAACCTTATTTGAATTTTTTGTAAAGGCATGTAGGTGCAAAATGTTATTGTTTGTCCACTGTGATCAGATGGCAACTTATTTACAATTTGTTTATGTAAGTAATCACAATTACAAAATATATTATCTATACAAGTGGCAGAAGAAGCTGTCACTCGGGTTGGTTCCATAAAAACATTTGACAAATCAAATGACCTAAAAAGACTTAATAATCTGATAGTGTTCGAGTTATTTTCTAATAAATTAATATTAAAATCACCACATATGATTATTGACTTACTACTAGCACTAAGTTTCTTTAGTACATCTTCCATTACAGAATCAAATATAGGTAGATTCTGGTAACTTGGAGGTCTGTATACGCATACTATAACATGCTTATCAAGCTCAACACAGGACAGTTCAATGGTGTGTTCAACAGACAGTCTTATGATGTCTTTTCGTTCTTTCGATTGAATCGAATTTTTTACTAATATTAATGACCCGCCATGTATCATACGTTTTCGGCTGAAATGGCTAACTACACAATAATTTTCATAGTGAATTGACATTACTTGATGATCTTTTAACCAATGTTCTGTTAAACAAATGACATCAAACTTGGTATTTTCTAAAAAGAACCAGTGAGTATATGACCACTTTAGACCTTCGATCAGGCTACCATCAGGTCAGCGTCTGCACAGAGGACCAAGATAAGACGGCGTTCACAACACCACTTGGTACCTTTAGATTTAAGCGGATGCCCATGGGATTGCGGAATTCCGGAGCCACATTTCAAAGGTTGATGGATCGATTCCGTTCCAACCTGAAAGGAGTGGAACTCCTGGCATATCTTGATGATCTGATCCTGCTGTCGCCAGGACCTTTCGAGAGACACCTGGCTGATCTGGAAGCAGTTTTCGATCGCCTGGCCATGTTTAAACTGAGGGTCAATAGGGAAAAGAGTTTCTTTGCGAGGGAGTCTGTCAAATTTCTAGGCCATGTCATCATGCCAGGTGGAATCCAAGTGGACCCTGACAAGACTGCCGCTATCGATAAAATGGACGTCCCTCAGAACGTGAAACATTTAAAGTGCTTCCTACAAACGTCGAGTTGGTTCCGACGTTTCATTAATAATTACGCGGATATAGCGAGACCCCTCACGAACCTCCTGAAGAAGTCAAGTGTTTGGCGATGGGACGCCGAGCAACAGGAGGCTTTCGATCGCATTAAGGCTCTTCTTGTGTCTGCTCCAATATTGCGTCAAGCAGATGAGTCGACGCCGTTCGTTCTCTGCACCGACAGTAGCGCATATTGCCTCGGGGCTGTTCTTATGCAGGGGGAGGGACACGATGAGAGACCTATCGAATACGCTAGTCGACTTCTCAACAGTGCTGAGAAGAACTACTCCACGACAGAACGAGAAGCCCTTGCTGTCGTGTGGGCACTAGGTAAGTTCCGCGGCTATGTAGAGGCCGCGAAGGTGATAGTTAGGACGGACCACCAACCCCTGCGATGGCTGATGAGTCAACGGTCGCCCAGCGGTCGACTGGCTAGGTGGGCCCTAACACTACAAGAGTTTGACCTTAGCATAGAGTACACACCCGGTCGATCAAACGTCGTTGCAGACACGCTGTCGCGACCCGTTTGCTCGCAGGACGAGGATAAATGTGAGCTATGTATGACAGTCATTGATATGCCGAAGAGGAATAGTGGTGATATCCGCAGCAATCAGCTATTAGACCCAGAGGTATGTAAGATCATTGAGGACATGGAGTCCGACGAACCCTCTAGGGGGAGACCTTGGTCTGACCGCGGATACACCATATCCGACGGTATTCTATACAGGTACAGCTTGGAATCCGATGACGGCGAGGACTGCTGCCTAGTTGTGCCCGAGCACGAACGCAGGCAAGTCATGGTTGACCTTCACGACGCACCGACAGCTGGCCATTTCGGCGTAGAGCGCACGCTAAGCCGCGTTCGCGCCAGGTATTACTGGCCTGGCATGCGTACCTATGTTACAAATTATATAAAGGAGTGTGTGCCTTGCCAGAGGTACAAAGCTGACAACCGCAAACCAGCAGGACTGCTGCAAACCCCTGCTGTGTCAAGGAGATTCGAGGTAATTTCTGTGGACTTATTCGGTCCTCTCGTTGAGACCCCTAGGAAAAACAGGTGGGTACTCATCGTCGAAGATGTCTGCTCACGCTGGGTGGAATTGTTCCCGTTAGAGAGTGCCACCAGCGTCGAATGTGCTCAGACCCTGATCAACGAGGTTTTCCTCAGGTATGGTATACCACGTCGCCTCATAAGTGATAATGGCGTGCAGTTCGTGAGCGAAGTGATGCAGCAAGTGTGTCATGTTTTGGGGATCAGCCAATCACTCACACCTTATTACCATCCTGAAGCCAATCCTATAGAGCGCAAGAACAGGGACCTCAAACCCCAATTGGCTATACTTGTAGGTAGCGACCATGCCACCTGGGATTTACACCTCGCTGCGATTAGGTTTGCTATGAACTCTGCGATTACCAGTAGCACAGGGTTTTCGCCGGCATATCTCACCTTTGGGAGAGAGCTGCGAGCTCCCTCCGATTCTGCGACAGATATGAGGGCTGTCGTAGAATGCGATAATTTCGTGCCTAGCATTACTCCTTATTTGAAGAAGATGTCTGAAACCCTGGATGAGGCCAGGGACACTCATGAGAAGGCACAGGCTGTTCAGAAAGGTAACGCTGATCAGAAACGAAGGCCGCCACCACACTATAAGGTAGGTGACCTCGTCTTACTTAAGACACAAGGACCGAACGACGCAGGACGCGGACAATCTGCGAAGTTTATCCCACGCCGTGACGGCCCATATAAAATAGGGAAGATAATAAGCCCAACCACCTACGGTCTGGAGAATATTCAGACTGAGAGAAACATAGGGAAATATCACGTTTCGAACCTCACGCCTTTCGCTGGTCAGATAGAACCTCCAGTTAGGGAGAAGCGTAAACGGGGTAGGCCACGTAGGTATTTAGAATAGCCAAACTGTGGGGTCACTTAGTTAGGCTAGAGGGGGAGGATGTAACACGAGAAAACTCTAACAAACTAAATAAATTAAATAAAGTTGTTCCAAAAGCCTTACCACGGCTTAGAAGAGTACGGCTCTCTATCTCGCTCGCTCCTATTGTTTAACCTACTTACGGGATCGCTCGCTAGCTTAGAAAATCGCCTATTGGTCCGTTGATCGGGTGGGGGATGTTGGACATCACGTCGTCAGGCTACAACACCAAAAGGATTGCGCTACTAGGAGTACCTACATTCCTACAGATATAAAAGCACGCCATCGTCGCAGGCAAAAAATTGAAGTTCCGATCACCGACGGGAAAGGACGTACCTATGTCCTACACAGTACAGACATCCTCCGCGACACTCGCGATGTTATATAAGTTTGTCGTGTAATTTAGTATAAGTTTATTATAATAAACGCAATTTAATGTTCCCGCATTAAAGTACTTTAAAGGTGAAAGCCTTGGCCCAGTGCCGGATTAAACCAGGGCGGAGTCTGTAGCAAATTTTATTAAGGGACTTGCTTTGTAGAATTTGGTTAGTTTTTAGGTTCTAAAGTTTAGGAGATTAAAATAAAACAGTACCTAGGTACGTCTTTCACAAAATATTTTTGTAATAACGTACATGATTTATATTACGCATAGTTGGTGCTGGCAATGATTGAATGGTGATGTTTCAAAGAGAAGTTTGGATGCAAGAGCGAGCGAACCGAGCTCGAAAATTTTAGCAACTGAATACCTACTGAATAGTCAAAATAAAACGTAACCTAACCGAAGCTTTTTTTTGACTATTCATACAATACCTAATAGGAGTTACTTTGTCAACTTCTGCAGGAAAGTATAAGAATTAGGAGCAACTAAGATGAAGAACCTGGCCTATGCTTCAAAGGACACACTGATTGACGAAGACACCGAAGTGCAATAGGTAGTTATGTTTGCTTAATTTGTTTTATATTATAATTAGTTTTAAGTATTATCAGTAAATAAAGATTTATTTATTATAAGATGATGAGCACGCGAAGCAAGCTCAAAAATTTTAAGCAGCCTGCCTGGTAGCGGTGTGATTTGGTTTTATAATTTATATTCAGAAATAAGACTTGCTTTGCCTGTCACTCTCCATACAAGTTTAGACGTGATTCAAACTAATGCTCTAAGGATTCAAAACTTGCCTACAAAAATTACATTAATTTACGTCAATCGCTGATTAATTTGACAGGACTAAACTAAAATTTATCTTCTGTCCTTTTCTTAATGAAATAGAAAGAAAAAGATGCACTGAACTTAAATTTAGTTTAGTTTGTGAACAAGGGAATCGGCACCATTGCCTATGTTTAGAACTGTCAAGAAGT
Organism: Agrochola lychnidis; assembly: GCA_963680765.1. NCBI lineage: Eukaryota > Metazoa > Arthropoda > Insecta > Lepidoptera > Noctuidae > Agrochola > Agrochola lychnidis. The sequence goes on along the minus strand of OY796869.1, from coordinate 2,697,550 downwards.
TTTTTTTTCTTAGCCATTATTGTCTCACGGCTGGGCAAAGGCCTCCCTACCCTCTTTCCACCTCTCTCTGTCCAGCACGCGTAGCATGACCACCGTAGAAACGAGTTTTGTCGACGGAAGAATAGACAAAATGACAGATTGTGATTGTTTATCAGTCATTTTGTCTATTCTTCCGTCGACAAAACTCGTTTCTACGGTGGTCATGCTACGCGTGCTGAGCTCTGTTAAGAAGTTATATCGGTCTTATTGTACTGGTGGTATAGGCAGTGGCGGACTAAGCTTGTCGGGGGCCTGGGGCGGCAAAACTTAATAGGACCTTGGAATGAACGTCGAAATATTTAGCACGCTGCGCGCTATCTCGCGAAAAGATTAGGTTTTCTTTTGACTATTAATACAGAAATAGGAGATAGGTACTTTGTCGAGAACAGAAAAGGTAGACCATCAGACGAATAGAGAGAGCGCAGCGAGCTCAAAAATTTTTGCACACCGCACGGTTTAATTTTTAACCGATTTCCAAAAGGAGGAGGTTTTCAATTCAACTGTATGTTTTTTTTTTTTGTATGTTTGTTACGCGATTACTCCGCCAATTATGAATTGATTTTAATGATTCTTTTTTGTTTCGTAGGTGGTGGTTGCTTCAGAGGTGGTCTCATATAATTTTTTATTTCTTTGCTTGGGCAGTTTTTGAGTTAGCTTCAATAATACGTATGTTTTCCCACTTATTATGTGGATGATAGAATATGTTAAGTTCCTGTCACTGTTATTTACATAGGAGCAGGTAGTGGTATTCGAGGGGTAAATACCACAACTAAAAAGTGAAAAGGAAAAACTTTTTGCAAAAAAAAAAACAACCGACTTCCAAAAAAGAAAAACACTGCATACTGATTTTTTTTGTAAAAAGTTTTTTTGTTTTGAACAGCAATAGAAAATCCTTTGTCAATCTATAAGTACTGAAAAGTTTGAAAATGTAGGATGCAAGAGCGAGCGAAATGAGGTCAAACGTTTTAGCGTCCCACCCCGGAGCTCGAATTTTCGAGCTCGCTAGGGCTATAGGTAAGGTTTTCTTGTACTAACTCACAAACATAACAAAAAATCACGTCTTGTTTCTCCAAAGGGTTGGGCAGAGGTGTACCTGTAGCAGGTACACCCACATGTCGCCAGATAAGTCTAAGTTCCATGTAATAGGGGGCGAGCCTATTGCCATCAACCGGGCACAAATCCAGACTCCGGGCTGCTACTGAGAAATTCCACATAGAAAAACCCAATAACACATTTGCCCGACCCGGGAATTTAATCCTGGACCTCATGCTCAGCAGTAGCGCATACTTTTAACTATTCGTATATAAACAGGAGTCAGCATGGCTTGTTTTTTGTTCGTTCAAGCGCAGGCCTCCCAAACCGCAGGGCCTGTAGCATTTGTGGAGGCGATCGGCGGCGGTGATCTCTCGCGTCCGGGCCTGATTCGGGCTATGGTACGGAGCGAGAGGAAATGGGAGGCCGTCACCTCCTTCTGCGAAGCAGTAATGCTCGCGAAGGAGGAGGCAGAACGCGTGAGGGAGAGGCAAATTTCGCGCACTCGTGCCCCTAACCGCCTCAGGAGGAGACGCCCTGGGCGTCGGGAATCGCAGGCTGATTTTCGGCCACCGTAGGCGCGGGCTTGCGGACGGTGAGCAATGGGTAGCTCGCCGTCCGATAAGGAGCAAGCCCGGGTCGACGGCGCGTTGTGGTCTGCTAGGGCCAATGCCTGCCGGGGCTGCGAATAAGGGCCGAAAGGAAAATCGTGGCCCCCGGCAACATGGCAGCTGAAGGAACACGGGTGGGTTTTAGTCAGTAAGAGTCTGACACGCCCTCCCGCTCCACCCAGAGCGGGAGAAGTTATTTGATAATTTCCAACCCAAAAAAAGGGCCTGTAGCATTTGCTACTTCTGCTACGTGACTAAGCCAGCACTGCTTTGGCCGCAACCAGGCATTGATGGACTCACGTTTGAATTTGAATTTTGAATTTTGAATTAATTTTGAAGGTAGGTAGGTACTCCGAACTCGTTGCCCCGTTGTTTCTTTTTGCGATGCCATAATGCTAACATCGACGATCCTATTGTGGTGGTATCTACTCACCACTCACACATCAACTACGCATTAAAGACCTGTCGTCATAAAAATCTTGACGTCATAAAAAAATCCTGCATTGCGCAATTAGAGTTTACCGTGCGAGCGACATAAATACTTATATAACTTTCTGACTTCAGCCGTTAGGCAGTTGCCTGCCAGACATGACACCTGTCTGGTCGGAGGATCCTCCCTTTTCTAAAGTGGATGAGTGAACTTTACATGTTCTAAATCAAATCAAACCATTTTTATTTGCATTAAAACATGGTATTACAGATGGTTACATTAAAATTAGTGCTTACATGTTTTGCTATACATACATAGCATGCAAACTTGTCGGCATGCGTTACATCACATAATATTATATAGTTGTTGGAGTATATTTAGTCTCTATAAATTCTTTAATAGAATAGATATTTTGTATATTTAGCCATTTATATAGTTTGTGCTTAAATACTCTACAAGTCAACGTTTTTAAGTTGCTTGGTATATTATTATAAATACGTAGGTACACACATTGCTAAATAGTTCTTATTGTATTTTGTAGATCTAGGAACGTCATTTAGTACGAGTCTGAATGGATCTCTACGATTTCTTGGATTCACATCATTTGCAGTTCTAAATAAATCTTTGTTGTTTGTTACGAACATACATGTTTCATAAATGTAAAGTGAGGGTAGAGGCAACAAATCAAGGTTTTTAAATATCGGTTGACATGATTGATCAGGTTTCATGTCATACATTGCTCTTATGCATTTTTTTTGTGCTACAAATGCTTTCATCATTTCTCTAAACTATAATTCGAAGATATTATTTTATTAATTCTTGTCTTATTATTTGAATCTTTGCTATCGAATCAATGTATCGGATACACGTTTTTATACTTGCTTATGTATCGATTACCTACTACCTATTCCAGCTCTGCCCCGCGGCATCCGCTTTAAAAATTTAAAAAAGCCGTTTTGACTATCGATGCATGAATATTAACATCAAAGTATCAATTAATTAATATTGCCTGCATCTAACTACATAATGGATACCCAAAGCTTAGCAAATTTTCAGTATTATCCGATCTAACAAAATGAAAGCTTTTATGTTCCCTAAAAGAACATAAATTATGAAAAAACACATCAAAATAAAAATACCCAGCTATTTCTCTTTTCTTTTAAAACATATCACAATATGATGCATGCACGCCGCGCGCCGTAATGGCGGCGGTTTCGCGCCAAAATATAATAAAATAAAGCTGCGCGCGTGTGTTATTTGCACGGGACGTGACCCAGGTTCCGTGGAGATCACGTCTTTTAGGTAGGATCCAGTTTAGACCGCACGTTTTTATTTACTGTACCTACTTAAGTGAAAAATAGGTTTACGGACTTTTTTTTAAGTTTTTAGTAGGTACATAATAAAGATGGGTTCGTGGATCGTGGCCTAAGCATCATAATGCCTAGCCTGTTCCCAACTATGTTGGAGTTGGCTTCTAGCCTAACCGAAGTAGCTGAGCATCAGAATTTTATATGGAGCAACGGCCTATCTGACCTCCACAACCCATGCGGTTACTGGGTAACTTGGTTTCCCTTGCTGGCAAGTCTACCGTCATCTGTCATCGAAATCCGTGACCCATAGTCACACCCAATATAATCAATTCTCTATGGTCACACTCACAGACTCTTCTTATGCAGAGTCTGCTCAAACTCATATAAGTGTAATCAATCAATTTCTCTATTTAAAAATACTGTATATCAATACTATTCAGTAAGATTTAACAAAATTGTAAATGTTGGCTAAATTTTTTCCAGTCCATTATCAGAGGTTTGGCGCTTTATGCCGAGATACAGATTTTTCACCTAGTTCGGCTGCAGATGCTCCTATGTTATATTATTTTCATTATAGCCTACAAATTTATTTTAAGCAATATGGTTGTTATGTAGTGTTAATACTTTTGGTGTCAATAAATAAATTAAATTATTAAAATTATTATTATTATGCAGAGTCTGCGGAGGTGAGATGACGGTCATTGCTAATCAAATGTTCACAATTCAGCTGTGTTTGAAAGTTGACTACATGGGTAGTTGATTTGTCAAAGCATTTAACGAATAATCGATCGTGCACTTTCACGGTACAAGAAAACATTGTAATATGCCCACCGAAGCAACATATTTATCTGAAATCGCCAAACAACAGTGAGCAATCGTGGACATCAATAACTTTCTGACTTCAGCCGTTAGGCAGTTGCTTGCCAGATACGACACCTGTCTGGTCAGAGAATCCTCTCTTTTCTAAAGTGGATGAGTGAACTTTACATAGAATTATAGTTTAGAGGTATGCCTCTAAACTATAATTCGATGTAGGTAACACTATTACGATAACCTTCTGCTACTTTACACCGATGAAATGATATTATTTTATTACTTCTTGTCCTATTGCTTGAATCTTTGCTATCGAATCAATGTATCAAATACACGTTTTTACACTTGCTTATGTATCGATTACCTACTACCTATTCCAGCTGCGCCCCGCGGCATCCGCTTTAAAAATTTAAAAAAGCCGTTTTGACTATCGATGCATGAAGTAGGAATGTCAACATCAAAGTATCAATTAATTAATAGGTACTGCCTGCGTCTAACTACATAATGGATACCCAAAGTTTAGCAAATTTTCAGTTTTATTCGATCTAATAAAATGAAAGCTTCTACGGTCCCTAAAAGAACACAAATTAATCAATTTATCAATGTATAATATTATCACTTGCTTCAAAAACGGTGAAGGAAAACGTCGTGAGGAAATCGGCGTGCCTTTTTTTTTTTTTGGGTGGGAAATTATCAAATAACTTCTCCCGCTCTGGGTGGAGCGGGAGGGCGTGTCAGGCTCTTACTGACTAAAACCCACCCGTGTTCCTTCGGTTGCCCTGTTGCCGGGGGCCACGATTTCCCTATCGGTTTTCTTCGAACCCCCGGCAGGCATTGGCCCTAGCGACCCCGTCAATTCTGCTGACATCTCTTTGAGGCGCGCGTGGAACACAACGCGCCGTCGACCCGGGCTTGGTCCTTATCGGACGGCGAGCTACCCATTGCTCACCGTTCGCAAGCCCGCGCCGGAATCGGCGTGCCTGAGAGATATTTCTCGACAGTATGTGAAGTCAAGTCAGAGGCCCATTATTACAGGCAGCATTAAAATTCTGACAGGTTAGTTACTAACCAAACGAAAAAAAAAAAATAAAGGAGGCGTTCTTTGTATCCGAAGCGACACTGGTTCGCAAAAAAATATTTACAGGCTGATACAGGTGAAAATAAAGGTGCTACTTTACAACTTAAATTACATCAATTTTACACGAAAAGTACCTATGTACCCCCATAAAAGATATAAATGTAGAAATATCTATAAGAGCGAACAAACCGATTGAAACTGCACACAACTGTTCTGTAAGATAAGTTCTTAGTGTTGATCTTAAGCACTTTATTTGAGCGTAAAATTTTAGTTCTACCATCAAAATGGTGGAGTTAGCGAGAATGGTTCTCGGGAGAACTGAGGGAATCTTGGCCATTATGACATTGGTAGGTATCTAAAGTTATACCTCGAACACACCTTCTGTTTAGTTCTGTGGCAGTATATTTTGTTACGTCCAAGGTTGGTTTGGTCAACTTAACCTCATAATTGTATAAAGGCAGAGGCGTAGGCATCCCTGCTGACCTAGAGTTCAATAGATTACTCCAAAGTTAAAGTTAGGGAAATGTATTGCTAAGCAAATTGGCTACCAACATAAATTCAAATCACAACGGGTGTACTATGCCAAATCGAATGCCAAATAATCGAATATCAATTGATCGACCACTATAAATCGAACATCTAAATACTCGAACGTTCATAAAATCGAATGGTTAATAAATCGAACATTTAATATATCGTACACTCAATACATCGAGTGTTCAAAATATCGAATATTTGTTTGATCGAGCGTTCAACGCATCGCATATTCATTCTATCGAAATATCAAAATACTGAATACTTTTTATATAGAACTAGCTTTGCCAGCAGCTTTGCCCGCGGTTTCGCCCGCGTGCATGTCGGAAAATATCCCACAGGACCACGCAACCGGAATTCAGAGTATCCTATGTCCTAACCCAACTTAGGGCCTATCCGTATGCATTTTATCTAAAAACGTTCAGCCGTTACGGCATGAAAAGGTAACAGGCAGATTAATAAATCTGTTTTAGTTAGGGTTCCGTACTCAAAATGAAAAATTGAAACCGTTAAAGGATGACTTCGTTGCCTGTTAAGACCCTTTTTCTCAGAAATGCGTGGAGGCATCAAGTTTAAGATATAAAAAAACAAAGATCTATATACGATCCCTTGGAGCTGTAAAGAAAATCAAACTTCCAAGTCAATGCAATAAAAAAATGGTCGTATTTTTTTAACGGTTTCAATTTTTAATTTTGAGTACAGAACCCTAAAACAGATTTATTAATCTGCCTGTTACCTTTTCATGCCGTAACGGCTGAACGTATTTACATGAAATGCATACGGATAGGCCATAAGCTGCGTTAGGACATAGGATACTCTGAATCATTGATGCTGTGGCCAGGCCGCCGGTTGAACGCGTCCCAGAGGGTCATGGCCATTCGGTTGGCCCGAGGATACCGCACGGTCTCCTGCGAGGCGGCGAGCCTCCTTGCCGGATTACCGCCATGGGATCTGGAGGCAAAGGTCCTCGCGCACATCTGGAAGTGGCGCGAGGAGGCGAAACGCCGGGGCTTAATTCCGATTCCGCAAGAAATCGCGGCACAGCGGACAGAGCTCCGGCGGGATCTCATGGCGTCATGGAGAGTCTGATTATCGCAACCCAGCGCTGGGCACGCCACAATTGCGGTGATAAGACCCTTCTTTGAGGAGTGGTTAGAGAGGCACCACAGCATCCTCACCTTCCGCATAACGCAGGTCCTCACCGGACACGGCTGTTTCGGGTGGTTCCTGTTCAGGATAAGGTGGGAGGAAACGCCCGGGTGTCACCATTGTGTGGATCGCCTGGAGGACACGGTGGAGCATACGGTGGAGGTCTGCCCGGCTTGGGCGAGGCATCGCCGTATTCTCGTGGAGGCGATCGGCGGCGGTGATCTCTCGCGTCCGGCCCTAATTCGGGCCATGGTACGGAGCGAGAAGGAATGGAAAGCCGTCACCTCCTTCTGCAAAGCAGTAATGCTCGCGAAGGAGGAGGCAGAACGCGTGAGGGAGAGGCAAAATTCGCGCCCTTACGCCTCTAACCGCCGTAGGAGGAGACGCCCTGGTCGTCGGGAATCGCGAGCCGATTTCCGGCCACCGTAGGCGCGGGCTTGCGGACGGTGAGCAATGGGTAGCTCGCCGTCCGATAAGGACCAGGCCCGGGTCGTCGGCGCGTTATGTTCCACGCGCGCCTCAAAGAGATGTCAGCAGAATTGACGGGGTCCGCTAGGGTCGATGCCTGCTGGGATTGCGAATAAAACCGAAAGGAAAATCGTGGCCCCCGGCAACATGGCAACTGAAGGAACACAGGTGGGCTTTAGTCAGTAAGAGTCTGATATGCCCTCTGAGAAGTTATTTGATAATTTCCCACCCAAAAAGAAAAAAAAGGATACTCTGAATTCCGGTAGCGTGTTCCTGTGGGATATTTTCCGACATGCACGCGGGCGAAGCCGCTGGCAAAGCTAGTTCTATATAAGAAGTATTCAGTATATTGATATTTCGATAGAATGAATATGCGATGCGTTGAACGCTCGATCAAACAAATATTCGATATTTTGAACACTCGATGTATTGAGTGTACGATATATTAAATGTTCGATTTATTAACCATTCGATTTTATGAACGTTCGAGTATTTAGATGTTCGATTTATAGTGGTCGATCAATTGATATTCGATTATTTGGCATTCGATTTGGCATAGTACACCCATCACAACTGTCATTCTTGGTGATGTTCTTCAGCAAGGCCGGTTGCGAGTACTACGCACCTGGCGTAGTACTCGCAACCGGCGTGCGTGTATGACCAGATGTATGAACGTAGACGAGGCAAAAGGAGTATGTAAGGATCGTAGCAGGTGGCGTTCTGTAGTTTCTGCCTACCCCCATGGGAAGAATGCGTGAGTTTATGTATGTCTGTATGTAACTGTCATTTTTTGGAAATTGTATGAAATAGTTATACCTATCACTACAAGTGAAGGGTGGGCGTTTTGGGCGACTGTCTTATGTAATTTTGACGTTCGAAAAGTGCTGATTCTCAGCCTAGTTTGAATAAATGACTTTTGAATTTTGAATTTTTTGAACAATATTGCATTTACATCAATTTAACAATGCTTAACAATTAATTTTGCAGAATATTTATTTTATCTGTTGCCATGAACCGGGCATATATCCCACATATCCAGTAATACTTACTGAACACGTTTCCTGACCCCACGATTGAAACCAGTAGTGCTATTCTGTAAAAATCTCACCGTGATATCTTAGGTGAAGTGAGCTGCCAATAGTGTCAATTCTTAGCAACTGACAGCTCACTCCACGCTCACTTCACCTGAGATAACACGGTGAGATGGTTGCAAAATAGCACTACAGGGCCCGAGGTTCAGCACTCGCGCTTGTGGCGTGCGGCACCAGTTATATTTAGTATTCAAAACTATGAGCGACCCCTTTTTTTTTTTTTTTTTTTTTTTTTTGGGTGGGAAATCATCAAATGACTTCTCCCGCTCTGGGCGGAGCGGGAGGGCGTGTCAGACTCTTACTGACTAAAACCCACCCGTGTTCCTTCAGTTGCCGTGTTGCCAGGGGGCCACGATTTCCCTATCGGTTTTCTTCGAACCCCCGGCAGGCATTGGCCCTAGCGGACCCCGTCAATTCTGCTGACATCTCTTTGAGGCGCGCGTGGAACACAACGCGCCGTCGACCCGGGCTTGGTCCTTATCGGACGGCGAGCTACCCATTGCTCACCGTCCGCAAGCCCGCGCCTACGGTGGCCGGAAATCCTCTCCTGACTCCCGACGCCCAGGGCGTCTCCTGCTGCGGCGGTTAGGGGCGCGAGGGCGCGAAATTTGCCTTTCCCTCACGCGCTCCGTCTCCTCCTTCGCGAGCATTACTGCTTCGCAGAACGAGGTGACGGCCTGCCATTTCCTCTCGCTCCGTAGCATGGCCCGAATCAGGGCCGGACGCGAGAGATCACCGCCGCCGATCGCTTCCACGAGGACACGGCGATGCTCTGCCCAAGCCGGGCAGACCTCCACCGTATGCTCCACCGTGTCCTCCGGGCGATCCACACAGTGATGACACCCGGGCGTTTCCTCCCGCTTTATCCTGAACAGGTACCTCCCGAAACAGCCATGTCCGGTGAGCACCTGTGTCAGGCGGAAGGTGAGGACGCCGTGGCGTCTCTCTAGCCACTCCTCAAAGAGGGGTCTTATCGCCGCAATTGCGGCGTGCCCATATGAGCGACCCCTAAAGTTACAAAAACTTACAGAGATTCCCTATCTTATCCGCCACATTGTATCAATTTGCTATGAAAAATTTAAACCACATTAACCGCGGTTCTGAAACTTTACGATTCACTCGTATTTTACGATGTACACCACAATTTTTATGAGTTACTTGAAAAATAACAATTTCTGCTGAAAGCAGCGATAAACCTGTGTCTGCGATAATCTTGGAAAGTGCTGACATGACGACACTGGTTTATAGTTTGTGATTTTCTATAGAGTGTAAATAAATAAACGGGTGTTGGTAGTAAAATTCTTTGTAAGAGAGTTCCTGAAGTGCGCCTGTCGTACCTACCTATTTCTACAGTCGACACCATGAAACAACTTTGTGACTTGTCTTGTGTAATGTTATTAGCGTACAAAATGAATATTATTCCGTTAATAATTTGTTATAAAGGAAAAAAAAACAATAGCTGCTTAGTTTGTGTGTCAAAGTTCCTTTATTACTATATTTTAAGTTTAAAAAATGTACTCAAGTAGGTAAGTGAAATATTTGTAATTAATTCTTATTGAGAAATAATAGTAGATTGTTATACGAGGGGCTAAAATAACCCATTGTAACGAGGTAGTTTTACTAGAGGAGTAAATAAAAACAGAGTTATAATGGGTTTTAGCGCCGTGTGTTACACTCCACTTTTCACTACGATTGCGAGAAAATAAAATAATCCAATACAACATTAAATAGTTTATTTTATTTAAATGTACAATTTTTACAATTCTGGATATTTAACGAGATGTTTTTTTCCGGCAACTTAATTTCAGTCCTCTGTGAAGATATTCTCACTAGATGATGACATTTTCACTGTTGTAAATTATATTACGGTCACCAATTCAATTCGCAATTAGAGAAAAATTCTAAAGATTTCGCGCCAATGCCTTTTTTATTACTTCTGTAGCCGCAACGTAATGCACGCATTCTACCGAAGAGATAGCCGCATTTAGTTCCATTTTCAAAAATAAAATGTTCTTTTTTTGTGAACCAGTAATAAGTCGAGTCCATAATCATGATTATTCTACATAAGAATAAAGACTTTTTCGTTTTTCAAGGCTTGTTGGAGCAGACAAAAATTAAAAAGAAATTGCTTTTTCCCCTAGAGCAAGAAATGCTATTTTTTCCCCGCTCTGGTACTCTACAATGACGGTCTTTTTGAGCAAGAGGAGTGAAAATTTCTTTAACCATAAACAGTTGTTTTAAAATACAACATTTTTGTCTTTAAAAAGGTTTATACTTATTACTTATCTACGTTGAGACTACTGAAGTGCATAAATGCAATACATTAAGCCTAAAAAAAATTAAAGTTTAAAAAACTGTAACCCGACTACAGGAAAATAAAAATGATCTAAAAAGTACGAAACAAGCAAATATTTCAGACAGAAATCAAGACATAGGTACAAAAATGGTCAAGGTAAAGCCGTGGTCGCATGCCTGTGTACCATGTTGGTGTCAAGAACACCTACCAAATTATAATGGCATGCGACGACGGCTTTACCTTGACCATTTTTGTACCTATGTCTTGATTTCTGTCTGAAATATTTGCTTGTTTCGTACTTTTTAGATCATTTTTATTTTCCTGTAGTCGGGTTACAGTTTTTAAAACTTTAATTTTTTATTTTATACTTTTCCGTTTTTACACTTGATAAATGTAAATAAGAGTAGAGTAATACAATAGTTCAGTAATTAACCTATTTTAAATTCCAATAGCAGTGCATAGTGCTTTGGACGAAACCATAGAGCGATTTATTTCGACGCCAACACCATATATCGATATCGAGCTTCGAAGAAATTCAAAATATAAATATTTCGTTGTACTTCTTTTTCTTCATAAGAGTGGAATTACAAATCGGTACTTCTTATTAAGATTTGATTAACTGCACGTTGGTAACATCTTGCGATACTACGTAGCGCAGTCTCACTTTTACTTGTTTTTAACGATTTAAACATATTTGTTTACTTTGAAAATATAATATTATATACATATTTGTAATGTGCTCGTCAAGACCTTTCTTTTGATACTAAACATGTCATGATCATCCCATTTTAATTTTTTTCGAGGTTAGAAATTTACGTGTAAAGTCCACCAAATTAAATTTAGGGAAAAATTATATAGCCTATGTCACCCGGACCATTATTACAAATCTATTGATACCTCATTCATCAAAATCGGTTTAGTAGTTTAGGCGCTACGGTGGAACACACGTAAAAACAAACATACATACATACAAACATACATACATACAAACATACATACATAGACTGCTAAAATCATAACCCTTCCTTTTGGCTTTGCCGTAGTCGGGTAAAAAGAAGATTTAGGACTATGATGTAATTACGAACTTAAAATGATGGAAAAAACACAAGATTACAAAACAGTTCTTGAAAACCTGTAGGACCATTGATAACTTACTTACTTTCATAATAAAAGGCATCATCTTACCCTCTAGATTGTTACTACGACTAAGAACCACAATGTCCCACTACTGCTAGAACAAAGTTTAGCTATCACAACACAAAGTTGAAAGTTGAACATATTATAAAGGAACGAGCTGGGATCACGTCACAAGTTTTTATCTTACTTACACTAAACTTGCATCTTTGTAAAAGGCAAGAGGAAGCTACTTTACTTAATTTTTGATTACCTAATGGAATATCTTAGAAACTACTGGAAAATTATCCTCTCTTTTAAAGTACCCCACTCTACCCGAAAACTTTTAGGTCTCTCTGACAGCCTGACTTCATCCACTACTGGGGGTCTACTGTCTACGGCTCGGGCTCTACGAGTACCAAAGCGGAGACAAGACGAGAGTGTACGCAATAGAATTTTGTTATTCACACATCTCGTCTGCGCTCAGATTCAGTGGATAGAAGCGGAGATGTGAGTTATGCTTTGACAAGATTGAGCTGGACGACGCACAGTAGATCGTCCCCATAGGTCGGACATAGGCACTTTGTGAAATCAAAATCGATATTTAAAAATAAATAAATGCTATCGTATTCCTTTATCAAAAACCTACAAATATTGTAATGAGACTTTTTCTAATTGGACTCATATTTCAGGAGAAAATCGATAAAAAGTGTTTTCTTTGTATGGAAATGGACACTTAAATTCACCCACCGTCTGAGTTTCGCCTTGTTTCGAGTAGTCATTTCTATAATTGGTATCTATCTATTAAATGCCACATTTTGTCCAATGGTACCCCAATGGTGCACTTTCAGAGATATAATCGATTTTCGTTTTATCATAAAAAAATACAATACCATGACAACCATGAATTTTCATTATGCTTGAACCAAAATAATGTGTGTGTGTATACGTTTCTCGTTTCTTTGTAGCAATAAATTTTCATTATTATTTTTCAAACCACCTTTTTATTGGGTACTAGCTTCTGCCCGCGACTTCGTTCGCATGGAAATCGTAAGACATCACAATATACTACAATAACAGCCACATTTTTATAAAACTTCCCTGTATACTACGTTTGTAGTTTTATTCTCAGCAGCCAAAATATACAGAGAGTCAGGAATGGTGACTCGGGAGCAAGCGACGTAACAGTTGTCCGTGTGAGAAGCAGCTTATCCTGAGGTCGACACCCGCAGCCTTCAGCCTTTAGTGTCGGCCCCTGTGACTTGTTGATCGCAAAGCATACACTCCCAGAGAACTGCACGCGCTTTAACTGGTAATGGTGGGGAATTTGTACTTTATACGCGCTATAAACACTGTCTCACCATCGCCACAACCTGTTAGAATTTCCACCTCGATGACGTTTCTCTGCAAAGACATGACTTTGAGCTGGTTTCCGTTACACAGATATACAACCGGAAGTCCACTTGCCATTTAATGCTGAAATGAACCTTTTTGGCGCAGCCGTGAGGCACACACTATTGTTTTAAAAACACTATTTTTTATTTCCACTGTAATTTGTGTTTTGTGTTTCGCGAACTGTGTCCAAATAAATGTTTTTTCTATCTCTCTTTCTTTTCTTTCTATTTGTAAATTGAGAAATTCTACGGGGTGATATTTGGCATCATCTTCCTCCACGTCACTATTAATGGAGGTGTATATCACTTCACTCCCTTCAATTTGTGAGAGAATACTGTGGTTGATCGCTGTAGCTTGATCATCTTCGGAGTTAAAACGGAAACACACCTAAGAATTCTCTTGGTACGGTATTTGACTGATATCCCCGTATATCAGACAAATAAGATCTTCTAAAGTGGGATTTACTCTACCAAGAGTCTCTGGTAGAGTGCTTTCACCAACTTTTAGAAGAACATCGGAGAATTCTTGAGCATTTGAATTACCGCCAAGCCGAGCTCGTATGATGATGGTCAAGCGCAGTTTATGAACTCTCGACCATAGAGTCGACCTTTTCAACGAAGTTTTCACTTTTTTTGTCAAAACTGTGACACCACCCATCATATCTTGGTTTCTGCGGATGTCCTGCAGGGTTCTGTTTACAGTTTCCACTGCTTTCCTTTTTGCCATAACGCATTCATCCCATACGACGAAGCGCAATCCCCTAAGCACACATCCCTTGTTACTGTTGCGTGACACCCCACAAACAGGTGTTTCGTTGCTCTCTAAATCGATGGGAATCTTAAACATGACGTGCGCTGTTTTGCCACCAGGAAGCAGTGTGGCAGCGATTCCAGAAGATCCACATACATATTATAAAATCGCTAGGACAAATCTGCTGTCAAAATCTGTAAAAAAACATTTTATTCCTACAGTCTTTTGCTCTAAAATGATCAGAATACAACCTTGAATGTTTTGTGACTGTAAAGTACTTGTAACTTAGTAGTTTCCCATAGCTTACGAAGTTTTCCATTTTTTGTGAATTAATACATTCTATGAACTATTACATACACAATCCAAAAAAAAATCGTTTTACAAAAAGAGTTTAAAAAAACAGATGTAAATCGAACTTACTACCCCGGGCGGCCTACCACCAGCTCATAAAGCAGTATTTTTTTAATGTTACTTCAGTGGGAGAAAGAGATGGAGCTATACATCCTGTAGAGCTTCATCTCTTTCCCACACTGAAGTAAACTAAAGTAATATTAAAATAATACTGCTTTTAAGCTGGTGGTAGGCCCTCAGGACTTCAAATCATTCGTCCAATCGCTTACTTATTCGCTTTGTTGAAAGTTAGCTAAAATAGCCGTTCCTATATAAAAGGTAGCGTGATGATAATCATTTTAAAAGTTAAATCGGTAACTACCTATCTATAATATCCCAACCTTTTGGCGCGTCCTTTTACAATTTGCAGAGAAAAATACGAACATGATGTAATATTGCTCATCCCCCATAGCAAATAGCGTGATAGTTTATGCCCAACGGTTGGTACAGACAAACATTCTAAAAACTTTATTTTCCGCATAAGAATCGATCCCAGACCTCTTAGCAATAACTTTCTTTAAAAAAAATTAACTTCGTTACGATTTTATTATATCTATAGATTATAGGTAGATTATCAAAAAAAATAATAATCGTATAACAAAATGTGAAAAAAAAGAAAAAAAAACCGTAGGTGGGAATCGAACTTACAACCCCACGTTTACAAAGCAACCGCCCAACCGCTGAGCTAATTGCTTTGTTGGAACTTGTCTAAAATAGCCGTTCCTATATATTTTTTGATTGACTGCTTAGTTCCATAAAGGTATAGCGTGATGATAATCATTTAAAAAGTTAAATCGATAACCATCTACAATATCCTAAAATTTTGGCGCGTTTTTTCCCAAAAATACGAACATAATATAATATTGCTCGTCCCCCATAGTAAATAGCGTGATAGTTTATACCCTATAGTTTGACCAGACTTATAGGGAACACCTATGCAAAATTTTAACAAAATCTATCCGGTAGAATTTGCGTCATGCTAGAACATAAAAATACAACATAATGTAATATTGCTCGTCCCCCATAGTAAATAGCGTGATAGTTTATACCCTATAGTTTGACCAGACACACAGGGAATATCTATGCAAAATTTTAACAGAATCTGTCCGGTAGAATTTGCGTGATGCTGGAACATACATACAGACAAACAGACAAACAGACAAAAATTCTAAAAAAAATATTTTCGGCATTAGAATCGATCCTAGACCTCGTAGCAATTACTTTTTTTCAAAAATATTCAATGTACAGTTTTGACTTCGCTACGATTTTATTATATGTATAGATGGTAATCCAATTACTTGTGTCTTTGGACAAAATGTGGCATTTAGTAGATAGATACCAATAATAGAAATTACTACCCGAAACAAGGTGAAACTCAGACGGTGGGGGAGTTTAAGTGTCCATTTCCATACAAGGAAAACACTTTTTATTGATTTTCTCCTGAAATATGAGTCCAATTAGAAAAAGTCTCGTTGCAACATTTGTAGGTTTTTGATAAAGGGATACGACATCATTATTATTTTTTTAAATATCGATTTTGGTTTCACAAGCTGCCTACGTCCAACCTCTTCTATGGGGATGATCCACTGTGCGACGGCGCGCAGCGGGGACGAGAAAAGATGTGCGTTCATTTCAACCTCCAACGCTCGCCGCCCGTAGCTCAGTTCCGCTTTAGCCAGCACACATCTCCGCTCCAGTCTAGCCAGTACCTACGCATCTCCGCACAGGTTCGGTGGATACACCCTAGCTGAAAAACATCTCTTCTCGTCTTCGGACATCTCCGCACATCTCCGCTTTGGTGGAGTTCGGGCATCGAAGATACGGGCCCTACCGAAAGTAGTTAATCCGTCAAAGGAAGTGACAAATTAAATTTTTCGAACTGGTTAAAACACATCGCAAGTAGATTTTTTATTATTGTTTAAACATTAATACCTTAATATTAGTGTCCAAGTAAATAGAACTAACTATATACAGAGGAAAAAATAAAATAAAATATAGGAACAAATCATTGGGCATCAAAAAATTCATCCGCATCGCTGTCGGTGGGAAAGGTGCCCAAAAGGCTGGCAGCATTGCCACGTTGTATGGCAATGCTAATTCTTTGGCCTAAAAATTAGCCACGCTTCTTCACGTGAAGAGTCGACCGCAAGTAGATGCAATTGTCAAATCGTCTTGTCGTACGTTCTTAGTTCGGGCTCAGAAAATAAGTAGTAGGAAATGCCCGATAACTTCGGCCGGAACTACGGACTTCGTGATTAGGGAGTAGACCCCCTGGGTATAAATAGGCCTTTCTTTGTTTATTTATGCCAATTTCCACGATCCTGTTTATTATTACTACTATTACTTCCTACCACGTACATAGATGCCTATTTGATGATATATTTCGAGTTTCTATGAAAAGACTAGGCGCCTCCAAGTTAACCAGCCCCATCTCCGTAAGCACGAAGTCCGTAATTACGGGCGTAGTCTACTCGGTATCACATATGGACATAAGATTAGTTTGGGGCCCGAACTAACAATTAATGACAACATGAATTGACAGTTTTTGTCCCTAATCCTGATGTGTTTTTGTCCGTTTGAAAAAGTTAGTTAATCGCGTGCAGGGATCACTTCGAAGTTTTGAACTACTTTCGGACGGACCCGTATTATCGAAGAACTTCATATCAAAGCAGTTTGAAAACAAAATCCCGTGAACACGACGACCACATCTAATACCGCCCCGGTTCTATAGCCGCCGAGCGCTGCAAGCAGAAATAGTCCTTACGGTGTACATATAGGTAGTTCTTCGATGGTATCTTCGCTGACGGACTTAGAGAGTTGGCCCCCAGATGCGGCCGTATTTGAGTATTTTGAAAAAGTGCCTTTACAGAAATTCTGGCTATTACTTTGCAGTTTCTGCTCACTCCAATAAGAAAGAAGCATTATATCTGAAATAAAAGCACTTTTGTTTTTTTCTTTTGAAAGAGAAAAGGAAACCCCTATCTATGTCATACTAAGTCCTTACCAAATCTCTTTGTAGTTTTATCCGTTTTTTACGAAAAACTTTGTCACCCGGCTTCGGAGAGCTGATAAATCTAAATCTATGTGTGTTTTTATCTTAAAACGCAAGTTCTTACATCCTTAGATAAAAGGGATATTAGATTTAAACTTGTCGGAAGTTGCTGGCTTTTTCGACTGAAAAATACTTTCGAAGTGCAGAATAATATTCTAGAAATTGGTTTTGAAATGGTTCTTCTGACTGTGGCTTGCTGCCTGTTTGACTCGTATCATATCGAAGGGGAACTATTGCAGGAACGGATAAAAAGTATCCAATATTTGAATTCAGGCCATAGTCTATCTGCGTGCCTAATTTTATCAAAATCCATTCAGTCGTTAAAATATGATTGAGTAACAAACATTCGAATTCCAAGCTGTCTGTAGACAATAAGACCTTGATCTATAAGACCATATTTAAACCCATTTGGACTTATGGCATTCAACTGTGGGGCTCTGCGTGTAACTCCAATATGAACATGATACAGAGAATTTCAGAACATAATCTTAAAACAGATATCAAATGCACCATGGTTTATCAAGAACACTGAAGTACACGAACACCTGAACATGAAAACAGTCAAGGAAGAAATAGGTTCATGTTCAAAAATACAAGTTCAGATTGGAGAAACACCCCAACCAATTGGCCGCTCAACTCATAATACCACATTGTGTCAGCAGACTCAAAAGACGCAACATTCCACAATTAGATAACTTGTAGAGAGCTGCTTGACTAATACGAGAGTTGCTCCTAATGAGGAATAGCTCTCCCCTGCCAGATCATCCTACATCTCATCTGCTCATAGTTTTAAAACTGATTGAAGGATAAGCAAGGAAAAAAAAAAGAGTAACAAACATACATCCAAACTAAAAAAGTCACGAGCAGGTATCTCAAAATTTCAAAAATAGGGATTACTTAGGACTTTTTAAACTATTCACAATATTAACCTACATTTTCTTTATAACGAAGACTCTGGCAATAGTCCAGGGAAGCCAGAAGATAGGGACGGTTCAAACTTCACAATACAGATACCTAGTCGTTGTCATTTTAAACTTCTCCCCGATAGTTCGTAATATCCGTGTGTCGTGCAGTTAGCTACGTTGAACAAGATGTATCTTGTAACATATTAAAGTTTTGTCACTAACTTATTAACAGGCAATTCGTTGCCGTGTTGGTACAATATTTATATTTTCTTAATGTCCCTCGGGAATCATTGGATTTCCGAATTCAAACGAATGCTAATTTCCATGTCCATCAATTATTAGATTTATCTTGTATAATAATTTGAATTCAGAACTAAGTACTTTATTGTTGTTTTGTTTTGATATTCGTGTGAACTATATAAAGCTGTAAAACTATTTTCCTATCTGTTGTGCCTGCGACTTTAGCAGCTTTCCGACAATTTTTAAACAAATTACATTAAGTTAAAGAGTATTAACAACTCTATATAGTTCCAAGTCGATTGAGAGCGTCCGGTCTGCACCAAGTGCAAAGGGCAACTGATAGAAATTCGGCGACTGACGAAACACGAGGTTTGCCGAGGGACATTAAGAACATAGTTGTACAGTACAATCTTTGGGTATGGTTGTGTTAATTTTAAGTATTATTGAGGGATTCATAGCAGTAGGGATAGGCTCATGGCTAAATTATAATGTAATAGCTGCACGGGTCGATTGAAGATTAAGCTATGCTTAGCGAGGTCGGTCCGTGGATGGGTGACCATTCATATCAAGACCACTCCGTGCCTCGGAAAGCATGTTAAATCATCCTGGCTATCATTTGTAGATCTTTGACAGTCGTTACGGGTAGTCAGAAATCTGACAACCAGTCTGACCAAGGGGTATCGTTTACACAGTAACTGGGTTGTGGAGGTTAGATAGGCAGTCACTCCAATGTAAAATACTGGTATTCAGCTGCATCCGTTTAGACCGGAAGCCGACCCCAACATAGTTGGGAAAAGGCTAGGCAGATTGATTGAGACATTTCAGCTTGAGACTGCGATGCCTCTGGTATAGCAGATGTTCATAGAAGACTGACCACTTATTACACACCTATGATTCTTACTGTACGTTTTTTCACATCATCATCATCATCATTTCAGCCGAAAGACGTCCACTGCTGAACATAGGCCTCCCCCAAGCACCGCCACTTCGACCGATTCAGTGTTTCCGATTCTGTGTCTTTTGTGTTTTCACATAGTTTACATAATCTCCTCGTTGGTCTAGGGTTACAAGGGCTACTGCTGAGCATGTGGTTCTGGGTTAGAATTCCAGGTGGAGAAAGTCTTTTTGGTTTTATTTCTCAGTAGCAGCCCGGAGTCTGGATTTGTGCCCGGTTGATGGCAATAGCTCGCCCCCTATTAGATGGGATTTGAACATAACTGGTGAAATCCCCTCCGCTAATAATACCAATCAGAGTAGTGGCGACTTAAGAGTTGTAGGTCGTAGGTTCGAGCCTAGGCGCATTACTTTATTTAAATTATTTCATCACTACTGCTCTCAAAACGGTGAAGGAAAACATCGTGAGGAAACCGGCATGTCCTAGAACCGAAAATTCGAAGACATGTGACATCTACCAACCCGCACTGGGCCCGCATGGTGGATTACGGCCCGCTCCCTCTCACAGAGTCCTGTGTCCCAGCAGTGGGAACATTATAGGCTGATTATTCTGTAGGGTTTCAGTCCACCAAATAAGAGTCCAAAGTTCACATAAGACATTTGAAATATGAAGTATAGAACGGTTACATAAGAGTAGGAAGCACATTAACACAATAGGAAGTTGATAGAATACTAAACAAGATATTGGAAAGCTAAGCGAAAATAATTAGGAAGAAACAGATAGATTTTATTATTACGAGGGCGCGACGTTAAATAGTTTTAGAGCAAGCGAGCGCGTGAGTGCCTTGTGCAGAGGAGGATAAAAGACCACAAATGACTGGCGCGTGAGGATCCGACGAAACCGAACTTCCACGAACGGGGCGCGCGGCCCGGCGGAAACAGCCGAACATGTATGACTGACGTACTCGGGTCGCTTCGTAGTGTGGCGGCGATGCCGCTACAGTAGCCCACCAGCGAGGCAGAGACTACGGTCGATAGAAATCAGGGAGGCGTACTCTTCTGCCGCTGCGTGTGCGGGTAACTGGCTCATCTGTAGATGGTGATGACAGTCACTTGGAGGTGCGGTGATCAGTTGAAACAGCCAAACATGTACGACTGATGTACTCGGGTCGCTTCGTAGTGTGGCGGTGATGCCGCTACAATTTTATGCTTATAATAATTCAAATATAGCATCGAATGAGAAGAGGTTATCGGCAGTGCAACACAAAGACAAACGCAACGTGTGCTTTATCGACACGTCAGCGATAACGATCGCCTCTAACGAGAGCGCAGACCGTGCAGTTTGTTGAACTGTCCCATGTTCGATTACAGAAGTGTGCATCTCGTATCATATAAAGTTATTTGGTATATTTTCATTTCAATAACGTTCACAAGATGTAATAAGCGTGAGATATACCAACTGTTGATATAATTTCTTTACATTTCTTTACAAGCGAGCAATTCTTGTATATATTATCTGAATCTCGGAAACGGCTCTAAATTCTTAGTCAGGCCTACCACCCAAATTTAGGCCTGACTAAGAATTTAAGGAGCTGTGCACGAAATCGACTGATTTTGATCAACTTTGTTCATTGTTTGTGAGAAAGTAAAAAAAGAATTTAAACAAAAACATTTGTAATTTGAAAAGTCGAATTCTACATATGTTTTGCATGTGGCTGAAAGGGATTTTTCAAATAAATTAAGTTTTCATGGAAAATGACTAATATTCGCAACAAGTTTTCAGAAAAATGACGCGAGACTGACGTTTGATATTTTTTTTACAAGAAACTTCTTTTGATTTTGAACATGAAAAAATACCATCAACTTCATTATACTACTACTTGCATGTGACTGAACCACTATTTTCACATTCGATACAAAATCTAGCAGAAAAATAATGTTGAAAAAACCTTTTTTTTAAGCCCAGTTAGTAATGTATTTTTTCCTATTATTTAGCAAACCTTATCAAGAAATTTAAAAATTACACATTAGTCTTCAGCTATCCTTGAGATAAAAACAACATTTTATTTTATGGTTATACAATATCTTCTGTAAATAAAAGGCGAAATAAACCATATTTTCGAGAGTGCAAAAGTGACTCAACTACATATTAACAGGTGCTGTGACTGACACGAATGGTTTAGCACCACGAAAACTGTACATTTATTGTCATACTGCGGACTAATGTTTAATTATTACAAGCTTTCTCACAATAAGATAAGTAATTGACAAAAGAAGGGTTTTTTCGTGCCCCCGAAACCCCCTGCATACCAAATTAGATAAGAAGATTAGAAGTCCAGATTTCGAAAATCTGGACTTCTAAATATGATAATATCTTCCGTCCATATCTCTTCTTTCGAAAGTTCAGCAGATTTCCAAGTATTATTACTATTTGGTGCATCAGCATTCGTTCGAATGTGGCTCAACTTTGAACGAGTATCGGTGGGACGTCTGCCAATCTTCGATGGCGTCTGATAAGTGCAAATTGAATTTTAGCTGAATACCGACTTACATATTTTAGGGTTTTGAGCTATATTTTAATACTTTGCAATACACTTTATGTCTCATATAAAAAAAAGGTTTTTAAAAAACCGGCCAAGTGCGTGTCGGACCACGCACAATGAAGGGTTCTGTAGTTGGGGTGAATTTATCCCAAAAACAAACTTAGCATTGTAGTTGAAAAACATGTTCTCTCATACATTCCAACCAACTCAATAAATACTTTTTCTTTCAAATTCAAATTCAAATTCAAAAGTCATTTATTCAAACTAGGCTGAGAATCAGCACTTTTCGAACGTCAAAATTACATAAGACAGTCCCCCAAAAACGCCCACCCTTCACCACTTCCTAGTGCCTTTAGCTGGGAAGAAGAAGTGGCGCAACAAACTCCCCAGCAGAAACTTTCTTTCTTTCTTTCAACTGCAAATGTAAACTTACGTTTGCAATATTAATTTAAGACTTGCCATGTTATATTAAAACCATAGACTTCGTAGAGGTTTTCCAGTGATCTATATTCATAGAACAATTCTCTGTATTTTTTCAAAAAAAAAAAATTGTCTCAATAATTTCGGAAATAAGAATCGATATCCATTTTTTTTTTCATTCTATAAAAGTATTTATTTAAAAAAAAAATAAAAAAAATTGTCCTCACAACAAGTCCTTTCATTTGATATGTCACACGGTACAGTTTGCAAAACTAATTTTCCAATTTGACCCCAAAAAGTGACCCCCTATGATCAAAATTCATTTGTTTACGTTACACGTCCATGTTTGGGTCATAGAAATTCATATGTGTATGAAATTTTAACTAACTAACGGTCCAGTAGATTCGAAGCAAATTAAAATTCTGTGGCAGACGGACAGACACCCAGCTAGCCAGCCAACCAAGAAGACACACGAGTGATCTTATAAGGGTTCCGTTTTTTCATTCAGACGTACAGAACTATAAAAAGAGGAATTGTGCATGACCACACGATAGAAGTGAATATACTTACGACTGGTGCCGAGTATATGCGATTACAACTTACACATACTTTACCTTATGTGACTTAAAAATAACTGGGGAAATGTGGGTGTACTGTAGGTGCACCTCTGTCTAACCCTTCAAGAAATTTAGGCGTGATATTATGTTATCATTATTTTGATTATTCATCATCCTACCCTTGTCCCATGTTACTTGGGGTCGACGCAACACGTTTCCTTTTTCCACTCTCCCCTGTCAACCGTCACACTATCATTCACTCCCTTCTCTTTCATATCATTCCTCACACAATCCATCCATCTTTTCTTTGGTCTTCCTCTCCCGCTCCATCCATCAACATTTATGTTCATCACTCTTTTAGTCACATGCGTTTCTTCTCTCCTCATCACATGCCCATACCAGGCCAAACGATTTCCTTTCAACTTTTCTGTCACTGGCGCCACTTTTAAACTTCCCCTTATATTTTGATCATTCTTAATCCTTATATTTTGATTATTTTGATCATTGCAAATTCTAAATGACTTTAGTAATAATTATTCTAGAAACTACTCCAAAAACGGTCTATTCTTATTTATTTGTGATCACCATCTTTCAGCTCCCATAATCCATAGGTTTGGTTATGGTTATTTCGAGAACGCGATTACAAATATTGCTCACTAGCTTCTGCCCGCGACTTCGTTCGCGTGGAAGTCGTAAGACATCACAATATACTACAATAATAGCCACATTTTTATAAAATTTCCCTGTATACTACGTTTGTAGTTTTATTCTCAGCAACCAAAATATACAGAGAGTCAGAAATGGTGACTCGGGAGCAAGCGACGTAACTGTTGTCCGTGTGAGAAGCAGCTTGTCCTGAGGTCAACACCCGCAGTCTTCAGCCTTCGATGTCGGCCCCTGTGACTTGTTGATCGCAAAGCATACGCTCACAGGGAACTGCACGCGCTTAAACTGGTAATGGTGGGGATTTAGTGGTATACGCGCTATAAACACTGTCTCGCCATCACCACAACCTATTAGAATTTCCGTTTCGATGACGTTTCTCTGTAAAGACATGACTTTGAGACGGTTTCCGTTACACAGATATACAACCGGAAAAGATACTTGCCATTTGCGAATTGAGAAATTCTACGGGGTAATATGTGGCATTAATGGAGGTGTATATCACTTCACTCCCTCCAATTTGTGAGAGAATACTGTGGTTGATCGCTGCAGCTTAATCATTTTCGAAGTGAAAATGGAAACACACCCAAGAATTCTCTTGGTACGGTATTTGACTGATGTCCCCGTATACCAGACGAATAAGATCTTCTAAAGTGGGATCTACTCTACCAAGAGTCTCTGGTAGAGTGCCTTCACCAATTTTTAGAAAAACATCGGAGAATTCTTGAGCATTTGAATTCCCGCCAAACCGAGCTCGTATGATGATGGTCAAGCGCAGTTTATGAACTCTCGACCATAGAGTCGACCTTTTCAACGAAGTATTCACTTTGTTTGTCAGAACTGCGACACCACCCATCATATCTTGGTTCCTGCGGATGTCCTCCAGGGTTCTTTTTACAACTTCCACTGCTTTTCTATTTGCCATAATAAATTCATACTATACGATGAAGCGCAATCCCTATGCACACATCTCTTGTTCTGTTGCGTGACACCCCACAAACAGGCGTTTCGTTGCTCTTTAAATCGATGGGAATCTTAAACATGGCGTGCGCTGTTTTGTCACCAGGAAGCAGTGTGGCAGCGATTCCAGAAGATCCACACACATACATATTTTAAAATCGCTGAGACAAATCTGCTGTCAAAATCTGTAAAAAATCATTTTATTCCTACAGTCTTTAGCTCTAAAATGATCAGAATACAACCTTGAATGTTTTGTGACTGTAAAGTACTTGTAACGTAGTAGGTTCCCAAAGCTTATGAAGTTTTCCTTTTTTTGTGAATTAATACATTCTATGAACAATTACATACATAATTTAAAAAAAAAAAACGTTTTACAAAATGTAAAAAAGAGTTTAAAAAAAAACAGATGGAAATCGAACTTACTACCCCAGGACTTCAAATCATTCGTCCAACCGCTTACTTATTTATTCACTTTGTTGAAAGTTAGCTAAAATAGCAGTTCCTATATAATTATGTCATGATTGACTGCATAGTTCCATAAATGTATAGGGTGATGATAATCATTTAAAAAGTTAAATCGGTAACTATCTACAATATCCCAACTTTTCGGTGCGTCCTTTTACAATTTGCAGAGAAAAATAAGAAAATAATGTAATATTGCTCATCCCCCATAGCAAATAGCGTGATAGTCTATACCCTACAATTGGAACAGACAAACATTCTAAAAACTATATTTTCTGCATAAGAATCGATCCCAGGCCTCGTAGCAATAACTTTCTTTCAAAAAATTTAACTTCGCTACGATTTTATTATAATATAAAGAAACATAATAAAAAATAAAAAAAACGTATAACAAAATGAGAAAAAAAAAAAACAAAAACAGTAGATGGGAATCGAATTTACAACCCCATGTTTGCAAAGCAATCATCCAACCACTGAGCTAATTGCTTCTTTGAAATTAATCTTAAATAGCCCTTCCTATATATTTCATGGTTGACTGCTCAGTTTCATAAAGGTATAGCGTGATGATAATCATTCTAAAAGTTAAATCGATAACCATCACAATATCCTAAAGTTCTGGCGCGTTTTTTTTCCAAAAAATACGAACATAATATAATATTGCTCGTCCCCCATAGTAAATAGCGTGATAGTTTATACCCTACAGTTTGACCAGACTTATAGGGAATACGTATGCAAAATTTGAACAGAATCTATCCGGTAGAATTTGTGTCATGCTAGAACATAAAAATACGACATAATGTAATATTGCTCATCCCCCATAGCAAATAGCGTGATAATTTATACCCTATAATTTGACCAGACACACAGGGAATATCTATGCAAAATTTTAACATAATCTGTCCGGTAGAATTTGCGCCATGCTGGAACATACATACAGACAAACAGACAAACAGACAAAAATTCTAAAAAATATATTTTCGGCATTAGAATCGATCCTAGACCTCGTAGCAATTACTTTTTTTCAAAAATATTCAATGTACAGTTTTGACTTCGCTACGATTTTATTATATGTATAGATTTTTAACCGATTTCCAAAAGGTTCTCAATTCGACTGTATGTTTTTTTTTTTTTTTTGTGTGTTTGTTACGCGATTACTCTGTCAATTATGAATTGATTTTGATGATTCTTTTTTTGTTTGGTAGATCATACTTCAGAGGTGATCCCATATAAATTTTATTAACTTTGCTTGGGTAGTTTTTGAGTTAGCTTCAATAATACGTATTTTTTCTCACTTAGTATGTGGATGATATTATAACTTCCTGTCACTGTTATTTACATAGCAGGTAGTGGTATTCGAATTTATGTAGGGTAGGTATCACAACTAAAAAGTGAAAAATAAAAACTTTTTACAACAAAAAAACAACCGACTTCCAAAAAAAAAAAACACTACAGAGTGAAAAATAACTTTAATTTCAGAAGTCGGTGGCAAAGAACGAAAATTCAAAACCAAAGACACCGACTTCCGAAATTATAGTTATTTTTCACTTTGCAGTGTTTTTTTTGGAAGTCGGTTGTTTTTTTTGTTGTAAAAAGTTTTTTTATAGTATAGGATTTGGTAATCTATTTAATACCTTTAAACGAGCAATTCTTATGTATATTTATATATAATCTGAATCTCGGAAACGGCTCCAACGATTTTCATGAAATTTAGTTGCAGGGGGTTTCGGAGGCGATAAATCGATCTACGAGTAGCTAGGTTTCATTTTTAGAAAACGTCGTTAAAAAAAACCGATCAAAGCTCGGTCATCCAGATATTAATATTATAAATGTCAAGTTAACTCTGTGTGTCTGTTTGTTACCTTTTCACACTTTAACAGCTGAACGGATTTCGATGAAATTTGGCACACAGATAGACCATGACCTGGGTGAGGACATATTATTTTATATCGGTAGAACGTTCCCTAAGGGACAATTTCCGACCAAGTGAAGCCGCGGGCAAATGCTAGTCCAGAATTATCTTCAAACTTATCATTCACCGATAGCTCTTCCCGATCGAACCAACACTCTGCAGTGAAAACTTTCCATATTATACAAGTTAAGTGCGAATTTTAAAAACCAACTTAAGTCATAAAGAGTTTCTCCAAGACCATGGCAGCACTACTTACTGGTTTTTAGATAGTGTGAAGATGGATATTGGTCGGGTAACAAATTTTTGGTTTCATATCCTCAAAAAACCGGCCAAGTGCGTGTCGGACCACGCACAATGAAGGGTTCCGTAGTTGGGATGAATTTATCCCAAAAACAAACTTAACTTTGTAGTTGAAAAATATGTTCTCCCATACGGAATGTATGGGAAAACATGTTTTTGCAACTGCAAAGTTAAGTTGGTCGATTATTACTCGTTAACCTGTAGAGCCTACTTAGCTGTGATAGTTTTTCTTTTAATTTCGTTATATAAACTAATGTTGTGACTTTTTTCACACATCCAAAACTAACCATTTAGCCGGCAGGGGGGGGGGACACTTGACTCTAACAAAAATTAGTACTTTAAAGCTTAATATTTCGCAAACGAATCTCTGAATCCAAAAATGGTTTCGACAAACTCACAATATTTTTGAAGGACCTTTCCAATGATACCCCTCACCATGGGGTAAAAAAATAAAAAAATAAACATCACCACTTTACGTGTATGAGAGGTACCCTAAAAAAAAATGTTTTTCATAATTTTGTTTTACTGCTTTGTTGGCGTAATTAATATGTATACTTATGCCAACTTACAGCTTTCTAGTACAAAGGGTCTCGGAGCTAGACCGCGGACAGACAGACAGACAGACAGACGGACATGACGAAACTATAAGGGTTCCTTGTTTACTACGGAACCCTAAAAAGTAGATTAAAATATTCTTGTCTTCTAATGTCTTAGAAACAATTTGTTTGAGGACGTGATCAGACGACAATAGTAGGTCAGATTCACCTCCTACAAAAAGGTTAATGTATCTGATAGAGTGACAGACATTTCATGCTGTACGTAATTTTTTTGAATACAGTAGATAGTTGATTTTTTATATATACAATGACATGAATATTTACTTTTAAAGTATTATATTATTTTAATTATTGTGAATGTGAAGACTATATGGGTCATTCCCTTTTGTTTTGTTTTTAATTGTTCTCAGTTAGTTCTAATCATGGTCTGACAGTTTGAGTAATTTATGTGGCCTACACAAATGTCCTTTTTTTTGGTATTGTTCGTCGAATCGTTGAGCTCCTTAAATTCTGAGTTGAGCTACACGATAACTGACAAATGCGTGCACTGACTGGACAGGCCCTCTCAATCTGTGTGGTGCTTTCCTCTAAAGACCACTTCAGACACCAATCCACATGGCCTTCACATGATCTGACCAAGATTATGTCTGGACTTTAAAAGAGACTGTGACCTCTGAGTTTGTTTCGGCCTTTCTTCTCAGAGTAGTCAGATAGGAAACGCCGACCTCATCTAGTTTTTAAAATATGATTGACGTGTAAAAGTGTTTGTACAAACGTACTTACAGAAATAAAATCATTTATCATTTGGTCAAGTCAGTCGTAAAGTGCACTACACGTTCCATTCGCTGAAATGCCTCCAGAGCTTCTTGCCTTTGAGTACCAAAATCTCCCTTGCTCAAACTCTCATTCAGCCCATCATAGACTACGCTGATGCCTGTTATTTGGATGCCACCGAGGAGCTTTTAAATAAACTTGAACGTTTGCAAAACATCTGTATTAGTTTTGTTTGTAACCTTAAAAAGTATGATCACGTTTCCAACTTTCGCCAGATACTCAAGTGGCTCCCTATTCGTCTTCGCAGGAATTCTCGGATATTGTGTCTACTATTCAACATCCTTCACAACCCTAAAACGCCATCCTATCTGCGGGAACGCTTTTCCTACGCCCATCCTTTTGATCTACCTTGCAGGTCGCATCTTAGAAATCTCCTTAAATCCCCTCCCCACTCAATCGACTTCTACTCCTACTCCTTCACTGTGCACGCGGTTCGGTTGTGGAATTTACTTCCGCCTGACATTAGGGACTGTCAAACTGTTGCAGTTTTTAAAAGAAGAGTGAAAGAACACTATCTTTCCACTTCTAAAGTGATTATATTTATTTTAGTGATATGTATTTTAGAAGTATTTATTTAAGTATATTCTCACATTGTATGTTTATATTTAAATTAGTGAATAGTTAAGTTTTTATTTTATGTATTCTGTTTTCTCTTCTACTCTTACAATCGCAGGTCTGCTGGAAGAGATTTCTTTAGAAACCTTTGTACGTATTTTTCTGTTCCTTTCTTCTTGTCTGTTAATATGTGTGTACATAAATTGTTAAATAAATAAATAGATCTGAATGAAACTGAATGACGCGAAATTCAAATCTTGTATTAAACGCACACTATGAAGGCAGGCATATTAAAAGTAGCGAGATTACATCGCTGATAAAATACTTGGCTCAATGCTGGTCCTGCTCCACAACCACAACTAATTGATTAACATTTGAAAATACTGTTGGAGCTGCTGAAGATTGTAAGACCATCTTTGCATTGTATAAACTCAATCTCTTTTGTATTATATAATTGCATAGCACAGGTGTGAGCACTATGTACTAAAGAGTTACCATTTACCGGGTAATATGTCTTGCATTGACTTGAATGTGCCCTGGCGGCTGTGAGTATGTCATGCTCACTCAAATGTTTCGCTGATGGTGGCGCGTGTGTTGGATCATTTAGTTCCCTTCAAAATGGTTGAGCTGAATGGTGCTAATCGATGCGTTATATTTGTGAACGGGCGCCGTCAGTTGGGACTGGTCATCTCTTGGCTGCATGAAGCTTGGCTGCCATGGCTTATTTTTTTTTTGTTCTTTGTTTTATCTTTTTACTAGCGGACCCGACAGACGTTGTCCTGACAAAACATTGTCCAGCGGACAAAATTGTGAATCTAAACCATTCCCAGATCCCCTTGAACACACACAAAAAATTTCATCAAAATCGGTCCAGTCGTTTGAGAGAAGTTCAATGACATACACACTCACAGAAGAATTATATATATAAAGATTACGGACGCTTCTAACGTGTACGTCTTTCTTCTACATACATTGTTCTCACATGTATAATTTCAACATGAATGACATGTTTTTCTGTGAGTTAGTACTTAGTTTTAAAATTGTAACACACTAACATAGCTTTTAAGTTTTCTTTTTGTATCTAACCAATTAACATATGGATCATTAATGTCTAATTCAATAAATAAATTTAATTTAATTTAATAATTGCAAATGTGCAGCTGGGACGGAGCGCGGCCGCCCACGTAAATACCACGGTGTCGTGGTCCACACCTCAGTGCGCGGCCGCGCTCCTTCCCGGCCATAGATAATACGCTTGTCCCGGCTATACGTATGCTATTATATAGGTTACTACACACTCAATAATGGGCTCCCGAAAACAAGGGGCAATATGTTCTGAAGTGCTTGAGGAGTGAAGAGGTATTCCACGGCTTTCAGAACAATCCCACAGCCCGGAAGATGGTCAAATCTCTACGAGCGCTTACTGCAATACTTCCTTCCTCCGAGCACGTTTGCTCTTGCGAATCTCCACTCAAGCCGGACAATTAAGGCAAGAATGAGCTGGGAGTTCTGTTACTCGTCAGTGTTCACTCCAGCCGGCCAATAAAGGCTAGCTAGAGGTGAGGAAAAAGACTTCTCCCGGGAGATAGGGTCCGTGGGGTCGCTACTACCCAACAGTTTGCCACATGCTGCCCTGCGGGTTTTTGTATCTCTCTGGGTCTGGCTCCTCATCCCAGACCTGTTCTAGTAAACTCTACCGGCACAGCCCTAGAGTTCGGAGACGTCAACGAAGAGATACGGCGGTGGGGATATTATTATTTCCTTTATTACATTAACATTTTTAAATATAAGAATATAGAAAATATAAAACATTTAAAAATAAAAATAAATATTACCCCACCGGTATCGGGGTCCAAGCTACCGACGGTCAGGGCTCCAGAGAGAGGAATTTCCTGACATTGCAAGCCGTGTCCAGGAGTACCGCTTTCTGAATCAAGCCCTTGATCCAGCTGCTCAACGAGAGCCTCCTTAGGTGTTGCTCGAGGCTCTTGGCAATTAAGCCATTGGCTGATTGCTAATATTATTTCAACTCTTAAATTATTTAAATACGTGTCAATAAATAAATAAAAATACCGAGGTTATTTGAATTAAATTTATTATTATAAACCCTGTGTTTAGTTAGTTGTTACAAATTACATTTTACTCTTACTAAAAGACAATCTCATTGTTTTACTGGAACATTTTCACACTCTGCTTTATTTCCTCGCATTGCACATCGTTTACATGGGCTTCAAACGGACTATCGACTTAGGTAGGCACAGAATGAACAAGAACGGGTAAATATTGAAGCACGTTCGTTTCAAAACTATACATTTTCATCAAAGCAAGTAAGCATTCTCTCAAGATGTCATCTGTTCACCTTGATTTCTTGTTTGCATTGCCTCGTTATTTTTGGTTGGAGGACCCAGCATACAGTTCATGCAACAATCAAAACATGG
The DNA here is from genome assembly GCA_963680765.1 of Agrochola lychnidis. NCBI lineage: Eukaryota > Metazoa > Arthropoda > Insecta > Lepidoptera > Noctuidae > Agrochola > Agrochola lychnidis. Next base: position 2,665,762 of record OY796869.1, on the reverse strand, counting down.
TATACACGAGACGAATGGACTTACAAGTAGTGGTAGAATTAAAAAACACATTTACTTTTTTCTCTCATTCTGTTATCAGGACGAAGCTTACTTTGTATTCTTAAAAAGTGGTCTTAGTATGATTCTCAATTGAAATTTTGCATTACAATTACTTGTAATTTTTCAAGATAAAAATAAGCTCGATTATTTTTTCGGATTCTGTCTGTGTTTCGGTTCGTCTGTCGTTACATATGCATCATCAGCATTGTCACTGAAGAACAGCAGTAAATACCAGCCTGGTAGGAGAAAAAGACAGCTTGGACAGCAGTAAGGCACGCAGAGAATCCAGGGACACAGACAGAAGACAGGAAGCCAGCAACAAATGGAAACTGGAGAAATGGGAGCACGCATGAATTAATTTAAAATTTTACTCTATATAAAAATGTACTCTGTGATTTTACTATCGTTGACAATTTTGTACTGACACTGGTTTTCAAAAATGTCCAATTACTTTCCTCTATGGATATAACTTTGAATTGTTCAGTTTTTTTGTTTTTTTTTTAAGCATTTTTGTAAAGAAGGTATCACTAAGAAAAGAGTTTCGGAGGTTTTGTCAAAAAGTGGTGTTCTAAGTATATTTGGTGGTTATTGAGAGAATGGAAAACGGGAAGCAAACATGTACACAAAATGGTAGAAGTGGCTGACTTAGAGTTTTCGATTTACCGTGTAAGAAATATGCCATTTTTTTAAAATATTTATTTGTATTAATTCTGTACATTATCGACCTTTGTTTTTAACCTTTTTTAATTTAGACAGCACAGCGTAGAGATGTAGAGTCTAGCCATAAGTAAAAAAACGGTGGAATTTGAAAATCTATGGACGGCCTACGAAAAAAGAATTTGATACTTTGTTTGTCTTTTTGTTTTTGATAGGTTATTTTGTTTGTTTATTCTGATTTATTCCTGGTAAAGAATAGTCACTTTAGCACGATGCAGTGTGGATTTGATACAGTTTTGTCATCGTATGGAGGTAGAGCATAGGTAGGAGTACGACATAGTCTATGTAGGATGAGTATTTTTAGCATGGTTTTTAGTGTTTATCTATGAGGAATGGAACGGAACGCGTGTGAAAGAGAAAGAACGACAGTGAGAGAAGGAGAGGAAAGAATGAAGGGAAGAAGGAGGGTAATGTCAGTTAGTTCTCGGTCGGAGTTTATGACGTGAAGATGAGCAAAATTATATAAGAGGTTTTTTCACATTGTAACGGTTCCGGTATTTAAATTAAAATAAACCACTTGTAAATGTTTTAATAGCATTTTACTTGCCCCAAAATCCCACATTCTACATTTTGGGGGCTCGTCCGGGATTGCGGGTTTGTGGTTTAAAGAAAAAAAACCGGAAAAAAAAAGAAGATCGTGAAAAAAAGTGAACGCTATTTTAAGACGGAAGACGCTATTTAAAGACGAAAGACGCTATTTGCAGACGAAAGACGATATTTGAAAACTTTTAGTAAAATTCCCCAAACTCGAACGACGATGACGGATAGCAAAGATTCATGTTTCAACATGTTTGAAGTGACTCCGTTCAGTGGTGAAGACCATACCTATGCATCCACGAAATGGGCTCAAGATCTCGATGACAACGCGGAGATATTTGGATGGTCTGCGCAGCAACGGCTTATCATTGCTCGTAGGTCATTGACAGGAACAGCAGGACTATGGTTGAAGACTGAAAGAGTGCACAAAACTTACGAAGAACTTAAGGCAGCCGTGCTGAAGGAATTCCCTGATGCCGCGAACACCAAAGAAATGCACGAGATGATGGCGGCACGTAAGAAGCGCAAAGACGAATCCTACTATCAGTACATGCTAATAATGAAAGAAATGGGTAAGCGCGCCAAATTCCCTGATTATGGTGCCATCCAGTATATTATAGATGGAATTGCAGACCTGGAAACCAATAAGGCTATACTATATGGCGCAAATACGTACCCAGCATTGAAAGAAAAGTTATCAGTGTAGGTATGAAAACATAAAGAAAAAAGTTGCTAGGCAGAACGCCGAACGACCTGCAAAACAAGTTTTTGCATCAGGAACTGGCCAGCCGTGCTACAGCTGTGGGGAGAAAAATCATAAAGCAAGCGGATGCCGAAACGGGTTAAAATGTTTCAAGTGCAACTAATTCGGCCATATTAGTCCTCAATGCACAAGTCAGAGCGCAGCAAGAAGCAGCGAAGTTCGGTCGGGACAGCAATGTCGGTAAAACAGCCAAGAGCGGCCTTACCGACCAATCAGCAGTCATCGCAGGTGCGCTCGTCGGTAAAGCAGTTCGACGCCTCCGGTACGAAGAAACACTCGGCCGCATGTTCGGCTATGTTCGGGATGACGACGGCACCCGAAGACGGATCGGGCGGCCATGAAGACGGTTGCAAGATGGCAGATGACGTAGATGTCATGCAGATTGTAAACAAACCGAATGACCGGCTTAATAAGGCGATGAAATTCGTAAAAATAAGTGATAAAACCATAAGTGCGTTGGTAGATACGGGCAGTGACGTTAATCTAATATGTGAGGACCTGTGGAATGAGTTAAATATGCCGTATAGAAACAATAATACGATGTTATTCGGACTTGGGCTGTCGAAAGTAAGATCGTACGGAAAGATTATGCTATGTTTACAAATAGACAACAAGAGTTATTCAGATGTAATATTTCATATAGTACCTAAAGGGTCCATGCCCTACAAACTTATTATTGGGCAGGAATTTTTGCAAAATGTTGTGATGGTAGTTCGTGAGGGTGCTGTGTTGTTTTTGTCACAAGATGACGAATGGTTATCAAGGGTGAATTGTTGTGTGAGAGATGTGGATGTTACAGGTCATATCTCCAATTCCAACATAAAGACGGAAATTGAGCGGCTGATTAAAGATTACAAGCCTGTTCAGACGAGAGAAGCTCCTATCGAGATGAAGATAGTATTAAAATTAAATTAAATTAAATAAAACTTTATTTCAGACTAAGGTCCATAATTTTGTTAGTATATTGGTGTTAGTAACAATGGTGCTTAAATAAATAGGTTAGTATTGTTATTTATTTTTTACATAGACTGTCCCCACCCAGTGTCCCTGAAAGGGACAGTCCGGTCTAGCAGCGATCATTTTTAGAATGCTGTTGTCACTACCATGCAGGCGCTGTAGTAATGAGGCCGCTTTCTTTCGCATGATGGCATGGAAGCCATCTGTGCGAGCCTCCGCGAACATTCCTGAAGCGCTACAACGCCATGGCAGCCCCAACAGCATCCTATAAGCATTATTAAATTGAACACGCAGGACGTTGTAGGCTCGGCGCGTGTATGACACCCGGCCACTCGTGTAAAAGGATTGACAGAACGCCTTAAAAAGGGTTACTTTGACGTCTGTAGTACAACGAGCGAACCTGCGGGCAAGCATATTGCTCCTCACAGACAACGCCCTGCGCTCCCTCTCTATATCTACGTCATCTCTTAGGTCGCTCGTGACAATGTGGCCAAGGTATCTAAAACTATCAACAATTTTCAGTGCTACGCCGTTGAGACTTATGGGCGGAACACTGCGCGGCTGCTGCTTGGGTGCCTTAAATACAAGAAGTTCACTCTTCTTCGAGTTGTAAACTAAGCCATGCTCCTCCGCATAAGCCTCGCAGGTCGATAACAACTTCTTTAACCCACCCATCGAGGGACTGAGAAGCACCATATCGTCTGCATAGCTTATATTGTTAACACACGTACCGTCAAAGTGACAGCCGACATGTGTACTGCTCAGTCGCTCGATGAGCCGGTTGATATAGAGGTTAAACAGCAGAGGCGAGCTTAACCCCCCCTGTCTAACTCCGCATTCCAGCCTGTACTCGTCCGACAGAGTACCCACCCACCTCACCCGGTTCTTTTGGTTAGAGTACCAATATTTGAGAAGGGAGGTATACTCCGCCGGCACACCCGCGTCCCTCAACTTGCCCCACAGTACGTCATATGCAACCAGATCAAATGCTTTTGACAAGTCGAGGAAACATGCAAGTACCGGCGTCCTCCTCGCTGTGTAGTACATGACAGTTCGCTTCAGACTCGGAATAGCGCTCTCTGTTGAGACTCTTGCTTTGAACCCGAACTGGGCATCGTGCAACTTAACATGTGCTGTGAGGCGGCTATTCAGCAGACTGTCAAGTATCTTCGCTAGTGTGGTAGCGAGTGAAATGGGCCGGTAGTTACCAATGTCAGACATATCACCCGTCTTATTCTTAACTATCGGAACAACTATGGTCCGCATTAGTGGCTCCGGCAAATACGAGTGACCTATGCACAGATTGAAAAGCATAGACAGTACTCGCGACAAATGAACCCCCGCAAATTTATAATGCTCGATACTGAGCCCATCGTGACCAGGTGATTTTCCACGCTGCATTTTTTTAATAATTTGAGCTACACTCTTTGCAGGTATCTTTAAATTCTGCCCCGTCACCACGGGCTCACCACCGCTTACCTCACCAGACGAGGGACCTAAGGGTGACCGCACACTCTAAACGCCTCGGCAATGTCACTGTGGTCAGCCGAACCACCAACACTCATCGGGAAGCAAGGTCTAACATTCATTTTGTTAGTGTGCTTCCAGAAACGTTTAAAATCTTTAGAGGAGTGGTCGGATGCAAGGATGTCCATCTTAAATTGCTCTTGACTATCCTGACACCATTTCAATTTAGCTTTAAAATGTTTCCTCGCCTCCGACATCTCCTTAAAGATTTGACCATTAACTGGTCGCCCAGCTAAATCCCACAATTGAAACCTAAGCCGCGCCTCCCGATGTATTGAAAGACGATGTGTCAATAGCCCAGCGACCACGAAGGATATCCCACATGGAGCAAAAGGTAGTAGAGAAACAAATAGATGAATGGTTGCAAAATGGAATAATACAGGTGAGTTTTTCCGAGTATTCTAGTCCTTTGGTACTTGTGAAAAAGAAAGATGGGTCTACCAGAATTTGTGTGGATTACCGCTTACTAAATAAGAAGATTGTAAAAGATGAATTCCCGTTGCCAATCATTGATGATTTGATTGATAATTTGAGAGATGCAAAAACATTTAGCGTCTTGGACCTTAAAAACACATTTTTCCATCTTAGGTTAAGCAAGGAGTCAGTGCAATATACATCTTTCATAACTCATCATGGGCAATTCGAATTTTTGCGTGCTCCTTTTGGTCTGTCCATATCGCCTAAATATTTTATGAGATTTTTCTCCATTATTTTCAGAGAATTGATAGCAAAACGAATTATGTTGATATTTATCGACGATATTGTAATTCCAGCTGAGACAGAATTACAAGCACTGGAGAGACTTACTCAGGTGTTAGAAGTAGCCTCACAACATGGACTTGAGGTAAATTGGAAAAAGGTGAAATTGATTAGCCGTGAGATTGAATATCTGGGTCATTTGATTAAGAATGGTGAAGTTAGACCAAGCCCAGAAAAAGTACAAGCCGTCGCAAGGTACCCTGAACCTAAAAATGTCAAACAAGTTATGAGTTTCATTGGTCTAACATCTTATTTCAGGAAATACATCAAGGATTATGCTAAGATTGCTAGACCATTAACGAATTTGTTAAGAAAGGATATTCCATTTAAATTTGAAGATGAACAACAATGTGCTTTCAATTAATTGAAGGACAAGCTGACCAGTGATCCAGTATTGAAAATTTACAACCCCAACTTACCAACAGAGTTTGTATTTTTGTTTTTAATAGGTTATTTTGTTTATTTAATCTGATTTATTCCTGGTAAAGAATAGTCACTTTAGCACGATGCAGTGTGGATTTGATACAGTTTTGTCATCGTATGGATGTAGAGCATAGGTAGGAGTACGACATAGTCTATTACACATAATCTATTATGCAAAAAACAAAAGGCAACATATCAAAATCATTAGATCTACTTACAACCCCGAACTGACATAGCTAACTGATGTAAAAGCCCATATACCATATGTCGGATTCGGTCATTAGTACGGACACGAAACAAATCGCAATTGCGCCACTGGCGACATCAAGAGAGATCTATCGACACCAAAAAAGGCGCGCTTCTACAGAGTCGTGATGTTTTAAGGCCAAGGCGAGGAGGACATTCAGCCTTTGGTTGCATTGGAGTCAAGACGTCGCAGAACTGTTCTCGATTCGTGGTGCTCAGTTATTGTGTTAGTTGTAATTTGTGATCATTTTGTTAATTGGTGATTTTAATAAAACGCCGTCGCACCCAGTGTGTGTATAATTTAGCTAGTGTGATTCATTTTGATAGTAAATTATAATGTGATCTGAACTGCAAACTGTTTTTCTATTGCGCATTAACCAACACTACCCACACTACGTCCACAGTAGTTAAAATATCGCTGAAAATAACGAGAGTCACATACCCGTCTCCGACACATATATAAAACTTTTTGGGGTTTCCCATTTATTCCATTGCAGAATTAGCGTAGCCAGTCTAGTTATCATCATCATCATCAGCTTATAATGTTCCCACTGCTGGGACACAGGCCTCCTCTCTGTGAGAGGGAGTGGGCCGTAATTCACCACGCGGGCCCAGTGCGGGTTGGTAGATATCACATGTCTTTCGAAGATTTTTTTTTTTAAAGAATAAAAGAATAAATGCTTTATTTGGAACAACTTAAGTTTACATTTTACATAGGAAAACGAAGATAGCCACAAAAGTAAAATAGTGTGGCGCAGCCATCAACGCCCAACTCTTAAAATTATATACACAAAGACATTGTTCCAGACTTCTCAAAGAAAGTTAATTAAATAATAACAAAAAAAAAAAAAAAAAAATTGAATAAAAAGAGAATATACTCTATGTGGAAGTTAATATGTAGTATAAGTATGTAGAGTGGAGGTGGGGTGAAGTGTGTATGTGTGTGTGTGTATGTTTACCGTGATTATGATGCCACAAGTTGCTCAGTTTCTTCATAAGACAAGGATTTAAGCCAGTCAGTCACTTTTCTCTTCAATAGACTTTTAGTCATAGGGTAAATTATTACATTTTATATTTATGTCATTGTAAAGTTTACAGCTGATATGGTTGAAGTGGCGACCAACCAACGCTAGGACATGCTGGTTTCCTCACGATGTTTTCCTTCACCGAGTCTAGTAGTAGTCTGTAGTAGTCAATCTAGTATTTAAGTGTTTTTGGATTTTTCCTTCAGGAATTTCTCAGTAGTTGCCCGGAGTCTGGTTTCCTGCCTGGTTGATGGCAACAGGCTCGCCCCTTTACATGAGACTTAAACATAACTGGCAAAATGTACGTGTATTATAGGGGACACCTCTGCCTTACCCTTTGGGAACTACAGGTGTGATGTTATGTTATGTTAGTAGCCCCCTGGGGTAGTATTTATTGATAGTCAAAGCTTGTAACTCTGCATGGCAACCTAGCTTAAACTTACGATTAGTACATCGATATTCTGCAGTAACTAGGTTTCAGATTCTGGAATTCAGTCGTAACGTACAACTACGTCGTCCCTAAACAAATTAGGATAAGGCCAAATGGATGATAATGCTGATCAGGTAACAGCGTAGCATAAGAATAATCAGCCTATCATATCCTCACATGCCGTCGAGAAATATCTCTCAGGCACGCCGGTGTCCTCACGATGTCTTCCTTCACAGTTTTTGAAGCAAGTGATAATTATACAATACGCACATAAATCCGAAAAGTCAGAGGAGTTCGAACCGGGCCCGGTCGACTTTGTACTGCGAGTTTGAGACATGCTTTACTAGGGATACAAAAATTTTAACCCCAAAAAAAAAAAATACCGAGTAAATCAAAGTCTTTACGGCACCGAAACACGGAAGCTACGTAGGTTATTTTGTTAAAAAAATATATCGAAAAAGAACAAGACTGCCATAGTAAAATTAATATCTGATCAGTATTTATTATTTAGAAGAAGAAGAGTATTTATTTTCTACATCGTAGCACTTTTCCGACAAACTGTACCCTTGCAGCTGATAGGCATATAAAAAACCGGGCGAGTTAGAAAAGGGGATGAGTATGGACGAAGCCAGCGAATCATCGTCTTGTTTGATAAGTTGTTGTTTTAATTTAGTTCCCCATTTCTCCATTATTTCGTCGATTATATTAGTGATTTAAAAACTCTTACCGAGACGGTGGCTATTGGTGTTTTATTGTGTATTCTACATTAATGTGTCGAATTGAACATTTGTTCTTCCGTGAAAGTGTCGTGCTATACGTAATATCGGAGATTAAAGACTTTTTCTGAGACAATCTCTCAATTAAACAATACCAATAAAAGATCTATTTCACAATCTTATTTTGTGTTCTTTTTATCTCTATAATCCTGCGAATATGATCTGATTTAAGGAAACTAGAAAATAATCTGCTAATAATACCTACTTATACTACGGACAAGTAGCGCATAAAGTAATAGGTATTATTGCAGATTCGTTTCTATACTCCATTTGAAATAAGATTAAGAGTTTGTTACACGGCAGCCAACCGCGTCCCCGACAGAGGTGATCTTGGTTGGCGAGACAGGCAGAGCTGTTTGAAATTTGGTTGTAAATCACCAACTCCACGGTTGTAAGCCACCAAGGTCACCTCTGTTGGGACGCGGTTGGCTGCCGTGTAGCAAGCCCTTTAGACATTTAACTAAACCTTTTTTACAGTTCGTTCAACCGATTTTGACTTCTATTGCGTTGGCGGCATGAGAAATAGCAGCTGCAGTTGGTATTGTAACCAGTTTTTTGCTTTTAATGCCATCCTTAAACCTACGGTATAGAAGTCAGAATCGGTTGAACGGACTGTAATAAAGGTTTTTTCAAATGTCTAATCATATTTCAAATGGAGTATAGTTTCCAATTTATTAAAATAGGTAGTAGATTGTTTACCAAACAACTATTTTTAAGACGAGAGTGTTTCTTTGAATCCAGAGCGGAGGGAATGATTCAGAGTTGAGCAGAATAGAAGTAGAGTAGAATCCCGAGCGTAGCAAGGGATTCTAAAGTAGAATCCTGAGCGCAGCGAGGGATTCAAAGTACTTCACTCGAGCTTAAGATAGTGTTGCTCCCGACGTGAACACTCTACTTTTTATCACCCTCTATGAGAACAAAAACGTGTGCGGTCCAACCCCTATCAGGAACGAAGTTCCTTCTCATGTATGATTTAAAACAAAAATCGCTACCATCTTGAACTTACATTTTGACATCACCATCGGTTTTAGCACCCTCGAAAACTATGAAAACGACACTCATGACGAAAAATTTGAAAATTTTCGCAGCCGCCATCTTGGATTTTGATCTCATTATCGGCTTTAGCACCATTGAAAACCATGAAAACGATACCCATGATAAAAAAATTGAAAATTTTCACAGCCGCCATCTTGGATTTTCATTTTGACCTCACTATCGGCTTTAGCACCACCGAAAACTATGAAAATGACACCTATGACGAATAATTTGAAAATTTTTGCAGCCGCTATCTTAGATTTTCTTTTTGACCAAATTCACACTTTCTCTCTCTCTCTTGCCAGCCCGTTACTTGTTCATACAATGTTCGTGTTTGATCTCTTTGGTGATTGGAACTTTTACTAACAATATCCACGTTCCAAATTCAAATCAATTTGAATCCCTAGGGATTAAAAAGTTGTTACGTTCTATTACAACCTCAAACAAAAAAGATTACCGTACCACTTAAAAAACATAGTTTTTAAGGGTGAAAGCCTAACCCTAAGAAAATCGAGTATCGGTCCTTCTACCGAACAACCTGTACATTTTTGTCTGAGTGCAGCTTAAAATTAATAACAGGAAATTAGTACCGTACAACGCAAAATTCAAATAAAAGTGATATGTATTTTAAAAAAACCTTTACTAGTTAACATGTTACAGTTAATAAAACATTATTATACCACATGCATTACATCTGTATTACACTTGCAAATGCAAATTTTATTGTCAATTATTTGCACAGTTTGTCTCTCTTCGTTTTTAGCACAGCAAGAAATTATACATGAACATAATACAGGGTATAATGCCACTAAACAAAGCAACAAATACGGGCAGATTGGTAACAAACACATAAATATTTAAAAACTAAGCATGTTTTTAATTGACTATTTTGAATGATCGTGCTTAGTTTTTTTCTTTGCTTAGTTTTTTTTACCAATTTCCGAGATTGCTTCTCCTTGTCAAGTTTAGGAAGACTACCGCTGTACTTTTCTTCGTCTTCAAGGGTAGCCCAAGTTAGGCAGGTGTAGCAGGCATGTGATACAGGGACTTATAATCATTAATAAATGCATAAAAATACACATTCAGCAATCAGTTTCATTCCGCACTTATTCTTTTTTTTCTTTGAAGTTGAGCTTGGTTTGTGGTTTATAAAATCAAGCTTATATTTTTTTATATCAGGCATAAATTAACTTTTATTCGTTTTCAAAGAATATTAATTTACTTTTTTAAGTAAAATTGAACCGTATGTTCTTCCTTAGTTTAGCTCCAAAATCTTAGATCCTGTCCGACTTTATATTGATTATAGCTTGGAAAAATTAAAGGCATTTAAATTTTCTAGATACACGATCAGAAACGGAAATAAAGAAGAATTATACGTGAATTTTAAATATTTATTTGGTGTTTTTTTTGGATTTTTATCATATTCGTGACACCGGTGTCGAAAGTTATGACGGCTAGAAAAGTGATAGACAAGTAAAGCATAGATTGAAAAATAATTTACTACCCGACTACGGCGAAGCAGAAAGGAGGGGTTATTTACTGCTTGTTTATGTCACCGTATAATTATGAACTTCGTTAGTTTATAATCTATCGGTATTATTTCCGTTAAATTATAAACTGTCAAAAAATTGTGAACTGCAGCGAACCATTTACAATTTAACGCATTATTTTTCGCTGGTTTATAATCTTTCAATGGGAAACCGACAAATTGTGAACTAGTATCAAACTTGCTTGCGACGTAACGCACTTTGCGCTAATACTAAATAGCCAGCCTAGCTGCGAGCAACTTGGAAGTAGCGCTCGCCGGCCGCTGCCGCGGCACCGCTCGCTCGGCTCGCGCGCGTTTGTTCAGTTCTAACCTAACCTAACCCATTTCACCCAGTTCACATCTAACGGAAATAATACCGATAGATTATAAACTAGTGATGGGTAACTCATCATTTTTATATGAGGTTGAGGGAGTACCTCATTTTACCTCACGAGGTCCTCACGAGGTACCCCTCATTTGAGGTGAAGAGTCGTACGTACGGCGTATTCACCTCACGAGCCGAACCCGTGCCGAACTCAGCCGAATTCAGCTGATAGTCCGAGGTAGCGGGGCGGACGTGTGCGTCGACTCATAAGTACTGTCGATTCCAATTTTTACGTCTCTCTCATACACATAACTTTCTTTCGCTCATAAATTTTTGATTACCAAAATAAACGAATCAATGACACTTGATTACCAATCTAATGCTTATGTTTTTAGAGTTCATAGTTAACGTATAGAGTTCATAGTAATAGCTGCTGTAATGTTTACTGTGTTTTCAAAATTTCTCACATCACTCATTCTATAGCTCACTCAATAACTCAATACTCACTCGCGAGTACTCGCGTCAATAATGTCAATGTCAACGTTTTTAAGTGAGGACGCGTGAACGAGTGAGGTGGTTCAATGTTGAAATGCGAGTAACTCTTTCAATTTGCGATCACGAGTACCTTAAACGAGGCACCTCATGAGTGAGGGACACATCTCTATTATAAACTAACGATTCTCAAAATCTTACGGTGATGATATATACAATTCGGGCGATGAATCATGGCCGGTCCAAACTTCGCGCAGAAGGATGCGCACTTAATTTTTTTAGGAACCAAATGGTGAAATGAGTGTGAGTGAGAGGACATGCACGAAAGTTCGGAGAGCCTATGTTCACACCGGCCAGTATTTATCGGCCGTAATCGTTGGGTTGATAAAACGAAGGTTTTTAAAAAGGTTACATCTGTCCCCAAGCTTTTTCATCAGGAAATTTTGTATTCTATTTGGCACAGCCGCTCTTACAACGCACTTTAACTAATTTTATTTGTTTTTAAAGTGAAACTTTTATTACATCGTCACAAACTTTTTCGTCTGTGTGTTGCATGTCGCGTGACGGTCGGCCGCGGAGTAGGGATAAAGTGAAAGGCGCTCGTCAGAGCAGCCAAGGCCAATATGGCGGCGCCTATAGAAGTTTCACTTTTACCGTGGTTTCATAAAGCCACACAATCCGTTTTTTTCTTTTTTTTAATTCCCTTTTACTTGTAGTTATAATGTGTTGTGTTGTGTGCTTTTTAGTCTGTGCTAAATAAATGTATTTTCTTTCTTTCTTTTCTTGTTTAAATTCATATTTGCAGCCCAAAATCTAGATTTCCTTAATTACAGTGTGGTAGTTTAATCGGATATTAATATAAAACAACAACATGAGGAACAAGCCTGAAATATCATCGCCTTCCCCGCTAATTGTCGTAACTAGCAATTGATATTTTTCCAGGGCAACAGTTTTTCGGTCGGGCGCTACAATCATGTTAATATAGTTGCGTTAGCTGTGCCTTTATTAATGAATTAATAATTTTTTATAAATAGCTCTTGACTTAATCTTTAACTCACTAACTGTAGATGTGTGTGTATGAGAATATTTTTTCCCTCCTTTTGCATTTACGCAAAACTAAATACGTGATTATCTTCTAAACGGTAAACGACACAGACACGACGATTGGAGAGAACTTTTCGAAACAAAGTTCTGAACACGTAGGTAATGTTAGTGCAGATACGTCAGTTTGTGAGATACGACAGTTATCGGGGAGGGCGACGATATGAGAAAAAAATTGCCTATTCTCTACAAATTACATTATGCGTTCAAAATGTAGAGAACTGCAATTTTTTTTTCAAATTCCTGAATTTAAAACTGTCCATTTTCATGAGTATTATCACTCCCTTAAAGTATTGTCTCTCGTTTAAAATCCTGTATATTTAGTACCGAATAACATAACTGACCTAATTTATAAACAGCATGTATGCTAAGTAATAACAGCCGCACGGGTCGATCCATCAGGTTAAGCTACGCTTGCCGGGGTTGGTCCGTGGGTGACCATCTTTACATACCGAGATTCCTCCGTGCCTCGGAAAGCACGTTAAGCCGTCGGTCCCGGCTGTCATTCGTGGATCTTTGACAGTCACTACGAGTCGTCAGAAGGTCTGACTACCAGTCTTACCAAGGGGTATTGGTAACTAGTTACTGGGTTGTGGAGGTCAGATAGGCAGTCGCTCCATGTAAAATACTGGAATTCAGCTGCATCCGGTTAGACTGAAAGCCGACCCCAACATTGTTGGGAAAAGGCTAGGCAGATTGATTGATGTATCAAAAAGGTGAAGTCATATTTAAGGGGGGTACAGACAATCAAATTGAACAATTACAATATTGGTCTTATGGAGAAAGTTGTTTCTATATATCTGGTGACTACACTTGTGTCTACCTCCTCAAGAAATACAGTCGCGATTTTATATTTAAGTACAACAAGTAAAAAAAGGCCATTAGGATCATAATATTTATTATCAAATTGCCGAAGATTGAGCCACTTTAGAGGAATAGTTACTAGTTTTAAACTGTCCAACGTCATCGTCCAGGTGCACTACATGACACTGGCAACACTTCATACCTGGAAATTATTAATAACATTGAACACTTTATATATTGCCAGCCGATGACCTTGTGAAGGCCGCAGGAATCCGTCTGATGCGGGAAGCCTACGTCTAACACTGGACGTCTTTCGGTTGAAATGAATGATACTACTTTTACTGTCTCACTGCAGGGCAGCTGCCTCTTCTCGTAAAGAAAAGGCACGAGCATTAATTACCACGCTTGCTCAAGGCAGATTGGTAATGTTCAGAAAATCAAATGCCATTTAGATGCCACTGGAGTTTGAACACCAGAAATGTGCATCGATTTCACATGGTTGCATAGAAACCGATTCTTGCGACTCGGCGAACATTCCTGATGCGTTACAGAGTCGGAGCAGCTTTATCAGTACCTTGAACACATTTTCACATTGATTAGCAAAGGCGTTGTATTGTCCGCGCGTGTATGAGAACGATGTTTTAATATGCTCTCAACATGTTTTCACTTCAGTGGTACAACAAGCATACAGCTATGAAAATCAACAGATATTTGGTGGTAAGGCAATCAAAAACGGTAAAGAAGAATGCGGACTAGCGGCTATCTTCAGATCAGCGGCACCTTAAGCGCGTTTTATACAGAAAAGACGTGGCGAGGGCGTGTGGCGGTAGCGGATAATCAAAGAAACCTAAAATGAACCTAATAGTTATGTCGCATAGCGTCGTTTTTTTTTTTGTCGGAAAGAGAATTGCGACCGCGTTTCCAGGTGACGTCACCGCCACCAGGTGACTCAATTCTCTTTCCGCGCCTTAATAAAAATAAACAATACCTGATACACATAAGGGAAGGCAGGATAAACAAGGGAACAGAACGCAGGGATAGCAGCAGATGCGCGGGGCGCACACGCAGAAACACATGTGCCTATCCGCTGTGGACTTAGGACTAGTCCAGGGGAACCCATTGGTCTTATAAGCATTTTTGCCTGATTTTTAAATTACTCTGTTTCGCTGATTTTAGCATTGCGATCTGTAAATAGAGAATAGACCATAGAGGAAAGTAATAGACAATGATTTGTTTAATTGACAGTGACAGTAGATAATTGTCAGATGTAAGAATGGAGGTAGAGTTTTTGTTGTTTACTGCTTATAAGTTTTTATTATCAGTAGTCTAAAAAAAACTTTTTACAAAAAAATAAAAACAACCGACCTCCAAAAAAAACACTACAAAGTGAAAAATAACTTTAATTTCGGAAGTCGGTGTCTTGGGTTTTGTATTTTCGTTTTTTGCCACCGACTTCCGAAATTAAAGTTATTTTTCACTTTGTAGTGTTTTTTTTTGGAGGTCGGTTGTTTTTTTTTGTAAAAAGTTTTTATTTTTCACTTTTTAGTTGTGGTACCTCACACACATTCGAATACCACTACCTGTTACCAGTGACAGAAACTTATCATATCATCTACATACTAAGTGGAAAAAAAAAACGTATTTTGTAGCTAACTTAAAAACTATCCAAGCAAAGTTAATAAAATTTATATGGGACCAATTCCAGAGCACACCCTTTCAAACAAAAAAAGAATTTTCAAAATCGGTCCACAATTGACGGAGAAATCGGTGAACATACATAAAAAAAAAACAAACATACGCGACGAACATATAACTTCCTCCTTTTTGGAAGTCGGTTAAAAAATATATATTTCGATAGAACAATAAGAAATTCCTGATAATAATATAGTAAATCATCTCTGCTTTAAATATTTTTACAGTAAAAATGTTTCATTCCAACTACGGAACGCACAATGAATGGTTCCGTAGTTGGAATGAATTTATCCCAAAAATAAATTTAACATTGTAGTTGAAAAAAATGTTCTCCCACATCGATATACGCCACGGTCAATTTTTTAACTGCGAATTTAATTTTGTAACAGCCAAAAAAAATTTTTTACTTGTTCTGTGAGAGCTTGCTTCTTGCCAAATTTCATGATCAACGGTTCTAGGAAGTATCCTATAAGTTTTGATGTATTTGCTTGTACCAAAATAAGTGTATCGTATAAATGGCCGTGTTTTTTTATTGCGTTGACTTAGAAGCTTATTTTTTTGGAGCTCCAAGAGACCGTAGGCTTACAATGTATTTGATATAAATTTCAACTTGATACCTCCACGCGTTCCTGAGAAAAAGGGTCTTGAAAGACTGACACACGGACAAGGAAGTGATCCTATAAGGGTTCCTTTTCCTTTTGTACGGAACCCTAAAAAACACTCGGAACAACTTAATATTTTCCTTATTACAGTGATTTAATCATTCGATGATAAAAAAATTACGTTGATAAAAATGGCTGTCACCACGACCGGTATCCCCCCAACATCACACTGTCACCCCCAAATAATGTCTAAAACAATAAATTATAAAACTGAACACCCCTTCAGGTCTTCATAAGTTATTAAAGCCGACGCGAATGTCTCCAACTTAATCTTAAGTGAATCTCACCAAGTTTGGAGCACGCTTTAAGAAACTATAGATTTGTACTACTGTATACAGGATGGTTTAAGCGATGTTAACGCTTAAAGGGGGAGATGGGGGCTAAGAAAAGTTATTTTAAACTTGGGTGGTTGAAAATTCGAAATCAAGTATGACTTTAGTAATGTAAAATTTTGTGTTTTTAAATAGTCGATTGTGGTGGCTGGGTTTCAGATTTTTACCGCACTGTATACAGGGGTTGAAACCTTTGTAGGTGTACCTAACCTAACCTAGGTATATAACTAATTCATCATTACTTAGTCATGCATGATTTACCGCAAATAAACTTACTTTCTTTCTATCTTTTTTGGAATTTTCTAAATTAATCCTTAAAAATAATAATACTATACCAACACCTAAGGAGGCTCTCGTTGGGCAGCTGGATCAAGGGCTTGATTCAGAAAGCGGTACTCCTGGACACGGCTCGCATTGTGTGGAGGTTGCTCTCTCTGGAGCCCTGACCGCCGGTAGCTTGGACCCTGTACCCGATACCGGTGGGCTACTATTTTTTATATTTTTAAATGTTTCTATGTTTTTTATATTCTAATATTTAAAAATGTAATTTATAAGTATTTTAATGAAATAAAGGAAATAATACTATTATGTAATCAACTGCTCTATAAAGTCATCTTCGATAACTGAAACACCCTGTATAAATATTTGTTTTAAATGTTCCGCGATTGTTTTTGTTTACAAAGTTTATTTTGAATTGTTTGTTTGCACGAAGTTGGTGTTGGTTTATTTAATAATAGCTTTTAACTTAAGTAACTTGTACAACTTGAGGCTAAAATAATGGTGTGATATCTTTTCCTCATAACTTTTATGTGGAGTGTGTTATCTTTTCTGTTTAATTTCTTTGGTATATCAAAACCTGTCGCAGTTACCTGGGCATACACCTCAATTCAATTTTTTATTGCATATCTCATGTGTCTACAAGATCTTAAAGTTCATAGAGACAATAATTTAACACAATATGAAAAGTAGCATCCTTTAAAATAATTAAGTAAATAGATATTAATTTTATAATTTATAATTAAAAAATTTGGATGTAAGTGTACAGTTATCATTAAAAATCCTATCAATTTAAATAAATAACATCACATTTGAGTGATTATGTTATTATAAATTATACCATAAAACATTTAATTAATTTGAAGTAAATACAAAACATTAGGTATCATTCAATATTCAATTCATATAAGAAAAAATAAATAATAATAACAATATCAAAATAAAAATAAATAAAAACGGTGGAGTGCCGCCGATAGAAGTGAAAACTTGAACAATAAAAAAAAAAAATACTTCCAAAACCTTTAAAGTAAAAAAAAAAAGGTGTGGCACTTGGGGACTGCCGCGGTAATGCTATTGCATAGCATTTGTAACCTCCATACTTCCTATTTGTCAACGCTACACTTGGGATGATGACGTGATGACATAAAACAAAAATTACGTTCCCATGACAACATTACGACAACATCACGTTGTCATGGGAACCGTCATTACATGGTAGGCGGTGTTAGGTTTTTTCGTTACGGAATTTCTTGATTCGGTCGCCGCGCTCAAAGCCCGCGATAAAAGCTATGCAATAGCTTAATACTTGCATAGAACATTGATCCGTAACGTAATATAAATCAAGAGCACAATCGCGTTTACAAAAATGAGGTGTCGGTAACGGTGTCGCGAGTTCAATTGCTTTTTTCCCATCTCTAAAATGCCCAAAGCGCCTAAAGAAGTTGAAGGGGAATGAAAGGAAAGGCTTCCTCTTCTTAATGTGTGTATATTACTTATTTATGCATTTACATTAATTGAAGTAATGGAGACGCGTACATTTATGCGCGGTAGATGTATGATTTTGAGTCAGTGCGTGGCTTGCGCGACGCGCTGTATTGGACTCTGTATTTGGACTGGCGATGGCGGCGCGGGCCCCGTCGCGCGCCGATGTCGCCCCGCGCACCGCACCCCCCGCTGACGTCGTAGTGGTGTGCCGCGCGTGTCGTCGCAGGCGGCACAGTACGGTTTTTTTGCATGCACACTATGGCGTGCACAGAAGTTTTCATTTAAAAAAACAAATAGAAAAACAAAGATGCGTCACAACACATGGGTGCCTACGCCTACTTACTGCTTTAAGTCTGTCCATACCACCATCTTGAGATCGTCGATGTAATTGGCTGGATTTCTTCTCATGGAGGAAGGCAGAAATAAAGACACCAACAGAATGCCTTTTGTTTTAAATAGACTGCAGGTTTGTAGACCATTTTCTATTTTGTTAAGTACCTGGTACTTGTAGAAAGGCCTACTCTGTCCTCCTATACCTGTTAACACTGTAATTTGAAAACATTGTTAAAGCCAATTATTTTAAAAAGAGTAACCGTGGAGTTTCTTGCCGGCTCTTCTCCATAGGAAACGATCAATTGGAACCTAGCTTCTGACGTTTCATAAGTGCCATTGTAGGTTAATGTGAAATCTAGTTTTTTAACCGACCTCCAAAAGGAGGAAGTTCTCAATTCGACTGTATGTTTTTTTTTCTTTTTTTTTGTATGTAATTATGAAATGATTTTGATGATTCTTTTTTGTTTGGTAGATCATACTTCAGAGGTGGTCCCATATAAATTTTATTAACTTTGCTTGGGTAGTTTTTGAGTTAGCTTCAATAATACGTAGTTTTTCCCAGTTAGTATATGGATGTTATGATAAGTTCCTGTCACTGTTATTTACATAGCAGGTAGTGGTATTCGAATTTGTGTGGGGTAGGTACCACAACTAAAAAGTGAAAAATAAACATTTTTACAAAAAAAATAAAAATTAACCGAGTTAAAAAAAAACACTACAAAGTGAAAAATAACTTTAATTTTGAAAGTCGGTGACAAAGAACGAAATTTCAAAACCAAAGACACCGACTTCAGAAATTAAAGTTATTTTTCAATTTCTAGTGTTTTTTTTGAAGTCGGTTATTTTTTTTTGTAATTTTTTTTATTCTCAACTATGTTGGGGACGACTTCCAGCCTTACCGGATGCAGCTGAAAATGTACCAGTATTTTACATGGAGTGACTGTCAACTTGACCTCCACTGCCTAGATACTGAGTAATAGGATTCCCCTTGGTAAGACTGGTTGCTTGACTTTCGGGCGGGGTCCACGTTCATGTAATTATTATGTTTTATGTTGTTTTAAATCGAAATTCTTGCAGCATCATTCTAGCCAATCATATTAACGGCATAATAAGCCTATAATGTTCCCACTGCTGGGACACAGACCTCTCTGTGAGAGGGAGTGGGCCGTAATCCACCACGCGGGCCCAGTGCGGGTTGGTAGATGTCACATGTCTCCGAATTTTTGGTTCTAGGACATGTCGGTTTCCTCGCGATGTTTACCTTCACCGTTTTGAGAGCAGTGGTGATGAAATTAGTTACAAAAACTGGCCAAGTGCGTGTCGGACTACGCACAATGAAGGGTTCTGTAGTTGGGATTCTCCTATACATTGCAACTGCAAATGTAAGTTTGTACGCACAATATTGATAGATTTAACATGTTATTTTAAGACCGTAGACTTCTTATAGGTTTTCCTGTAATCTATATGAGTGAATAACCATCTCTGTATTTTAAAAAAAAAATTAGGCTCCCTAGTTTCGGAGATAAGGGTGGGAATGGTCAATTTTTAGCTATTTTCTTAAATATGTTTAAATGTATTTATTTTTGTACAACGTCCCAAAAATATCTTGCTTTATAAATAAAACAAGGGTGTCCCGAGTAAGACAATTTATTCGATAAGTACCGCAGGGTCATGTTTTACAAGAGAATCTTGACACCGCGATCTACAAAAATGACGTCACGGCACAACGCCATCTGTTATCAAAAAGTGGTACTAAGCTAATGACAAAATGTTGACTTCCCTATACTAAATCATTATAAAAAGATTAGACAATTTTAAAATTATAAAAAAAATGTAGCGCCTAATAACAAGCCCTTTCATTTGATATGTCACACGATACAGTTTGAATGTTTTTTTTACCCGACTACGGCAAAGCCAAAAGGAAGGGTTATGATTTTAGCAGTCTATGTATGTATGTTTGTATGTATGTATGTATGTATGTTTGTTTTTACGTGTGTTCCACCGTAGCGCCTAAACTACTAAACCGATCTTGATGAATGAGGTATCAATAGATTCGTAATAATAGTCCGGGTGACATAGGCTATATAATTTTTCCTTAAATTTAATTTGGTGGACTTTACACGTAAATTTCTAACCTCGAAAAAAATTAAAATGGGATGATCATGACATGTTTGGTATCAAAAGAAAGGTCTTGACGAGCACATTACAAATATGTATATAATATTATATTTTCAAAGTAAACAAATATGTTTAAATCGTCAAAAACAAGCAAAAGTGAGACTGCGCTACGTAGTATCGCAAGATGTTACCAACGTGCAGTTAATCAAATCTTAATAAGTAGTACCGATTTGAAATTCTACTCTTATGAAGAAAAACAAGTACAACGAAATATTTATATTTTGGATTTCTTCGAAGCTCGATATCGATATATGGTGTTGGCGTCGAAATAAATCGCTCTATGGTTTCGTCCAAAGCACTATGCACTGCTATTGGAATTTAAAATAGGTTAATTACTGAACTATTGTATTACTCTACTCTTATTTACGTTTATCAAGTGTAAAAACGGAAAAATAAAAAATAAAAAATAAAGTTTAATAAAAAACTGTAACCCGACTACGGGAAAATAAAAATGATCTGAAAAGTACGAAACAAGCAAATATTTCAGACAGAAATCAAGACATAGGCACAAAAAAGGGTCCAGGTAAAGCCGTGGTCGCATGCCTGTATACCATGTTGGTGCCAAGAACACCTACAAAATTATAATGGCATGCGACCACGGCTTTACCTGGACCATTTTTTGTGCCTATGTCTTGATTTCTGTCTGAAATATTTGCTTGTTTCGTACTTTTCAGATCATTTTTATTTTCCCGTAGTCGGGTTACTGTTTTTTATTATACTTTATTTTTTATTTAATTTTCTTATCTGGCCACCAAAAGTGACCCCCATATTAAAAATTCATTTATTTACGTTACACGTCCCTATGCAGGTCACAGAAATACATAATTATGTGTACCAAATTTCAATTAAATTGATCCATTAGATTCGGAGCAAATTGGAAGTGACAGACGGACAGATAGACAGACACACGAGTGATCCTATAAGGAATCTGTTTTTCCTTTTGAGGTACGGAACCTTAAAAAGTAAAGCATCTACCTGGGTTTGAACCCACGACTAACTCGTAAGTCGCGGCCGTTATCACTAGGTCACCACTGCTCGTTTTTATTCTTTAATAATGGCTTAAGAATGCGGCGACGCATGAATTGTCCATACAAACGTAGTACATAAATCATTTGCAATTTGAGCATATTTCTACCATATTATGTTGATATTCGGATTGAGACAGTATTTATCTAGGCTCCTACGTCTTTTTATTTCCAAAAACTTACCTTTATATGAAGTGTAAGCGAATTGCATTTCGTATTTTTTTACAGCGTAAATGACATGTTTCAAATTGTTTTTTCTGTATATAATTCAGAAAAAACAATTACAACAATACAGAAGAAACAACAATATTTGTAATATTGTTTCCACAGAAGCATAATTTATGTTATCAAGTTACAAATTATCGAAAAAATAATGGAAATACATTAAGTTTTCATTCATAATTTTTTGTATTACGGAACACATCCAAATTTATCATAAATTTTCGAAAGCTAGTAGTACTATCGCGTCAAGCAATAATTGTCAATGTGTGCGTGGTGGTAGGTGTATATCGCTCCGACAGGCACTCATACTAGCACAACGTACTTGGAATTGAATTTTGCAAACATCTCGATTTGTAGTTGCGAGCCGTGTCGCCGGCCTCTTAAGCTATTTTTCAAAGCTACACTTTCTTAAACGTCTAAAGTCAACTTAACAGAACTAAGCATAACTTAAACCATACTTTAACTCCAGTTAGCACATGATCTTAACAAGCAGAAACAGTTTAACTAGGATTAACGATACTTGTTATAATTCTCAATCTAACTCACGTTACAGTTAAGTTACAGTTAAGTTAACGTCAGTACAAGTTGTGTAAGTTTGCGCGGTGCGATACATAACCTGTCATGTTGACGGTACTAGCTGATAAGTACCGCAACCTACCTCACTTCTATAAGTTGGTTGTTTATAATTAAATTTATTTTATAAAGAAAGAAAAGGGTTAACAATGAATTTCTTAAGTAACTTGGATCCTTATAGTAATTAGATTAAGTACAGACGCCAGCACATCAAGCTACTACAATCTGTCAAATTTATTTAATAAATTTTCAACTTTATTGCTGATGTCTAAGGTTCAAAGTTGATTGGGAAAATTTGACAGTTGTGCTGGCGTCTGTACATGCACGAATTTGTGAAACTCCTGACACCCAGACTTGGACATGTCCTGTATCTCAGGTGTCAGTAATTATGAGTTACACAAGAAAGTTGTAATCGAAAATCAACAAATTTTTATTTTCTTACCGACTTCATAAAAGGATGAGGTTCTTTGTTCGTCTGTATGTGTTTTTGAAGTGAAAACTTCTTTAAGCGCGTTGGGCATTTTTGAGATGGGAAAAAACAATTGAACTCGCGACACCGTTACCGACACCTCATTTTTGTAAACGCGATTGTGCTCTTTATTTATATTACGTTACGGACCAATGTTCTATACAAGTATTTTTTTTCCACCAAGGCGATCAACTTCGCTTGGGTAATAAAATACGTATTGTTGAAGCTAACTCAAAAACTTTTCAGTTAGCTTCAACAATACGTATTTTTCCTGTAAGCTGTGGTTACTTGTAATTGAGTTTGCATTACAGGATAATGTATTATAATAACTAAGTTTTAATAACTGTAAAAGATAATAATTGTAATGTAACTCGTTGGTTATCCTTAAATAAATAAGTAAATAAACATCCTAACGGCTGGATGTATTTTAATAGTGCAGTCCATGGCAGTTATTCTACTTCAATCTCAGTTTAGATACAGTCGAGTTTTTTGACGTGACAACGTCTTATAAATTGGTTTGCCGGGTGACACTTCAAGAAACTGCGTTACGCTCCGCTCACGTTATGCGCTCACAATGAGAGCGAGTGAGAGGCACGCGTCCCTTCCACTCGGGCATGGTTAGCCCGCCTAAGAGCGAGAGAGACAGACATAAAAAGTGAAAGGCACGCGTCCCTTCCACTCGAGCACAGTTAGCCCGCCTAAGAGCGAGAGAGACAGAGCGAGAGAGAGAGAGTGAGAGAGATAGGCATACACACCGGTTCATGTCTTGCGTCAAGTTATTGTATGTATATTTGTATATAAATACGTATGTATGTGTAAAGGTAAAAATAAAATTTTGTTAATATGAAATTCAGTGCGAGATTCTTTGTATAAATTAATGTTTTAAATATAATTCTTTGTATTAATAAATGTTTTAAATTGTTACTATTATTTCATCCTTCTTCCTACTATACGAATGAATATTCACATTAAAATTATTTTACCACTCAAAGTCGTTGTCACGTAAAACTTTCGCCCGTATACCGACTTTACAGGCAACCAATTTTTTATTTTTTTATTCTATTTAGTTCCGGTAACGCAGTCTCTTTATTACAATAAATGGAACTCAAACCACCTCAAAGTCTAGAACGAGTTTTAATTTAGAATTATTTTGTAATTGAAAAGTTTGGAATAAGGGATTTCTTCTTGAAATATTTGCAGGTATTTTTTTTGGTGAACTTAATAAAATTGGGACCAAATCTCGACTCATACGCTTTACCGTAGTTTACGATGCTCAAAATGAGCCAACTCGTCCGTTGAGTCTAGCTCTAATTAATGTTAATCGAACTCGACGTAATATCTGCGACTCACTCTAAACAGTATAAATTACGCTAAGTTTACGCCACTGAGTTATTTTTACAAAACTTTTCATCACCCTCCAAGTTTCCTCCCTATATAAACCGACGTTTGCACGGACGTAATAAAATCGCGGTGACTTTTTTACGTGCACTTGATTTTCAACGCTCTGCTTAGCGCCGAGAGTTGAAAATCCAACAGTGTGTTTTTCAACGCGCTGGGACGAGAGTGCGTCCTAGCGCGTTGGATTCTCAACGCTCGGCTTAACACTGAGAGTTGAAAATCCAGTGCGCGATAAAATGTCGCCGCGATTTTATTACGTCTGTGCGTACGTCAGCTAAACTAATCTGCGTTCACAATTTATTTGCCAAACATGTAAGCAAACACGAGTTTTAGGAAAAACAACTGTAACGCCTACACATAAGGTTCAGTTTGTGCTACAACTTAATTTTTATTTTATGACTTTTTCACTAGTACTAATCAGTCTAAAATCAACTTTATTTACACCAGTATAAAGTTGATGTTTGTTTAAGTGGAAATAACATCAATTGGAAACAAGGTTATGAATAGACTCTACATACCTACTCCAGAACCTGCCCAAAGTTCCCTTAGTACTCATAAGTCACAACACACACGCCCCAAGTATCGCTAGCAAGTTGGCAGTTGAGACAACTTCATTAGTCTTACTTGGGCAGAACATAAATTTGAAATCGTATTTTCAATTATGTTGTAGTAAGTTAACAGGGCATTTCCCAAGTGGCGTGCGCTGACTTTCACTTCGTGGACACACAGGTACAAAGGGTGGTCAGCGAAAATGTGAGGTGGATTTTTAACTGTAGAACATATTTTGAATCCTTACATATTATAAAACAAATTCCCCCGCCGCGTCTGTCTGTCTGTCTGTCTGTCTGTCTGAACGCGATAAACTCAAGAAATACCAAATGGATTTTCAAACGGTTTTCACCAATAGACGGAGTGATTCATGCGGAAGGTTTTAGTGTATAATTAATTAAGGTTTTGTGTAAATTGGCTGAAAATGATGATTATTCTTGAAGAAGTCGGAAAAAATCATGCCGACTGGGAGCTTTACTGGCGTGCGCTGCCTAAACCAAAAAAGATACATCAAATTTATGTTCTATGGTATTGTTCATCTTAAAAAGTTCAAAAAAAAGTCCGCAATGGTATATGTCTATCTTCTAAGGATGACTCACAATAACCATTTTTATCTTTCAGAATTTGATAAAAATTTAATTATTATTTCCGAAGCTTTTTTGACCGGTATAGTATTAATCCTTATCCAAAAAATATGTAATTTAAATTGGGCATTTAATTTAGATTAAAATATGCCTTTAAATCATATCATTTATAAGAATAGTTTAAAAGATATCAGTTTCAAAATTACGCGTAGCAACGCGGGCGCAGCGGTAGTAGTCAATGACCTTTTCCTATGTTATTACTTTATTAGGTATGAAATCTCGGTAGTACGTTCCCGTGGGATATTTTCCAACACGCGGGCGAAGCTGCGGGCAAAAGCTAGTTCTAAATATTATTATGTAGTTAGTTACATGACGCCGGAGCCGGACCGGCGCCAGACCGTATGTTTCGTTGGCAATGCTTTACTGATCCGATGCCAGAGTACACGCGGTTCCCGTGCGGTGCGGTGCTGTGCAAATCCGATATTCATTCGTATACATACACAAACTTGCGGTCCGGCGCCGCCGCCGGTGCGGCTCCGGCGTCATGTACAGGAAGCCTTGCTCTCAAACATTGTTAATTTGTTGTTAAATACCTAAATTCACTTTTAGGATGGTATACCTTTTTTCTTTTTTTTGGGTGGGAAATTATCAAATAACATCTCCCGCTCTGGGCGGAGCGGGAGGGCGTGTCAGACTCTTACTGACTAAAACCCACCCGTGTTCCTTCGGTTGCCCTGTTGCCGGGGGCCATGATGTCCCTATCGGTTTTCTTCGAACCCCCGGCAGGCATTGGCCCTAGCGGACCCCGTCAATTCTGCTGACATATCTTTGAGGCGCGCGTGGAACACAACGCGCCGTCGACCCGGGCTTGGTTCTTATCGGACGGCGAGCTACCCATTGCTCACCGTCCGCAAGCCCGCGCCTACGGTGGCCGGAAATCGGCTCGCGATTCCCGCCCCGGGCGTCTCCTCCTGCGGCGGTTAGGGGCGTGAGGGCGCAAACTTTGCCTCTCCCTCACGCGTTCCGCCTCCTCCTTCGCGAGCATTACCGCTTCGCAGAAGGACGTGACGGCCTGCCATTTCCTCTCGCTCCGTACCATGGCCTGAACCAGGGCCGGACACGAGAGATCACCGCCGCCGATCGCCTCTACGAGGACACGGCGTTGCTCCGCCCAAGCCGGGCAGACCTCCACCGTATGCTCCACCGTGTCCTCAGGCCGATCCACACAATGGTGACACCCGAGTGTTTCCTCCCGCCTTATCCTGTACAGGAACCTCCCGAAGCAGCCGTGTCCGGTGAGGACCTGCGTCAGGCGGAAGGTGAGGACGCCGTGGCGTCTCTCCAGCCACTCCTCAAAGAGGGGTCTTATCGCCGCAATTGTGGCGTGCCCATAGGATGGTATACCTAATGTGCTGTTTATAAATACTTAGGCACAGAAGTGTATTGTGTGGCTCTGAATGAAAGGATGCTGAGTCTAATGAAAAGTGTCTTCTCAAGTGGATAAGTCATTTTGTCCCTCGTAGCAGGTTCAAACCAGCTGCTGATGATAAGGCCTTTTCTCACACAGACATGGACATCCAATGAAGCATTGGCAACTATGCTTGCACACTGCGTTTAGCCATTATCGCTACTTCAAGTTAACATTAAGTTACCATTAGTCTGTGAAGACTGATTAACTTAGAACGTAAGTAATGTGACTTTCCCTGCTCTCGTGTTGACACGAGCTGATCAAGAAGAGCAGCTCATATTGAAATGAAAAATGTAGCTAGCTGGCGCGATTGGAAACTGGGCTGATCGCCCCGCGTGCGCTACACGTTCATCCGTAAAAACTCCATAAACTCATGCCAGATTTGTATTCGTAATATAATAAAAGTAAAAAAAATAAAAAAATCATTTAATTCAGACAATTTTTGTCCATATTTTGTTAGTACCTTTTTCTTACATTCTCTTAAAATTATGTTAGTAATGACTGAAAGAAAGTAAATTATTGAAAATAAATTAAAATTAAATGAAATTAAAAATTGAAAATAAATTAAAACACGGTGAAATTAAATAATTCAAAATAAAATACAAAAATTCATTATGCAACATGCAGCCTGATGAGCCTTCCCACAACTGGCGATACTGGTTGGTCTGCAATCATCTTTAGGATTCCGTTGCCACTTCCTCGAATTCAACGAATTAGTGAGGCTGACTTTTTGCGCATTATAGCGTAAAAGTCATCTACCCTCGCATCGGCAAACATGCCCGAGGCACTGCAAAATCGAGGCAGTCGCACCAGAATCCTAAAGGCGTTGTTATATTGGACCCTGAGAGCATTGTAGGCACGCTGCGTGTAGTTGGTCCATAGGGCGCTGGTGTAAAAACTTTGGCAACAAAATGATATAATGTACCAGCTCACTTCTTGCTGCCCAAACACACCTCCCGTATGTCCGCCCAGACTTCACAAACTGTGCCTAACTCAACAATCAAGTTGCCTACGTTTGTTTCGATATGCAAGACTCCTCGGGAACTACATTATATTATGTATTACTCGTATATATCGAGTCTTGTCCCGGCGGGCATCGCTGATCGAGACTGTTCGCGACTCTTACGAACTTGGCCACCTTACTTAGTTTAGTTGGTACTTTTATACGGTTTTTGGTGTAATATGAGCATATTATGGATCTATGTATATTTTGTATTAGGTATATATCTAATCTGTCTAGAAACTACTTACAGTATTTTGTACTTGCTTGTACCAATTATAATAAGAACCATCCTGACTCAAAAAAAAAAGGATTGTGTGGTTTTATGAAACCACGGTAAAAGTGAAACTTCTATAGGCGCCGCCATATTGGCCTTGGCTGCTCTGACGAGCACCTTTCACTTTATCCCTACTCCGCGGCCGACCGTCACGCGACATGCAACACACAGACGAAAAAGTTTGAGACGATGTAATAAAAGTTTCACTTTAATAACTAATTTAATTCCGAATGTAATTATTTAACCTCAACATAGATACTAATCCCCAAATGAATGTTAAAGTCAATATCATAATTTAAAACTGTTTAATAAAACTACATATTTACAACATTTCAGGGATAAGGAAAATAATATGAAACACCAAGATATTTTGTCAGTCATTTATATTTCTTTGCCAACATCAAATTCAATATTCTACACCATACCATCACATCTCGTATTCCCCACATAATATTACTATTTAATCAGTATTCTAATATTTACCATAAAACTAATAGGTTACCTTCATCATCATCATCAGCTTATAATGTTCCCACTGCTGGGACACAGGCCTCTTCTCTGTGAAAGGGAGTGGGCCGTAATCCACCACGCGGGCCTAGTGCGGGTTGGTAGGTAAAATAAATAAAGGTGTTAGGTTATTTTAATTTACAGTAAATCTCCAACCAATACCATGCCAATCTATACTTTTACCGACACAGCCACTAAGCACGTCTTACCGTCACGAGCGCCCGACCCAGAAGGCCCGACCCCCATTTTGACATATCAAATCTTTGGGTGTTGCCAGTACAATATCCAATAATTACGTATTAATAAATTGATACGTAACACAACACACATAACATCACGCCTTGTTTCCCCGAATAGTTGGGCAGCGGTGTACCTGTAGTAGGTACACCCACATTTCGCCAGTTATATTTAAGTCCCATGTAATAGGGGGCTAGCCTATTGCCATCAACCGGGCACAAATCCAGACTCCGGGCTGCTACTGAGAAATTCCAGATAGAAAAACCCAATAACATTTTGCCCGACCCGGGAATCGTACCCAGGACCTCATGCTCAGCAGTAGCGCTTGCGACCACTAGACCAACGACACAATGTATGGAGTTTAATTCTTTAATATCTTTAAAATTACACACCGACTAAATCTGTGACTGAGCGAAAAACTGCGACTAATTAGCTACTAAATTTGGGAGAAACAGATCTTCTATAAACCCTTATAAATTTTGAATTAGTGACCGACTAATTCTGATATTTGGCGACTAATTTCGACTAATTATTTCAATCAATCTGCCTAGCCTTTTCCCAACTATGTTGGGGTCGGCTTCCAGTCTAACCGGATGCAGCTGAATACCAGTATTTTACATGGAGCGACTGCCTATCTGACCTCCACAACCCAGTAACTGGGTAATACGATATCCCTTGGTAAGACTGGTTGTCAGACTTTCGGGCTTCTGACGAACCGTGACGACTGTCAAAGATCTACAGAATGACAGCCGGGACCAATGGCTTAACGTGCTTTCCGAGGCACGGAGGAGTCTGGATATGTAAAGATGGTCACCCATCCACGGACCAACCCCGGCAAGCGTAGCTTAACCTGATGGATCACCCCGTGCGGCTGTTAGTACTTAGCCACGAGCTCCTCCTACTTCTTCTACTAATTTCGATTAATTATTTGTGTTATCAAAATTAAAATCCCTGATGGTAGTCATGCCAGTGTCAGCCACACGGATTTGAATAGGACAATGTCTGTCGTGTTAGCTAGAACCTGATATATCTAAGTATAATTCCGTCAACACCTCAATTATTCTCATGCCCATAGACTGTACAGAGGACTTTTCTCAGACTCTCAACGACTTCCATTGTCTAGACTCGAGACTAGACTTTTGCGGCAATACCTATATTTTGACCTCATCATCATCATCATCATCAGCCTATAGCAGTCCACTGCTGGACATAGGCCTCTCCAATTGCACGCCATTCAGCTCGATTCTCGGCAACTCTCTCTTTTGACCTCTATTTTGATTCTCTATTTTGACCTGCCTAAACATATTTAGTTTATTATGATTAACGGTAGGACAAGTCTTGTTACAGTAACTCTAGGTAATAAACTTTAGTCTTCCATTGTATATTATTTGCTATACCTGTCATAATTACGAAAGTTAGATTGTGTTATGAACTTGTGAAGTTTGGTGTGTGATAGTTTGTGAGATCGATTTTCATCGTTCTAGTTGAGCGTCTTTGGATACTGAAGTATTCAGAACAAAAGCACTGTCTTATTTATATTGTTGTATCCAAAGTGGATTGTGATTTTGAGATAGCAAATAAAAAGGTCATATTATTAAATAAGAAAAATTTATCTTGTTTAGTCTGTAAATCCTATTACACAAGGAGTGGATTGAGGTTGGAGTAATATGCCTTTCACTAGGAGTCGATTATATTTTGTGACTACCAAACTGAATTGCGACAAATCTTAATACGACAAGATTTTATTTCGACAATATGGAACTCCGATACGTCTTCATTTCAAACTCATTTATTAATTTTGTGAATATAGGGTAAATAATTATACAAATGTTACAAATAAATGTCGATCCATACTACGTCCCGCCAGAAGGCGTACAAAATTGTTTAGGTAAATAGATAATCAAATGTCACATTAACAAAATGTAAAGTCAAGGTACATGTCACAATTTCATGCCAAACACTAACAGTTACTAATAATAATAAAATGTCAATAAATTAAAATAATAAAATCTAAAATAATAAGTTATCTTCATTTCGACAATACTTTAGTTCGAATGTTTATAATTCCACCTCATTTTTTTACGCAGGAACTTAGCAGTAATGAGAGAGAGCATTGTAGGCATAATGCAGTAGCATTCGTTTTGCGCGGACGATGTATACATAGTTACCTGCTGCGATCACTTATCTATTTGCAACTTGTGCATAGCAATATTATCAACCATCTATAAAGGGTTATTGGTTACACGTCAGCAATCCGTTAAGGAGATGTAGGAGAGGTCATTTGCAACCAAATTAACCCTGATGACCCCTATGCCAATGTCAACCATTTTCGAGTAATTTGACATTTTAAATTTTTTAAATGTATGAATTAAAAATATAAAATGTACCCAATAACCCTGATATACAGGGTTAATGGTTATACGTTGGCAATTGATTAAGAGGATGTAGGAGTAGTCATTTACAACCAAATGGACGCCTTTTGAATTCTATGCAAATGTAAAAAAAAAACGAGTCGTTTGACATTTTATATTTACAAATATAAAATTAAAATACATACATTTTAAAATATAAAATGTCAAATTTCTCGAAAATTGTTGACATTGGCATAGATCAGAGATAATTTGGTTGATAATGACCTCTCTTACATCCGCTTAACGGATTGCCGACGTTTAACCAATAACCCTGTATGTAGTAACTAGCTGCGCCCTGTGGTTTCACCCACGTAAGTCTTGATTCCGTGGGAATATCGAGAAAAAAAAATTACACTCGTTTTTGGGCATTCGTGTAAAAAGTATCGTATGTCCTAATCTAAGTCATGGTCTACCCATGTGTCGAATTTCATCCAAATCTGTTCAGCAGTTTTAGCGTAAAAGCGTAACAAACAAACAAACTCACTTTCGCATTTATATAATAATTAGTTAGGATTAAGATTAATACTCATGAATTGGCTAGGTCGAGCGATGGTCGTAGATTGACTGATAATCTTGATGACTCCACGGCGATTAGTATTCCTTAGGTGGGTAAGTTTTCAGGGAATAAAACAAATAAATAAAGATTAAAATTTGTATATTGGTACTTCGTATATTTTTTCATTTACATTTTGAGTCGATAAGAATTAATAGTTAATCGTATAGTCTTAGACGATTTTAATAATTATAATTATATTTTTTATAAAGAACTATATAAACGTAACGCGTTTCGAATTTTTATATATTAAAAATTAAAATATTTAACAAATACTATATAGATTATTATACTATAAGTATAAATAGTTTTTTATTAATTTAGAACATTTTTTATTGAACAAGTTACTAGATACACAGGATAGCCACCTATAAGTTATTTAATTTTTAAAAACATTCTAAATATTTTCACTAAATAAGAAATAATGGCGTTAAATTGTATTTCACAAGATTTTTAGAACTGTACAAAAACCTGTATGTATTTTGAAAAACTTTTACACACTTAAATAATATATTTCACATTTTAATTTCACTCATTAAAATTAAATTAAAATTATTGCTTTTTTAATCATTCGCACAACACTTTTAATGAAGTGTTGTGTGAACAATTTTTAAAGTCTAAAGTCGACTGTCGCGACTTTCAATATAGAACCTGCACAACCAGCAAGGGCTCTGTGCTAGATTGTGGGGTTCTAGATTCATAAAAAATTGTTACTCCGCATCAAAAATATTTTTTCTCCACAAAATCATCACATTCTTCATACAAATAAAAAAAAAAATAACAGAAAAATATTTTTTGTATTTTTATACAAATAAGTAAGGACAGGTAACTACTATTATTTGATAATCACACACACTTTGGAAGACTATATGAAATTTTAAAATAGTGAAAAATTATATACGAAAAGAAAACTACACTCTCTATTGCTTTTGAATTCAGTACATAATTAATATCTAATAATTATTTTATCTAAAAATCTAATTTTATATCTATTCGGCAATGGTGTTGCAATGTTATTATTTTACTTATAAAATAGCTATAATACTTAATTGTTAAGTATTAATAATTATTAATTCTAAGATCCAAGAATCTAGTTTACACCGATTTAGAATTAAGTTGTCGTTGTTGTTCATTAATCATTATTATACAAGATTTTTCGCAATAATTATTGAGGAAATATTATTTACAAAATTGTATTTAGGTTGGAAAAAGATTTATTTTTATTAAAAACTATCATCAGTCGTAGGTATAGTTGATAAACTTTTTAACAAAATAATTGAAATTCGTGGAAAATTTAAAAGTAAAAAATTACAAGTTATTTATTTCGGAAAAAACAAATCTTAAGGATTTGGTTTAAGGATTACAAACATAATTATATAGAATAAATTCTACATTTTACTAAAAATATAAACAACCCTTATGTACTAGGTGGAAACAATATTTATACAAGGTTAAAATTTTACTGGATAAAACGTTTTATTATTCATAAGATTAGAAAAATTTACAGGAAGTATTTGGTGTTCTTTTTGGTATAATATATTTAATTTAATTTTATCTAACATATAACTTAAGGCTAAATATAAGTACAATATTTACACTGAAAACTTTAAATAAAATATACTAAAAGCGACCAGCGCTGTTTAAAAAACATTTAAAATTATGATTATCAAATTCCACCAAAACCTTGGTTGAATAAAATCCTTAGACAAAAGGAAAATTAAACTAACTGTAATATTTACATTATTTTTCAATAAAGTGCATTTTATTGT
This sequence comes from Agrochola lychnidis, assembly GCA_963680765.1. Classification (NCBI taxonomy): domain Eukaryota; kingdom Metazoa; phylum Arthropoda; class Insecta; order Lepidoptera; family Noctuidae; genus Agrochola; species Agrochola lychnidis. The sequence continues at coordinate 2,632,278 of OY796869.1, read as the reverse complement.
TGTGTAGTGCTTGTCGATAGGCACAGAGGCACAGTCATTTTTTATTTAATTTAAAATATATTTAACCTACATAAGACTGTTCACATTGTGAAAGAATTATAAAGTTCTGTACATATTACTTAATAAATTATGCACTGTATTTCTGTAAATATATTTTTATTATTTCAAATAATATCTCTGGAATTAATATTTTTTATAGTGTATTATTAAATGTCTATTCTATGTTGATCTCGGAACAAAATAAAAATATGTATATTTGTTTTAATTTTAATTACTTTCACAATATAATCAGTATAATTTTATACACCGCATCTTTACAATGATTGCTTTATTTTTGTTGAATTTTATTAAATAGTTGTTGTGACTTACCAGTTTTAAATATATATTTAGTTTCATAAGTATTTTATATTTTATAAGAAATCTTTCAAATTCGGTAGTAATATTTTAAATTTGTTAATAAAAATTGTTGAATTTCTTTATTATTTCACTGCATGTTTACTACAAATTTTTGTTAGTAATTAAAAAAATAAAAATTCAGCAGTAATATTTTATGAAAGATTTCTCAAAAATATTAACATTTTGAAAACAACAAGTCATACAATTTATTTGTGTTTTTATTTAGAATGGTGAATCTTAGGATCTCAATATAGCAAATAATTTTACATGAAAACTACGAATACTTCACTATTTTGTACGTATATAAGCGTATGGTAAGTCTTCAAGGGATTGTTAAAGAAATATGTATATTAAATGTATTTAAATATCAATTAAAAGCTATTATAGTGATTTTTCTAGCAAGTTTCTAAGACCTCTACCCACTATGGTGTAACATCTTAAACATTTCGACATATTTATAAAAGTTTTATTGTTTTTTTTAAATTTTTAAGTAATGTTATCTCGAATCGTGTGTAGTCTTATTAGAATTGTAGCATTTGGTATAGAGTTCTGAAATATTTTTTTTAATTTTAATTAGTCAGGTTTTGGGTATCATTGGACGAAAGTCAATATTTATTTTCTTCTTCAAACAAACGCTTTCAATAAATCGTGTTCCAAAGTAGATAGTTTAATTAATAATGCCTGTCATAAAAATTATAATTTAGGATTATTTTACTCAATTTTATACAATGGGTGGGGTGTCATATCATTAACTAAAGAATCCAGAATTTTAATGATTAATTCGTTCATCTACCTTCAATTAAATATTTGTTACGCCACAGTGGATACAAGTACTAACACAGCTAATGCTAATTAATGTTTTACAAAATCTGATGACATTAAAGCTATGTAATTCCTTTATTGTACTATTAAAGGAATAATTATATCATAAGTATGTATAATTTTTCAAATCCATTAGTGTTTTTGCAGTTTCTTCATATTTTATATATTAATCTATGAATTTTTGCTACGAATATTAAAAAATCCTACGAAATGAATTACGTAATAATGTATTTTATAATTTACAATTCCTTTTTATATTGCAACAAAAATGTACAGTCACTTCATGATTTTTCTAATTATTTTCTTAATCTAATGACAGTTTTCGCTTAATGTTGGCACTACTCAGTTATGAACATTAATTATTTTATCAAAATAATTGGTGTTGAAATCTAGTCACAATTTTTCAATCAATTTAATATTTTTTAATTGTTTAGATTACGGCACTTAATGATTTAATAGTTGTACATGAAATGACCATAGGTTCTATATAAAAAGCTTAAATATATGAACAAGCTGACCTAAGACTTTATGATAAGATAAATATCTTCTATTTTATTATATCTGTAAGCGTAATTTTGGTTTCACCACTGTTCTATTGACTGCTTTTCTGAATTTTCGCTCCTTGACTGATATTATCAACACTGTAATATAAAACGCTTCTTAGCTTTCATTTAATTATTTTTAACCAACTAATTATAATCAGTTAATTATAATTTCAATTATGAATAATTAGTTGGTTAAAAGTCGAATTCAAACGAATTTTTATTGAGTACATATTTCACAGTCCTGAATAAAATAATATCAGCCAAAGTACAAACCCGGGATATCACTGAACCGTTCCAATTATTATTAAAATTATTGAGAGTCCATTCAACGTACATTGTAAAGATTCGGTGCTGCCCTCTGCTGAGCCATCAGGATCCTGTTGGCTACGCATCGGTAACAGCACACGTAGGCTAAACATCACTTAAACAATATCCTCCTGAATGCTCTTCTAAAATCCTTGTTGAAGATCGTGTAGATCACAGGATTCAGAACAGAATTCATGTAACCAAGCCAGAAGGCTATCGCGAACGCGCTGGAAGGTATCACACAGTTCCTGCAAGCCGCTTTCAATATGTACAAGAAGAAGAACGGCAGCCAGCAAGCGATGAAGCTGCCCATTATTAACCCTAGAATTAAAGTAGCCCTCTTTTCTTTCTTTCTGGCTAATCTTTTCTTTTCTCTTTCTGGGTCTCTTGGCTTGTGTGGCTTTGGTAGCGCTGGTTCTAATTCTGATTTACTTGGTTGAGACTTTTCTTGTCTTCTATCGGTCTTTTTGAAGATGCGTAGTTTTAAGGGTTTGACGCCGCCGCAGCGGCTGACGACGCCGGAGTCTGATGACGATGGTTCTAACTCTGATACCATGTCAGCATCTATGGCGACGCTGGGCGCTCTGCCCCTACTCTGCTGTAGTTGAAGCTCTCCGTTCACAGAGAGCGTCGAGCTTCTCAGTGGACAGGAAGCCAACGGGTTTTTTTGTACTTGTGCTGATGTTACAACCTGGGGAAAAAAAGGGTGATTAGTTTAACATGAATCGTAAAAATGGAGCCGATGGAAAATGAGTCGGTGATAGGGTTTATTTCTTCGATAATATTGTCACAAAACCGTAAAGAATTGCGTAAAATGACATAACATAACGCCTGGAACCTCCGAAGGCGTACGGCAGGGATGTAACTACCGCAGGCTTGCGGGCGGTGAGCAATGGGTAGCTCGCCGTCCGATAAGGACCAAGCCCGGGTCGACGGCGCGTTGTGTTCCACGCGCGCCTCAAAGAGATGTCAGCAGAATTGACAAGGTCCGCTTGGGCCAATGCCTGCCGGGGGTTCGAAGAAAACCGATAGGTACATCGTGGCCCCAGGCAACAGGGCAACCGAAGGAACACGGGTGGGTTTTAGTCAGTAAGAGTCTGACACGCCCTCCCGCTCCACCCAGAGCGGGAGAAGTTATTAAGTTATTTGATAAATTCACAGCCAAAAAAAAAAGAAAAAATAAGGGGGTGTAACTACAGTGTGATTTTTCATAATGTGCAAATATCGAAATGAGGGAATCTATGCTTAATTAAAACGACAGAAAAAATATTTAAAAAATCTAATATTATTTTTTGTACTTTTTACGGTTTTTTTTTTTTTTTAACAAAACTGTGTAACTTTTAAACTAAATCATCTATCGCGATGAAACAAACTCCATAATGATTGAAAGAAATTAGGCGTCCACATAAAATGAAAATTGAGAAAAAAGAAACTACTCTCAATTGAATATAAACATGTTTTTTTAGCAAAAACCTGTATATTTTTCATCACCTGTAATTTTTACAATAATTGTAAAATTTATAAAAAAGATGCCAAAGAGATTTATTTATACTAAAAAAATAAAAAAAACCGTCGATAAAATAAAGCATAGATTTCCTCATTTCGATATGTGCACATTATGAAGAATCACACTGTATAGTACCCACATTTCACCAGTTATGTTTAAGTCCCATGTGGGTAATAGGGGGCGAGCCTATTGCCATCACTTGGGCACACATTCAGACTCCAGGCTGCCACTGAGAAATTCCAGATAGAAGGACACAATATCACTGCCTGCCCGACCTGGGAATCGAATCCAGGATATCATGCTCTGCAGTAGCGCTTGCGACTACTAGACCAACGAGACAGGCCAAGAGAGCCAAAAGGCCTGATTTTGCATCATATGCAGTCTTTATCGATCTATCACACGTTGAGGTTGATAAAAACTGCAAATTATGCTTACCATTACATCATACTACCTGAGCCCCGTGGTTTCATCCGCATAAGTCTCGATCCCGTAAGAATATCGGGATAAAAAGTATTTTATGTGTTAATCCAGGTTATAAACTATCTGTGTGCCAAATTTCATTCAAATCTGTTCAGTAGTTTTTGCGTGAAAGAGTAACAAACATCCATCCATCCATCCTCACAAACTTTCACATTTATAATATTACTAGCTGCGCCCCGCGGTTTCACCCGCATAAGTCTCGAACCCGTGGGAAAAAAAAAAGTATCCTATGTTCTTTACCAATCGCATCATCTATATATGTGCCAAATTTCATCCAAATCCGTTCAGCCGTTTTAGCGTGAAGGCGTAACAAACAAACTTACTTTCGCATTTATACCTAATATTAAGGATTATTATTAATAAGGATTTGTAAATTATAAATATGTCGGATCCGGTCATTAGTACGGACACGAAAAGAATCACAAGCGCGCTGCTGGCGACACGCCGTGATCTACCCACACCTAAAGCGCGCACTTCTACAGAGTCGTGATGTTTTAAGGCCACGGCGAGGAGGGATTCAGTTTCTGATCGCATCGGAGTTAAGACGTCGCGGAATTTACAATTTAGCCAGTGTGATTAATTTTGATAGTAAATTATAATGTGATCTGAACTGCAAACTGTTTTTCTATTGCGCATTAACCAATACTACCCACACTACGCCCACAGTAGTTAAAATATCGCTGATAATAACGAAAGAGTCACATACCCATCTCCGACAAATATAAATGTGAAATGAATGAATGTGTGTTATTAATATAATAATAATGAAGTAGGATGCTTTGATGTCAAAAGTAAGTAAACACAAGATTTGAAGACTCCCAATATTTATACTTGTTACATTCTGGCGACACTATTAACTAAACGGCTTTGTATTTCTAGGCATAGACTAGTCATATCCGAATAGTGATTGAATATTGTTCACTTGATTCACAACCTCTATTCACCATCAACTAACTGCAACTGATCACAGTGAGCAAATTGACCGAAAGTCAACCGAACTTCGGATCGATCTTAGAGTTAACACTGTTACTTGTAGCTAACTTAGACGCAGCTAACTTAAAGCCACAGCTTACAGTTACATTAGGTAGCTTCTAAGTGATAGACTAGAGGTAACTTTACCTGTTTCGAGTCAAGCTATAGGAGCTTATTAATGGGGTTTCGAAGATCGATAGTGAAGTTAAGCAAAGGTTAGTTGATAAGTTGGTTGTTGCTCTGCGTTCAGCGCTCGGTGTGGCAACATGCCGTGTTCGGGTTCACGACAAGTCAATCGTCATCCTGAGGATGCCTCGTTGAGAGGTGAAACACGTGTCGATTTCTTTCAGGGTTTTTTATGGCTCTTAAGCTAAGCGGGACAGGTCACTAAATATATCCACGTCTATTATATTTTTTTAAAATTGGAATGGTTGACTAGCCATTATACAACATGTTCTTTTGATGTCCCATAACTCTAAGGTTATATGCTATAAGTGAAAATAATACAAAAGTCTTAGAACAAAAAGTGTTCCAAAAATGCGTAGTTTCGAAGATCACATAACAGTAGACTCTCGATGTGTGTATCTAAGTTTCATTGATAAGTACGAGTGAAAAGCAATCATTCATATTTAAAGCTAAGAAAATGCGACGTCATATTTTTTTTTTACGGACAAATATAGTCTGAATCTAATGTTTTTTAAATATTTCATTTAAGGGTGTTTTACATCAATATACAATTTCAGTTTTACACAATCGTGACTGTCGAATTTTTTGTACGAAAAATGAAAAAAATAAAAATCACATGCCGATTCTTTAACATGGTCTCATTAATACCCTAGTGTTATGGGATATCAAAAGGAACACCTTGTATATTAATTGTTGAGCAAATTGACTACAAACTTAAATTGTCTGTATATTCAAATCACAACCTTATTTCTTTGACACGTATGAAATGGGTATAACACGCCAAATTGACTTAAGGTGCCAGTATGTCTAAAAATAATTTCCCTGGCTATACATTTGGGCTTGTGCTTTTCCTGCTTATAGTGTCAGATAAACCTTATCAGATTGCTCAGTCTTGGAGGATGATGTTCAAATTTGCTAACGTTGGGGGAAAGTTATTCATCAGCATCTTTGGACGCCCATTGAAGAACTTCAATGGGTCATTTAAAATTAAGAAGCCAGAAAATACTTTAATCTTTTCTTCCTGAGGATACCGTTTGTACTTTATTTGAATCACTAAGTTCTGCTGCATCTAGTTTAGGGGAAAGAACCGTTGGGAGAGGGTACTCGGCTCTCTGCCATTGCTGTAGAAGTTGACCATTCTCCATAAAATATCATCCTATTATCATCCCACTGCAAGCAAAGGCATCTTTTCTATAAAATTTGAAAGTACATGTGAATTGAAAAAGTCACATTGGTACTTGCCCAGACTTGAACTCACAATCTCATGCATGAGAGACGAGGCCTTCAAACCACTTCGTGAGAACTTCGTGATGGCCCCTTCACGACGTTCTCCTTGAGGTCAATCAATATTTTAGTGAAAAAGGAAGATTACCTGGTAGGCCACCTTGAGCGTATCCTGCTTTGCTCGTGAATATGTCAGACGCTTGTTTACAGGTCACTTTTATCTATGTTATATACAGTACCTGGGCGACCGAGCTCTGCTCGAGTGAAAATAGAGAATGCTCATTTAATGCCATGATAGTAGGTACTTACTAATTCTATGCCACCATGATCATTATTCTAATGTCACTATTGTTATGTCATTATTCATTATCTTGTTCGACTTTGGGCGACAGAGCTCTGCTCGGGTGAAAATACGGAGAAAACAATTTTTTCCAGAAATGAGTATGTCGTCCTCTTGCGAATGATGGCATAAAAGCCATCAGTGTGAAACAGTGCGAACATCCCCGATGCACTACAGAAGCTTGGCAGCCCCAACATCATCCTGAAGATATTATTATACTGGATGAACAGGGCATCCTGCGATGTTTTGGTGTGGCTGACCCACAGACTTCCAGTGTAAAAGCTCTGTAGCGGTTACACCGCCACATACGAACTACGCATCATAGACATGACGTCACACAAATCCTGCATCGCGCAGTTAGAGTTTATCGAGCGATCGACATACATACAAGATTTCAACTTCAAACCGATAGGCAGTTGCCCGCCAGACACAACACCCGTCTGGTCGGAGGATCGTCCCTTTTCTATGGTGGATTAGTTAACTTTACTCCCTGTTCCTCGTACCCCTAAAGCTTTGACATTATGCCTTAAAACGCGTAATTTTTATTAGGTATATTGTAGGGAGATTACCTGGTAAGTTACCTTGGGTGTATCTTTCCATTCGTCGGGCGCTGGCGACAAGGTGTTGCCTGCATAGCTCGTGGATATGTCAGACGCTTTCTCGCAGGTCACTGTCATCTATGTAATATATTGACTGTTGACAGATTACCTGGTAGGCCACCTTGAGCGTATCCTTCCGTTCGTCGGGCGGCGGCGGCAAGGTGTCGCCTGCCTCGCTCGTGGATATGTCAGACGCTAGCTCGCAGGTCACTGTCGGGATCTGCACTTGTGGCGTCTCTATTGTTGATATTTGGCTTTCGCTGGAAAGGGATAATTGTTTATGTTAATACAGGTAAATCATAACTTAATAAAACAAGTGCGAGTCGTACTCGCCCATGAAGGGTTCCGTAGCAGCAAGTAACTTTGAATGAAAGGTAAATTGCGGTTTACGATTTATGACGTATTAAAAAAAAACTATTTGCTAGATCTCGTTCAAACCAATTTTCGGTGGAAGTTTACATGGTAATGTACATCATATATTTTTTTTAGTTTTATCATACTCTTATTTTAGAAGTTACAGGGGGGGGGACACATTTTACAACTTTGGAAGTGTCTCTCGCGCAAACTATTCAGTTTAGAAAAAAATGAAATTAGAAACCTCAATATCATTTTTGAAGACCTATCCATAGATACCCCACAGCTATGGGATTGATATTTTTTTTTTTTTAAGTTTCAGTTCTAAGTATGGGGAACTCCAAAATTATTTGTTTTTATTCTATTTTTGTGTAAAAATCTTAATGCGGTTCACAGAATACATCTACTTATCAGGTTTCAACAGCATAGCTCTTATAGTTTCGGAAAAAAGTGGCTGTGACATACGGACGGACAGACAGACAGACAGACATGACGAATCTATAAGGGTTCCGTTTTTTGCCATTTGGCAACGGAACCCTAAAAAGGAGAAACTTTAAAGGATGCCGGAAAAATTGCAAGAATACCTGAGACTTTCTTGTCACTAGTTAGGCCACAATACAATGACGCATGTGACTCGTCATGACTGACCGATAGTATTACAGTTAAAATCAGTTGGGCCATTTAAATTTTTTATGATTCGTTTGTTTTGTCATTGGGTCCCTTATTAATAAAAACTTAAATAAAATAGGTATATAGGGTGGCAGGGACATCGACGCGAAAACTATTACCATGGATGGCATGTGTGAATTTTAATGTTTTTGATAATTTGTAACAGGTTCTGACATTATTGTTATTATTTAAATTATTTGTGTTTTTATTGTTATTATTTAAATTATTTGTGTTTTATTGTTATTATTTAAATTATTTGTGTTTTTAGTGTTATTATTTAGATTATTACGAGTATTTTTAATTACCTTGTAAAACATTCAGACACAATGTAAATTGTTATTGAATAAATAAATGAAATGAAATGAATGAATGAATGACATGATTTTTTTTATAACCGGCGAAAAGTTTCAACTTAGGGGGTTTCAGAATCATGTACTGAATCCATGGCAACAGTTTTCGCGTCGATGTCCCCGCCACCCTGTATTACTTTAAATAAAAGTCATCATCTGCCTCGCCTTTTTCTAACCATGTTAAGATCGGCTTCCAGTCTAACCAGATGCAGCTGAATACCGGTATTTTACATGGAGCAACTGCCTATCTAACCTCCACAACCCAATAACTGGGTAACTCTTTGGTAAGACTGGTCATCAGACATTCGAGCTTATGACTACCCCGTAACATCTGTCAGAGATTTACAAATGACAGCCGAGACGTGCTTTCCGGCACGGTTAATTAAAAGTAAATAAAGTTACACACCAATTTTCATTTTCACAAAAGAAGCATTGATATTCGAGAAAGAATCCCGAAGAAATTTTGCTAACGAGAAAAGATTCCATCGAATTTTCTATCCGCGACGGAATCCTAAAAATCTGAAGCAACCCGGATCTCGGGACCGGTTTCTGAATTCCGTATCTAAAAGGGATCCCTTTTATAATTTTTTTCTGTCGGTTAAAAAGTAAAAGAGCGTAGTTTCTTTTATTTGCTTTCATTTAACTCTTTTGGAAGTTTTTGAGTTAAAAACTGTTTTGTTTCTTTTGTTTTAATTTGAGGGGTAGTTAAGTTTCATGAAAGATACAATAAGTGTTTATAAATTTGAGCATTCTGATGTAATGAAACATTAACTTGAATGGAACTGTCGAAAATGTTAAACGCAAAAGTCTGTTGTTGTTGTGTGTTTTCTAGTCTGTTTGTATTTTGTGTGAATGGTTGCACAGTATTGCTTGACGAAATGCTTCCAACGTGTGAGTATTAACTTGTAATAGTATCTACGTATTCTATTTTGTTTCGAGAACATTTTTTGGAAAAAAGAAGTCATTGGTCGAGCCTTAATGGCCGCGTCCTAACCAAAGCGATAGGCGCGCGAACAATCAATCGTCGCGATCATAATTATGCCACTATTTTTTTCGGAAAACCGAAGGGTACCCTCTGTTGACGCGACCACGTGTTCGGGTTAGATATGGGTGGAATAGAATATATTTATTTTGCATAAAATATGGTACCTAAAAGGTCTTAACGATAAATAAAATTGAAGTGTCTCTTTGTAATCTATACATAAATACAAATACATACATAAATACTTTAAACTAATATTACAAAGAGAAAAGATTTGTTTTTTTTTTTTTTTTTTTTTTTTGTATTTTTTGATGAATAAACTCAAAAACTACTGGACTAATTTATAAAGATATCACGCGGGCGAAGACGCTGGCGGAAGCTAGTGCATATAATATAAATAAATAAAACTGAACTGTCTGTTTGTAATGTCTAAATAACAGTTTTTTTACTAAATACATAATAATATTATGAAAGTAAAATACGGTACATGTAACTATTTTTTTTTAATTTTTGTCTGTCTGTCTGTCTGTCTCTCTGTTTGTTCCACCTAATCTCCGAAACAGCTAAACCTGTTTCTAAGGAAGTTTTATTGGCACATAATGTAGTAGTAGGTATATTTTGCTTACTTATTTCAGCATGCAAAAAATACCTTAAGATTAAATTATAAACAAATGCGACGCGACAATCGCATACTCGCGTGACGTTTGTGTTAGTTAGGACGCGGCCTGACATATGAACGCGACAATCGCGGTGGTTAGGACGCGGGGTAAAATGAAGGTAGTGCTCGTCAGTATAGAATTTTTGCATTAAGATATAATTAATTACAATGCAAAGGACGATTTCAAGAGACGTAACATTCACCCAGATTTAAACTGAAAACAAGAACAAACGATCCTGTTCAAGCAACAAGTTCAGAACATTCAAATCAGTAGGCTATATTCAGCAAAACATTGAGACATAAAGAGATGAAATGAAACCGTTTCGAACATGTTCAACCGGTGGATTTGAAGCCACTTGTTGATAATACACATATGAACCTGTGTTTCACCTTTTGTTCCGACATAATTTCTGTTCTAAGTGAGATTAAAAGTGTTTTATAAAACTGGGGCTGGCTATAAATTAACCCCGCAGATTTATCGGTATGCAGGTTAAGCTGCTTTTGCTGTGTAAGACCATTTTTAGGGTTCCGTAGTAAACAAAGAACCCTTATAGTTTCGTCATGTCCGTCTGTCTGTCTGTCCGCGGTCTAGCTTTGAGACTCTTAGTACTAGAAAGCTGTAATTTGGCATGGGTATATATATTAATTAGGACGACAAAATGGTAAAAAAAAAATATGGTACCTCTCCTACAAAGTGGTGATGTTTTTTTTTTCTATCCCATGGCGTGGGGTATCATTAGAAAAGTCCTTCAAAAACATTATGAGTATGTTAAAACCATTTTTGAATTCAGGGATCCGTTTGCGAAATATTAAGCTTTAAAGTGCTAATTTTTGTTAGAGTGAAGTGTGTCCCCCCTGCCAGCTAAATGGTTGGTTTTGGAGGTGTGAAAAAATCACAGCAGTAGTTTATGTAGCGAAATTAAAAGGAAAACTATCACAGCTAACTAGGCTCTACAAGTTAACGAGTAATAATCGACCGAGGTTATTCCTTTGGCAAAGGTTCCTTTGCCAAAGTCATGATCATCACAAAATGTTCACGAACGGCAAAAGCTGCTTTACCTCACATACTAATCCATCTCATCATCTGCTTCCAGTCCAACCGGATGCAGCTAAAATACCAGTATTTTACATGGAGCAACTGCCTATCTGACCTCCACAACTCAGTAACAGGGTAACACGTTATCCCTTGGTAAGACTGGTTGTAAGACTTTCGGGCTTCTGACGACCCGTAACGACTGTCAAAGATCTACAAATGACAGCCGGGACCAACGGCTTAACGTGCTTTCCGAGGCACGGAGGAGTCTCGATACCTATGTAATGATGGTCACTCATTTGCGCACCAACCGCGGCAAACGTAGCTTAACCTGATCGATCGACCCATGCGGCTGTTGGATGGTACTTAGCCACAAGCCCCTCACATACCGATCAATTTGCAAGGTAGTTATTTAGCCAGTCCTCCTCTGTAGACGATCGGTGTCTATTGTTTGTTATTTCGTGGAATTGATCTGATAAATAATTATTTATTTTGCAAATTAGTTAAAAATAACACTTTTACAACTGGATGAGGCCGGATTTAGCCATGCAGTCTGTTTCAAAATTAACCTATTCCGATCAGTGGTCGGTCGTTCTTCAATTTGTGGTCCACGTTCATCGAATTATAGTCCTCCTGCATTGATCGATATGGCCAATCGATTATACAGGGTTAAAATAAATTAGCTAGCGAGTCTTTGAAGACGTGATGGAAAAACATCGATAAAAAAATTAAAATAAATTTTTTTGGGGGTCAACGAACACTTTATTGTGTTTTATCGTGTTTAGTTACGTCTGTAAAGTTTGCACATAAAAAAAAACAGATTTTTTAAACTGATATTTCTAGTGACTACAATAATAGCGATCGATGACCCCACTAAAATCATCATCAAATTATTTTGTTTTATCATGTTTAAATAACGATTCCCATCACGTCTTCATAACAGGAGTTCGTCTTCAGACAGGGTTTTAACTAGCTAAACTGCGCTGTTTTGAGCAGCTCCTGTATTTTGAGGCTATAAAATTATCGACTGGTCGCCGTCACGCGTCGATCGACCACAATCTCGCTGCATATTTCGGTATGCATGAGGTGTACTTAATTAATGGAGGGGTTTGTATAATATAATTAAAGATGTATATTTACCCGTTATTATTACTAAGGTGTCCCGGGGGCATGGGGTGCGTGGAGGGCATCGGTCGCGTGCCCTTCGCCGGGTTGCTGAAGCTCGTCTGTTGGTCGTTCTATGAACAGGAGATAGTTATTAAAACGACATTTAGTTACCTGTAGTATCATTACAAAGAACTAAAGGGCAGATATAATCTTATCAGCGAATATGCATGATAAATTGATAACACGCCTCTTGCTGAGAATGGGCATTTTTGAGATGGGGCTAAACCATTGATTTCACACTATGACGACACCAGCGTTGATGTCTTTTTAATGGTTCTTTTGACCATTAAAAAGACATCAACGCGTTGATTACCGCTTTGCGTGGAGTAAAAGGCATCAACGCGTTGATTACCGCAGTGCCGATTTTTTTACAAGTTTTCACTTCTGTCGGCACACCCGGTGTGCCACTGTTTTTTTTTTAAGTTGGGCTTTTTTCCTGTCATGCGGGTTTGCGCCCACTTGCACATGCGTGAGATTAGCGCGTGTGCCTGTGATATGGATGACTGGAAAAGTTTGTATGAAACGGTAGGATGCGGGCAACGCATATACGGGCCAGACACGCATGCGGATACACATCTGCATGAAAGAAAAAGGGTCTTATAGTTCACTGGTAGTTCTCATGTATTGGTGGGCCAATCTTTTGCCGTTTATCAAGCTCAGTGCCTAATTCTGGACTGGAAAAAGATAAAAAACACTGCGCGACCTGAGAATCGAACCTCAGTCGAATTCAAAATATAGTTTTCATCAACAATTAGATCATTTCTATTGCGTAATATTGACACGAAGATGGATAGAATTATATGGAGCACTATTGTAAAATTCCAAAATTAGAAAATGCAATAGACGTAGATATACAATGTCGCCCATCGGCATGTGCCCCCCCGCATTTTTCTGAATGTTTATGGAAAATTATAGAAAAATAACTTTTAAAGACTAACTTGTTTTTTTTAAATTTTTTTTTCAATGTCCCCCTATTATTGAAATGGCAAACGCTACTCAAAACATAAAATTAAAGATAATAAAAATATTAAAGATAGACCCCCCATTCAAAGTTATTTTTAACCGACTTCAAAAAAAGGAGGTTTCTCAATTCGACAGTATATATTTTTCGATCATTTTTCATGAATATTCTAAAAATTCGGGCGGGCACATGTCGATGGGTGACATTGTATTTAGTAATCTATTCCGCTTAACTATTCCCAAAGAGTCATAAATGATCGCAGCAATCGAAGTCAATCGTCATCCTGAGGATGCCTAGTTGAGAGGTGAAACACGTATCGATTTCTTACAGGGTTATTTATGACTCTTAAGGAATAGATAAGTGGTTACAAAATAAATCTACATCTATTGTATTTTATAATGGATTTCACGAGAGAGCAGTGGTGGCCCAGTGGTAACGGCCGTGACTTACGAGTTTGTAGGTCGTAAGTGCGAACCCAGACAGGCGCTTTACTTTGTGTAAATTATTTCATCACCACTGCTCTCAAAACGGTGAAGGAAAACATCGTGATGAAACCGGTATGTCCTAGAACCGAAAATTCGAAGACATGTGACATCTACCAACCCGCACTGGGCCCGCGTGGTGGATTACGGCACACTCCCCTCTCACAGAGAGGAGGCCGATGTCCCGGCAGTGGGAACATTATAGGCTGATGATGATGATGATGAATGGATTTCACGCCTGAATCAATGAACTATCCAAAATTAGAGCTGCTAATAATTAATTAGGGTGCTGTTTTTCAAGCAAAAAATAAAAACTCTAAAACTACTCACAGCCCTAGGCCTAGGATTCTTCCGGATCCCTCTCCTCGCTCTCGCCTTAGCCGCGTAGTATATCCTGATGTAGACGAACACCATGATACAGGACGGTATGTAGAAGCTGCCCAGGGCTGAGTACACCACGTAGCCAATGTCGTCTGACACCTGAGGATGAAGAGGAGGGATGTTAGTAGGGGTTAACTTGTAGCGGCTACACCGCCATATACAAACTACGCATCAAAGACATGACGTCATACAAATCCTGTATCGCGCAATTAAAGTTTACCGCGCAATCGACACATATAATAATCGTGCTTGACGGCACGGTTGGCGCAGTGGTTAAGCGGCTGACTGCTGCGCTGCGTGTCGCGGGTTCGATTCCCGAACGGAACAAATATTTGTATGACCTACCAGTAGTTGTTCCGGGTCTGGCTGTTTGTGTATGTGAGTTTATATGTTTGTAATCGCACCCACGATACAGGAGAAATTCCTAGTGTGGGGCAACGTTTTTCAAAAAAAAAAAAAAATATATGTCACCGTATATTATTATGAACTTCGTTAGTTTATAATCTATCGGTATTATTTCCGTTAAATTATAAACTGTCGAAAAATTGTGAACTGCAACGAACCATTTACAATTTAACGCATTATTTTTCGCTAGTTTATAATCTTTCCATGGGAAACCGACAAATTGTGAACTGGTATCAAACTTGCTGGCGACGTAACGCACCTTGCGCTAATACTAAATAGCCAGACTAGCTGCGAGCAACTTGGAAGTAGCGCTCGCCGGCCGCTGCCGCGGCACCGCTCGCTCAGCTCGCGCGCGTTTGGTCACAGTTCTAACTTAACCTAACCCATTTCACCCAATTCACAATTTTTTGACAGTCTATAATTTAACGGAAATAATACCGATAAATTATAAACTAACGGTTCTCACAATCTTACGGTGATATATACAAGATTCCGACTTCAATCGTCGGGCAGTTGTCCGTCAGACACAACACCCGTCTGGTCGGAGAATCCTCCGTTTTCTGTGGTGGATGAGTGAACTTTATACCCTGTTCCTCATACCACCAAAAACTTAAACATAACTGGCAAAAGGTAGGTATACTGTAGGTTCACCTCTACCTAACCCATAGAGGAAAATTGTCATGATTTTAAGGGGTTAGAGGTGATAGAGTTGCGAATATTTAAAAGTTGCCTTGTTTAGTTATGTAGACGCTTGGGGAGGCCTTTGTCCAGTAATGGACGTCTTTGGGATGGTATAAATTTAATGATAAATATAGGTATCAGGTACATAAAAAATATAAAAAATCGAACGAGCCTTCCGTAGTCGCATATTCTGTCCCCGGCGAATAAAACCGTAATCGTAAAAACCAAATTTTACAGGAAAAATAAAAAACAGTTTTTTGTGAATATCTTATTAACTATATAACTATACATAGCGGAATTGTTCAAATACCAAAAGAAAAGTGATTTTTTACATTCATTACAACATACATAACATAACATCACGCCTTGTTTCCCCGAAGGGTTGGGCAGAGGTGTCCCTGTAGCAGGTACACCCACTTTTCGCCAGTTATGTTTAAGTCCCATGTAATAGGGGGCGAGCCTATTGCCATCAACCGGGCACAAATCCAGACTCCGAGCTGCTACTGAGAAATTTCAGATAGAAAAACCCAATAACACTTTGCCCGACCCGGGAATCGAACCCAGGACCTCATGTTCAGCAGTAGCGCTTGTGACCACTAGACCAACGAGGCAGTACACCTTAAAATCTCGTAACTCCTGAGTTATCCGTAGGAAATGAATGAAAAAAAAATTGGCAGTGTAATTGGACCTCTAAATATCGAATATGCAATAAAGTTAAAACTATCGTTATAGCACATTACCATTTTATTCGTCGGGGACAGCGATATGATGACATCTGACATCTCAACTTGGTAATAAGCAACATTAAAGGGGGCAGGGGCATTTGTGGCGGGGATTATTATTTGGGGGTGGAGGCCTCGTCAAGGTCGTTTCTGACGGCCACTCTAGTACCGCGCGCGCTCATTGGTCAAATCAAATAGCGCGCGCTTCCCCGGCTTCCTGTTACACACTTCCGTCCCTTTTCACGAAATCACTCTCACAGATTTGATTATTTAGATTTTTTTACATTTTGATTTTGATTGAGCGAGAGGAAAGATGTTACACAAGAAATACATTATTAAGCTATTGCATAGCTTTTATCGCGAGCTTTGAGCGCGGCGACCGAATCAAGAAATTCCGTAACGTAACGAAAATAAAACCTAACACCCCCACTCCGCCTACCATGTAATGACGGTTCCCATGACTACGTGATGTTGTCATGGGAACGTAATTTTTGTTTTATGTCATCACGTCATCATCCCAAGTGTAGCTTTGACAAATAGGAAGTATGGAGGTTACAAATGCTATGCAATAGCTTTACCGCGGCAGTCCCCGAGTGCCACACGTTTTTTTTTGTTTAAAGTTATCAGCCAGATAAGTTAATCGAAACTTATCCGGAGGTTATTTCAGTCACTATCCACTAACTACAAAATTCTTCTGATAGCGTGTCTATAGTATATCTTACATCTATTTGCCGGATACACTATCCCCAAAACAAAACAAATTCTGTCACAAAGCAGCCTTGCTATGTCCCAATTCGAAGGGGCCAGTTATCACTACAGCCACATAATATTTTTCATCTTTTTCCCAATGTGACCGGAGCAACGTAATACCGTGTTTGGCACGTCCAATGTGCACGTGACTGTCGTGGTATTGCAGTTGTAAAAGACAAATGATATCGCTTAATATCAAGTGGGCGATCTGTTTTGCCAACCGCGTTG
This sequence comes from Agrochola lychnidis, assembly GCA_963680765.1. NCBI lineage: Eukaryota > Metazoa > Arthropoda > Insecta > Lepidoptera > Noctuidae > Agrochola > Agrochola lychnidis. The sequence continues at coordinate 2,615,078 of OY796869.1, read as the reverse complement.
GTTGCAGGATGAAATGAACCGTAGCAACATATGTCCGATATAGTACTAAGATGTCATAGACAAACTATGTTCTTAATGTCCCTCGGCAAACCTCGTGTTTCGTCAGTCGTCGGATTTCTATCAGTTGCCCTTTGCATTTGGTGCAGAACGGACGCTCTCAATCAACTTGGAAATATATAGAGTTATTAATACTAAAAGAGTATTAATAACTCTATATATTTCCAAGTCAATTAATGTAATTTATTTAAAAAATGGTAGGAAAGCTGCTAAAGTCGCAGGCACGACAGATAGGAAAATAGTTTTACAGCTCTATATAGTTCACATGAAAATCAAAACAAAACAACAATAAAGTACTTAGTTCTGAATTCAAATTAATATTATACACGATGAATCTAATAATTGATGGACATGGAAATTAGCATTCGTTTGTATTCGGAAATGCGATGATACCCGAGGGACGTTAAGAAAATAGAAATTCAGTACACAGTGACAGTATTCTTCAAGTGTGCAGAGTATACGATAAGAAACTTCGTTCTAAAAACCAAGCCATCGGATACAATCTCCTCCTTTTTGTAGTCGGTTAAATCTTACATTGCATCTTCGATATTTTATTTTTAGGGTTACCGTACCTAACGGAACCCTATTACTAAGCCTCCGCTATCCGTTTGTCTGTCAGCGGGCTGTGTCTCATAAATAATAGGTAGACCGTTGAAATCACACTATTGCCGCTACAACAACAAATAATAAAAACAAAATAAAATTAATAAGTTAAAAGGGGCCCCCATTCAAGAAACGTGCTTTTTCGACGTTTTATGCTCAATCTGAATATGGTACGGAACCCTTCGAGTGCGAGTCTGACTCGCACTTGGCCGGTTTTTAAATCTGGTAACCTTATGGTTACAAGGATAGAAACTTCAGTCTTCTAAAATGCAACGGGAGTTTTGCGACACGCAATATACAAGGAGTAGTTACGCCTACTACAGCACTGACGAATTTCTGAATGATAAATTAATCTAATTCTTATAATTGTGCATTCCTAATTACTTTGACATTAAATTGACTAATTTTACTAAACATTATGAGTTGTTTATTCTGTAATACATTTTAATTTTTTTAAATTCTAATTTGGACTATTAATTATTTGAATGCTGGATAAATTTTTAATTATTTAATTAAATGTACCTACCTACTTATGTTTGTACGCCGTTAAGGCAAAACATGACTGTGGTAAAATTTTATTGTAACATCTTGCATGCCATGTGTGTGTATACTCATGTTTTGGACAAATAAATGATCTTTATCTTCAAAATTGACTTGAATTACTAAGAAGTCGATTAAAAACAACTTCAGTCTTCTAAAATAAAAGGCATGAAAATGTTTTAAAACGATAAATCCACAGATAAGATTTTCCCCTTATTACAAGGTTTAATAACTTCGTGAAGGTAGCGCAAAGTCGTCCGCTGCTAGTGACCCGGAACCGATCAGTTTGGAACTCTTTAGGGAAACGATTATTGGAGAGATAATAAATTATAGCAAGCTTCTTCTTTTTATAAAATTATTTATTTTAAAGTAAAACCATTTTTGATGCACGAGTGCGGTAATCCAGCTATTACCGCACTCGTGCGTCAAAAATGGTTCATTGTCTGATCGAAGAGTTCCGTTTTCTTCTTAAGAAGCTCTAGATTCAATAAATTGTAATAATTGTAAAATTAGGTCAAATAAAAATTTGCTGACATAACTTTATAGACGATGGGTGTCGATATTTTAGTGAAGGATTTTCATAATTTAAAGTATGTAGTGAGTAGTTTATTAGAAATAATTTAAACTTATTACATACTAGCTGACCCCGGCAAACGTTGTTTTGCCAATTATTTGTTTGGGGTGGACAACCACATAGGGGAATGAAAAATAGCTAGTAGTCGATTCTCAGACCCACTGAATATGCATATAAAATTAGTAAAGCCGTTCCGGAGGAGTGAGGTAACTAAAATTGTGACACGAGAATTTTATATATAAGATAATGGAGACGAGATAAGAAGAATCATTCAAATCGGTTGGTTAATGTCAGAATCGAGCATCGATATCACTAACAAAAATATTAACAAATCTGTATTCGATCTGAATGCTTGTAGGTATGTCTGTGATTTTCTCGAAAACTACTAAATCGATTTTTCTCCGTATGTGAACAAGGGATTATTTTATTGTAACGCATTTTGTTACAGACTGAAATTGAAGCCACTTAAAACTACATTACACATCTGCCTAGCCTTTTGCCAACCATGTTGGGGTCGGCTTCCAGTCTTACCGAATGCAGCTGAATACCAGTATTTTACATGGAGCGACTGCCTATCACACACACCATAACCCAGTAATTAAGTAACACGATACCCCTTGGTAAGACTGGTTGTCAGACTTTCGGGCTTCTGACGACTTGTAACGACTGTCAAAGATCCACGAATGACAGCCGGGACCATCGGCTTAACGTGCTTTCTGAAGCACGGAGGAGTCTCGGTGTGTAGAAATGGTCACTCATCCACGGACCAACCCCGGAAAGCGTAACTTAACCTGTTGGATTGACCCCTGCGGCTGTTAGTACTTAGTCACGGGCTCCTCGAAAACTACATCATAACATTAATATTACATTTATTTTTTTGTAAAAAAATTGTTCAAATTCCCAACGATCTCGCTTACAACTTGCACCGTGTAACAATTCGTATTTTGTAACATTCTTTTCAGAGAAATTTAATCTTAGCCTATTGTGTGTCTACAATAGCCATCATAGATATTGGTCCAAACGTAGGAGCTTTGTATGAAAAGTAGACGCCTGCGCGATTGGGCTCGATTTCAGTGAAAAAAGTAATAATGTATATTCCATTTGAAAGATTAGACATTTAAACAAACCTTTTTCACAGTCCGTTCAACCGATTTTGACTTCTATACCGTAGGCATAAGGATGGCATTAAAAGCAAAAAAAGTGCTTACAATACCAATGTTTACTGCAGCTGCCATTTGTCATGCTACCAACGCAATAGAAGTCAAAATTGGTTGAACGAACTGTAAAAAGGTTTAGTTAAATGTCTAATCTTATTTCAAATGGAGTATAGTTTGGTAATTATTTTCGTGGAAGGTAAAAATGGGTGTTCCATTTACCTAGAAATAGTTGGTACCAACAATTTTTAAGCTATTGCATAGCTTTTATCGCGGGCTTTGAGCGCGGCGACCGAATCAAGAAATTCCGAAACGAAAATAAAACCTAACACCCCCCACTCCACCTACCATGTAATAAGCTTTACCGCGGCAGTTCCCGAGTGCCACACGATTTTTAAAAATAGTTGTGTATTTTAGGTAATTGTTTAAAAGTATATAAGCATACATACATAATTAAGAATACATAATGACATGTTGTTCATCTCCCCTATCAAATATCGTGATAATTTACAGACTACAGACTGACCAGACTTATTAGGAATATCTAAGCAAAATTTTAACAGAATCAATCCGGTAGTATTTGCATGAATGCTGGAACATACACTCAGACAAATAGACATACAAACAAAAATTCTAATAACAACTACATTTTCGGCATTAGAATCGTTCCCAGATCTCGCAGAAGCTTTTTTTGACTTTCTACGATTTTATTATATGTATAGATAGAAGATATAAATATTATATTATTTGTCTTATACAACGTGTAACGTTAAATGCGCAAAACCTCAGACACCCCAACAGATTTGCAATTCAAATAACCTATTTCAGATAGACAAAAAAATCATTAAAAAGATTGTAAAGGTTTTATGTGCTGTTTTAGTTCGTAAGATTCGTATTTGCATTGAAATAAAAGCTATTATTATCCCGTGTATGAGAAAATTTAAATTAGTCGACAACAATTTGTGTTTGCTTACCAATTTTGGCGGGTTTGCGCATGTTATTGTGATGGCTTGACCTATTAATAAATAGACACGGCAACGTTTTTAATGAAGATTTTTTTAAATGTGACCTATATTAACAATTGCGTGTCGGACCACGCACAATGAAGGGTTCCGTAGTTGGGATGAATTTATCCCAAAAACAAACTTAACTTTGTACTTGATAAACATGTTCTCCCATACGGAATGTATCGGAAAACATGTTTTTGCAACTGCAAAGTTAAGTTGGTCGATTATTATTCGATAACTAGTAAAGTCTACTTAGCAGTGATAGTTTTCCTTTTAATTTCGTTATATAAACTACTGCTGTGATTTTTTTCAGATATCGAAAACCAACCATTTAGCTGGCAGGGGGGGGGGGGACACTTGACTCTAACAAAAATTAGCACTTTAAAGCTTAATATTTTGCAAACGGATCCCTGAATCCAAAAATGGTTTTCTCAAACTCATAATGTTTTTGTAAGACCTTTTCAATGATACCCCACACTATGGGATAAAAAAATAAAAAATAAAACATTACCACTTTACGTGTATGGGAGGTACCCTAAAAAAAAATGTTTTTCATAATTTTGTTTTACCAATTTGTTGGCGTAATTAATATATATACCTATGTCAAATTACAGCTTTCTAGTACTAAGGGTCTCGGAGCTAGACCGCGGACAGACAGACAGACGGACATGACGAAACTATAAGGGTTCCTTGTTTACTACGGAACCCTAAAAAGTGGTTCAATTGATTCTGCTCGTTATTCTGATCAAACTATTTTCAGGTTTTGCGCATTTAACGTTACACGTTGTATAGTAGCTAAGGGTACAAGCTGTAAGTTTAGAGAATATTCTATAACGAGTTAAAACGATTAGCCATTCGGCATTAGTCGGCAAACGTGGTAGCAACTACTGTCCAGGGTATGCTGCATATTCATGTAACAATTAGACCGTGCAACTGTCTTCGAAGCGGTCATTACAAAGTTCGTGCGTCGTCATAGTTATCGTCATGGCGGAACTGTCATCGCTGTAACTAAAGGGAGACATAATAAAACCTGGGAATTACTGACGTAATGAAGGGGATATGAGCTTACCACTTACATATTGCAATAAAACACTTGGACGTTTTCTTTAAAAACCATCAATTAATTGTGTGTGCTTGGTTTTGCTTTTTAGGGTTCCGTACTTCAAAAGGAAAAAACGGAACCCTTATAGGATCACTTCGTTGTCCGTCCGTCAGTCTGTCAAGACCCATTTTCCCAAGAACGCGTGAAGGTATCAAGTTGAAATGAATATCAAATACGTGAATCTATATTACATTGAAGCATTAAAAAAAATCAAGCTTCTAAGTCAATGCAATAAAACTTTTTACAACAAAAAAAACAACCGACTTCCAAAAAAAACACTACAAATTGAAAAACAACTTTAATTTCGGAAGTCGGTGTCTTTGATTTTGAATTTTCATTCTTTGCCACCGACTTCCGAAATTAAAGTTATTTTTCAATTTGTAGTGTTTTTTTGAAGTCGGTTGTTTTTTTTGTTGTAAAAAGTTTTGTATTTTCCACTTTTTTGGTCGTGATACCTACCCCACACAAATTCGAATACCTGCTATGTAAATAACAGTGACAGGAAGTTATCATATCATCCACATACAAAGTGAGAAAAAATACGTAATATTGAAGCTAACTCAAAAACTACCCAAGCAAAGTTAATAAAATTTATATGGGACCAATTTCAGAGCATACCCTTTAAAACAAAAAAAGAATTTTCAAAATCGGTCCACAAATGACGGAGAAATCGGTGGACATACATTAAAAAAAAACATATAACCTCCTCCTTTTTTGGAAGTCGGTTAATAAAAGATATTTGCTACGAGATTATTACTATGGCAAAATTGTATTTCAAAGGTTATGAGAAACTGATGATTGAATCCGAAATTATCACGTCACAAGCCGTGCGCCAGATGGTGACTTCCCATTGGCAATAGTGACGTAATTCCATTCGAACTTTCAGCCCCCTATTTAACCCCTTTCGGGGGTCCTTACTGCTCACCCTTGTTATAAAACTCTTTAAAAAATGTTTCTAGATCAAACGGTTCTTAAGATTTTCATTAAATAGGTAGAAGATTGTTTGTAATTTGAAGATTGAAACAAGAAAATGGCCTGTTCTGTTTCATTCTTACCAAAGACACGCCAAATCTCGTTCCCAGATTTAATTATCACTCAATTCTCATCACTTCCCTCAATCTCCTTCAGATGGCAGTTTCACGCATCCTTGAGTCAGAACCACCTTTACTTAAGCTTTTACCATTTTTTCTTCTAAATAGGAAATTACGGAGGTCCGTAACGATTTCATTATACGACCAAAAGACAGAGGTCGTTTTGGAACGGAAGACCAGTTAGCCGATAAGTATTTAAGTGCAATGCAATATAAACTCAATGCTTTTAACCGGACGGTCTGTTTTCCAACTTTGATTTTGTGATTACATTTTGGTAAGAGTTTTTGGGGTGTGGTTTTAGTGTGAGTTAGCTTGTTTTGTTTTATTGAAAATATAGAAGTTAAAGTTTCATCGTCATCATCATTCACAGCCCAACTTTCCCCACTGCTGGGCATCAGCCTCTCTTTGCTTGTGCCAATTCCCACGTTCCTGTGCTGGCCTCACCCAATAAATCCATAACAATATCGTCCGCCCATCTCGTTGCCGGACGACCGACACTTCGTTGCCTATTAATAACATGACAGCAAAAAAAAAAAACAGTGGCGCTCCGGGAGTCCCGACAGAAGTGAAAACTTGAACAAGATTGCCTTGGTGGAAGAAAAATACTTGTATAGAACATTGGTCCGTAACCTTATCTAAATAAAGAACACAATCGCGTTTACAAAAATAAGGTGTCGGTAACGGTGCCGCGAGTTCAATTGTTTTTTCCCATCTCAAACATGCCCAACGCGCCTAAAGAAGTTTTCACTTCAACAAAAAGTGTGCGGTCGAGGGATTCTCGTCAGGAACGCAGTTCCTTCCCACGTATGATTTAAAACAAAAACAACACACACTTGAAACTTGAGATCTTAAAGCTGACTTTTGTTTTTAAAAGTTTATTTTAGCTCGCATAGACTTTTTTACCCACGCTTTTTTAATACAGAGCCATCTAAAATAAGATTTTAGAGGCTCTTATAATGTTACCACACAATATAATAGAAAGAGACAGAGAGAGAGAGAAAGTATGAATTTATACGCGTTTAGGGAGAAGGAGAAAGTCGCATGGAGGAGCCATAACGCTTTTTCCTTCAATCTGCCTTTCCTTTTCCCAACTATGTTGGGGTCGGCTTCCAGTCTAACCGGATGCAGTTGAATACCAGTATTTTACATGGAGCGACTGCCTATCTGACCTCTACAACCCAGTAACTGGGTAATACGATACCCCTTGGTAAGACTGGTTGTCAGACTTTTGGGCTTCTGACGACCCATAACGACTGTCAAAGATCTACGAATGACAGCCGGGACCAACGGCTCAACGTGCTTTTCGAGACACGGAGGAGTCTCGGTATGTAGAAATGGTCACCCATCCACGGACCAACCCCAGCAAGCGTAGCTTAACCTGACACATTGGCCTGAGCGGCTGTTAGTACTTAGCCACGAGTTCCTCCCGCTTTTTCTTTCTACCAGTCAATTCCTACCGCAATCCACGTTAAAGAACTTAGTTCCAAAAAATATTGTAAAATATATGTTACAGGCTGAATTAAATAAGATTAATCTAAACGTAACCGATCAAATTGTTGAAATCTTTTCAGTATTCCAAGCAGTATCTAATGTAAGTAAGTACTAGTACAGCCCAGCAGTGAGATTCAATCAATACTGGTAAAGTTATTACTTAAAGAAAATTGTTAATTAATTAATGATTCGATCCAAATAATATAATGATTGATTAGGACAGGACCTATAATCTAATTGATGGCAATAAACATTGATATATATATATCGGCGCAACTACAATAGTTCGTCGTTCCCTTCGTATTGAAGTATTTAAGATTCATAATTTGATTGTTTAAAACTAGTTTACAAACAATTGATTAATTAATTACGATGTTAAATTACTTTAAGCATGTTAACTACTACTTCTATTACCAAAAATAATTATAATTTGCATAGTTCAATACTTAGCCTAAAATGTACACGTGCGACGGTGCCTATAAAAACGACCGCACTGTGAGCGCTGTTTCCTTTAAAAATCGAAGATGAGTGATCACCAGGAAAATAACATCAGTGACGTCAGCTAAGCTGTTGTCACGCTTTTTAAAAACAATACGGAAGTCCTTTCTCCGTCATATAGCTTATCCTAAATCATTGATTTATTCTGTTTACTGGCTGACCCGTAGACGTTGTTCTGTCCAAATTTCAATAGTTCAATTTGAACATTTCCGGGAAACTTTTCGAATTTTTTTTAACGTAAAAAACCTAATTCGAACCATTACGAACATTTTAAAACCAAAATCAGCCAAATCGGTCCAGCCGTTCTCAAGTTATGCGCTTACCAACGAACAGCATTTCACTTTTATTATTTAGATAAAAGCATATAACCAGCGATGCAAATAATAATAACTATGATGTTGATGACGTAGAATAAAACATTTAACTGTATGTATAAAAAACAAAGACACAACTTGTCCCATTCTAACATGACTACCATAACACTTACAAAAGAAAAAATACCTATTTATGCTTCTAAAAAAACGAAATACATCAAAGAAACTGTAACTACTTATGCAACTTGTTATCATCCGTGTGTCCCCAACCATTTTTAATAAACAATATTGTGTCAAAGTAGGAAGAAACGGCGCGAAAATAAAAATGTTAACTTTTTAACAGGGAAATGCGAGCACGGAAAATTATACAAACTTTTATTATTTCCTTAAGCTATAATTTATACTTCAAATTATCACGATGGAAACTGTTTATTGTTACGTACAAGTTTTCCCTATTTCACTTCAATTTTCCCCTCTTTTTACCCCACTTGACCCTATAAATGTTGCTTATAAAGCGTACTGGGGTGGGGGAATGTATTGTTTAAGTTTTGCTTAAGTGCAATGAAATGCTGTGTGGTGTAAACAGCTTGTGTTTATGTTTCTTATATATTTAGTTATAAGAAATTCAGACACATCGTAAAAATTGTTAATGAATAAATGAATTGAATTGTGTTTCAACTTTCTATGGGTGGTTTGATGGTTTTAGTGATTTACGGGAAATGAAGGGGCTTGTGGCTAAGTAATAACAGCCACACGGGTCGATCAATCAGGTTAAGCTACGCTTGCCGCGGTTGGTCCGCGGATGGGTCCATCTTTACATACAAAGACCCCTCCGTGCTTCGGAAAGCACGTTAAGCCGTTGGTCCCGGCTGTCATTTGTAGATCTTTGACAGTCGTTACGGGTAGTTAGAAGCCCAATAGTCTGACAACCAATCTTACCAAGGGGTATCGTGTTACCTAGTAACTAGGTTGTGGAGGTCAGATAGGCAGTCGCTCCATGTAAAATACTGGTATTCAGCTGCATCCGGTTAGACTGGAAGCCGACCCTAACATTGTTGGGAAAAGGCTAGGCAGATTGTACGGTGTACGTACATGGTTTTGTAAGATTTATTTTTTATGCAATAAGTTAGTAGGCTCGCGTATTTGCACTTTGATCGCGACCTACATTTGGAAGTGCATTGTCATACGACGGAGTCTAGATGATGTATTTTTGTACATAATTTAATTAGTGTTCAATTAGAGGTGGTTTGAGTCCGAAAAAAAAATGTACGGCGTAATAACCGAACACTAATGTCAATGTAAATGCAAAATGCAAGGAGGCAGAGAATGTCAATAAAATGCAAAGAATGTCAGTGACTGCTCAACGGGATGAATCTAAATAAAAATGCAAGTTGTCTGATTCAAACCGCGTAATCCACCACGCGGGCCCAGTGCGGGTTGATAGATGGCACATGTCTTCGAATTTTCGGTTCTAGGACATGCCGGTTTCCTCACGATGTTTTCCTTCACCGTTTTGAGAGCAGTGGTGGTCCAGTGGTAACGGCCGCGACTTACGAGTTGTAGGTCGTAGGTTCGAACACAGACCGGCGCTTTACTTTGTTTAAATTATTTCGTCACCACTGCTCTCAAAACGGTGAAGGATATACCAAATCCTTTCACTAAATTTAGAATTGACATGAAACAAACCCCCTAAGATTTAAGTGTAAAAGCGGGCTATAGTTTTAAATAGACGAATCTATCCGCTGTAACTGTGGCGCCACCTCACAGTTTTCATTAAAACATCTTAGACCCGTGGCTAACTGTTATTCGTAACGCGACTGATATTGTGGTCGGCGGCCTATTGATATGGTGTATATACATATACTTAAACCTAGGGGGTCAAATGAATGATGGATGGATTGTGTGAAAGATAAAAATGATTACAAGTGGGGTGAAAACTTAGAGGACGGACTTTCAACGCTAAACTTAGCGTCGAAAGTAGAAAATCCAACAGCGAGCTTTTATTTTGTTTATTTATTTGCAAAATGTACATACATATATGCTATGACTGGGCTAAAACTTGAGTAAATGACCCTGTTAGGGCGCAGCAAGTATTACATTAAACTAATAGCTAGGTTACTCTAAGTTAACTTTGTAATTGCATACCTATAAGATAATATCATAACATTCATTTATTAATACTTATTATTTAATTTATCATAATTAAATTAATTTGAAATATACAGATATTAATAGAATTATACTATGCGTATTTTTTTTCCGTAATTTTTTAATTATTTCTTAAAAATTCTAATTATATTATTAATATTATTTCTATGTTTTTATTTATTTTATTTAGGGACAAGCCGTGTGTGTACCCTATGCGATTTCCCATCGACAAAAATTATGCAAGCAATGCAAACTTTCATCCCCTATTCAACCCCTTTAGGGGATGAATTTTCAAAAATCCTTGCACAGTGCTAGCTTTCGTTATATATTCAACTCTTGTGCAAAATGTCATGCTTCTAGACCCAGCGGTGCAGGCGTCTGTCAGTGAATGAATGACTTAGATAAGACGGATGAAGTTGAAGCAGACGAATCCTTGAGTGGAGACCACTTATCGGCAAGCTTAGCGTGGGACACCCCCATCTAGATGGACCGATGACCTTAAAAAGGCGCCTGGGACAGACTGGAAATGGAAGGTGGAGAACAGCGTGTTGGGGTCCAACTTGGGAGTGTCCTTGGGACTGCGATAATTGATTGATATTATCAGGACCGAGAGTTTAACGCGAACTTTGAGGCACGGAGAGATCTCGATGTGTTAATAACTATCATCCATCCATATACAGTGTGATTCTTCATAATGTGCACATATCAAAATGAGGGAATCTATGCTTAATTCTATCGACGGAAAAAAAAAATGTTTTTTTTTTAAGTTTTTAGTATTAAAATTTTTTTTTTCTCTTTGGCATCTTATTTATAAATTTTACAATTATTGTAAAAATTGATGAAAAAAGACAGATTTTTGCTAAAAAAACATGTTTATTTTCAATTGAGGGTAGTTTTTTTCTCAATTTTCATTTTATGTGGACGCCTCATTACTTCCAATCATTATGAAGTTTGTTTCATCGCAATAGATGATTTAATTTAAAAATTACACCGTTTTGTTACATTTTTTTTTAATTACATAAAAAGCAAAAAAAAAAAATATTTAGATTATTTAAAATATTTTTTCTGTCGTTAAAATTAAGCATAGATTCCCTCACTTCGATATGTGCACATTATGAAGAATCACAATGTATTTACTGATTGCAACAAGCGCAGTTTAACCGGACAAACTAAAGTAACCGTGAGTCTGAGCTCCTTAAAACTTCTGTAGTCAATTTCGGACAGTAATTAAGCCATGAGTCAACCAAATTGTTCCTATAGTCAATATCGCTTACCGAAGCGGGGTAAGCAGAACAATTTTAACGCAACATTAGGCATTATTAACGGTGGTAATATAAAAGAATTGTAAGAGTATTCACTTTTATAGTTATTGAATTGAATTTTATGCTGACTCTGGTTTGAGCGGTATCTATTACTTTTATTTTTATGTCCTTTTACCTATTACCTAATACAGTGTGATTCTTCATAATGTCCACATATTGAAATGAGGGAATCTATGCTTAATTTTAAGGACAGAAACAATATTTAAAAAAATCTAAATATTTTATGGAATTAAAAAAAATTAACAAAACTGTGTAACTTTAAAACTAAATCATCTATCGCGATGAAACAAACTCCATAATGATTGGAAGTAATTAGGCGTCCACATAAAATGAAAATTGAGAAAAAAAAACTACCCTCAATTGAAAATAAACATGTTTTTGTAGCAAAAATCTGTATTTTTTCATAAATTGTAAAATTTATAAATAAGATGCCAAAGAGGAAAAATTTTTTTTACAAAAAAATTAAAAATAAAACAAAAAAAATTGTTTTAATATTTTTTCCGTTGATAAAATTAAGCATAGATTCCCTAATTTCGATATGTGCGTGCACATTATGAAGAATCACACTGTATACCTATATTACTTATAATTCTTATATTATCTAGGTTGTCTAATATTGAATATTGTTTCCTAATGACATGTATTTAATCGAACCCCTATTTGGGGTTAGGTTATAGGTATGTTGACAAAAAAATTATTTTTCGTTCGTCAGGTCTACCTGACGAACAAAAAAAAAAAAAATTTTTTTCTTTTTTTTCGTTATTAAAAGTTTACGGCGATACATTGAGTTAAAATGTGTCATGACTTCACGAGTATGTAGATTTTATACTTACTTGTGACGTAGCGACCCCCACTCCCCAACTTTACTGCGATTTATCCATATATTTTTTCATTAATATGATAAAGCAAAAAATACGTGTGTAATATTTTTTTTATTCTCTGAAAGATGGATTAAATAGTTTTTTTTTTTGACCCAGGTTAATCCCTATTCTCATTATGAATTCCTAAAAATAAGACACTCTAATATACCTCTAATATACTGCCACGTTGGTCTAGTGGTCGCAAGCGCTACTGCTGAGCATGAGGTCCTGGGTTCGATTGCCGGGTCGGGCAAAGTGTTATCTGTAATTTCTCAGTAGCAGCAGTAGTGGATTTGTGCCCGGTTGATGGCAATAGGCTCGCCCCCTATTACATGGGACTTAAACATAACTGGCGAAATGTGGGTATACCTGCTACAGGGACACCTCTACCCAACCCTTCGGGGAAACAAGGCGTGATGTTACGTTATGTCTAATATAATAAATGCGCCTCTTTTTGTGATCCTCAAATAATTCCCATTTTGGTGACCTAAAAATACTAAGTTTGAGTGACTGCGACTAACGTTGAGAAAAGGCCAGAAAGTTAAAAAGAGGCTCATTTATTTAAAAAAGCGATTATCATTAAAAGGTCAACTAGTGTTTAGAGTATCAATTAATCGAGCCCCATTCGACCTGAAAGACCCAAAAAAAAATATAAGAAACGGTACAAAAAGAACTCAATATAAAGGCACTTGTAACATGAAGAATACGATAAGGTTACGAACCAAACCTAGTATGCAATAAATAAAAATAAAATCCCTCAACGAGGAGGGTTAGCAAAAAAATACTTTATTAAAGACAATCGCACTAATGCAACGTAAAGGCGAGCTTTTTTCTCCGTTGAATAAAAACAGGGATCTTTTTCTCTAAGTGGTAGGGTTAGCAAAACAATCTGCTGATTCTTTCAGTTCTTTTTTTTTATTTTCTCTGAACAAGAATGGTTAATTAATCGGATAGGAGTAAGCGGTTTCTAACGGTTTTATTTTAAGTTTTAGTTTTTTTATCGGGACGTGAGGGTAGTTTGTAACATAATTAAAAAGCTTTACAATCTGCTTGGAGCTTTTAGTCTATTTGTTGGACTAACATGTCTAACATTAACCCAAAGACTGCGATAGTTACAAGCCTTACAACTTTAAAGCGATTACATTAACAGCGTAGCTATTTTTATCTGTATATTTAAAATGTGTTACTTACCTGTGTGGTGCATCTAGGACGATAGAAGATGCATTTGTAGGTATTGTAAAGAGTACTAAGAGATTATAACAATAATAACTTAGGTAATAAAATAATTTACCAAATATATGTCGGATCCGGTCATTGGTACAGACACGAAACGAATCGCAAGCGCATCACTGGCGACATCAAGTGATCTATCGACACCAAAAAGCGCGCTTCTACAGAGTCGTAATGTTTTAAGGCCACGGCGAGGACGGATTCAGCCTCGGATCGCATCGGAGTTAAGACGTCACGGGACTGTTCTCGATTCGTTGTGCTCAGTTATTGTGTTAGTTGTAATTTGTGATCATTGTGTTAATTTGTGATTTTAATAAACGCCGTCGCACAAAGTGTGTGTATAATTTAGCTACTGTGATTAATTTAATAGTAAATTATAATGTGATCTGAACTGCAAACTGTTTTTCTATTGCGCATTAACCAACACTACCCACACTACGCCTACAGTAGTTAAAATATTGCTGATAATAACGAAAGAGTCACATACCCGTCTCCGACATATATATGACAATTAATATGTCTATAAAACTAAAGAGGTAGAGAGTAGTAAATTATATCGAGAAGATGTACATTATTATACCTAGTTTGTATAATGTTCCCAAAAAAAAAATACGGCAGTAATAATCAGCATTTATTTTGACAACTACAAAATTATTTGTCGGTAATGTTATTATACGTTATATTTATACGTAATTAACATCCCTCTGTCTGATAATAATAATACAATATTGTAATCCTTATCATCAAAACGTCTAACGAGTTTGGTGATTAAGTTTTTATTAAGCTATTGCATAGCTTTTACCGCGGACTTTGAGCGCGGCGACAGAATCAAGAAATTTCGTAACGTAACGAAAATAAAACCTAACACCCCCCACTCCACCTACCATGTAATGACGGTTCCCATGACAACGTGATGTTGTCATGGGAAACGTGATGTTGCCATGGGAAACGTGATGTTGTCATGGGAAACGTGATGTTGTCACGGGAACGTAATTTTTGTTTTATGTCATCACGTCATCATCCCAAGTGTAGCGTTGACAAATAGGAAGTATGGAGGTTACAAATGCTATGCAATAGCTTTACTACGGCAGTCCCCGAGTGAAACACTTTTTTTTATTTCACTATAGTTCGCTATATCGCTATTACGCTTTTTCCAAAAATTGGTTTAGAGTACCTATTTTATTACATCACTGACCTAGCGTGTTGCTCGCAAATAGTCCAACTTCATTAAATAAGAAACTTTCACCATTATCATTGTCTAAACTATGTTCGACCTAGGCTCAGTTTTCAGCCAAACTTGTTCTATCAGAATATATATCTGTCCCTTATTGAGTGAAGAAAACTTTATACATAACTAAAATTAGGTCTAAACTATAGCCGAAATTCGAACGAGTTTGAAAACAACTAAATAACTAAGTATCAACTAATAACTGAATATTGTTCGCGTGCCGATAGTTACCGATAATTATCGAAGTTTTATCGATGAGAATCGGACTATTCCTCAGAGGGTTTCGTGAGAGGGGAACTCTGGAAAACAATTTGTGTACGATGAAAACCAATAACATAACATTACGCTTGTAATCCCCAAAGGGTTAGGCATAAGTGTACCTAACGAATAACATTGAATAAATTCGTAGTTTTGAATAAGGAGAAACAGTTACAAAATTTTAAACTTCACGGTATTTATAAAAAAAAGACACAGTGAAATAGTATTTAAAGAGTGGCAAAAATAGATCTGCTTTATTTTATTTTTTCGTTTTAAGCTATTGCATAGCTTTTATCGCGGGCTTTGAGCGCGGCGAACAAATCAAAAAATTCAGTAACGTAGGTAACGAAAATAAAACCTAACACCCCCACTCCGCCTACCATGTAATGACGGTTCCCATGACAACGTGATGTTGTCATGGGAACGTAATTTTTGTTTTATGTTATCACGTCATCATCCCAAGTGTAGCGTTGACAAATAGGAAGTATGGAGGTTACAAATGCTATGCAATAGCTTTACCGCGGCAGTCCCCGAGTACCACACGTTTTTTTTATTGTTACTATTTTTTTTTGTTAATGTACAATACAAAATTATTTTTAGATTAAAAAATATTACCAAATTATATTTTTTTCGTAAACTTTTTTTGCTATCCCTACACGAAGAGAGAGCGACATAATTCGTGGAATCAATGAGCGGATCCACATCAAAGTAATGCAGTTATCTTGTAGCTCAGCCTCTCTGGGGTAGCCTGATTAACTGGACTGCTTACCCCCTTATACAGAAGCGTCATTCAATTTTAGAATGAAAAGGCTTTTTGAGTAATGGTATTGTACTTGATGAATGCTGTCATCGGTGTGTGTAAGTGTGATATAATGTTGGGAGAGTGATATATTATCTACAAAGAGCTGCGATCATCTATTTGTCTACGAAGCTTCCTGATTTTTTGTCATCTTTTAAGTAATTTTGTAAAAAAAATTGCCGTTCACTTTCTGGTCATTGAGACGCTCATATCTAGTTGATAATTCACACCACACAGAAATTGATTAGTTAGATGATAAATTTTATTTTTACCCACGACGGAACGGAGACGGTATATGCGTTTGTGGTGAGAGGATGTTTGTGCAAATGTTGCCATTTTACTCCAAAACTACTAGTTCGATTTTGATGCAGTTTTCAGTTATGGGTTTGGGTTTGATTGGTGCATGTTCTTAGATAGCTGTTACGGTTATAACTCACGAAGGGGCGCTGCAGTAAACATTTGTTTGTGCAAAACCAAAACTACTAGTCCGGTTTTGATGCAGTTTGTCGTTGCTACTACATATAAAAGACATTTATGTTTATCCTTTTTCAATTACTTTTTAACCGTCGTGGGACTTTTCAAAATTTTAAATTTTGCTTTTTATTATTAGAAAACGCTATTAGCAACTATCAGTCAGAATTTTCGTAATAGGTTTTCCGGTAGTCGACTGAAAATTTTCTAACAGACAAATGGGATTGTAGCAAAGTGAAAATGTGAATTTCACATCCATTTATGCATGCTCTTACTGAGTTCCTTCAGTTTCCATGTTGCCGGGGGGCCACGATTTCCCTTTCGGCCTTATTCGCAACCCCGGCAGGCATCGGCCTTAGCAGACCCCGTCAATTCTGCTGACATCTCTTTGAGGTGCGCGTGGAACACAACGCGCCGTTGACCCGGGCCTGGTCCTTGTCGGGCGGTGAGCTACTCATTGCTCACCGTCCGCAAGCCCGTGCCTACGGTGGCCAGAAATCGGCTCGCGATTCCCGACGCCCAGGGCGTCTCCTCCGCGCGAGGGCGCGAATTTTGCCTCTCCCTCACGCGTTCCGCCTCCTCCTTCGCGAGCATTACTGCTTCGCAGAAGGAGGTGACAGCCTCCCATTTTCTCTCGCTCCGTACCATGGCTCGAACCAGGCCCGGACGCGAGAGATCACCGCCGCCGATCGCCTCCACGAAGACCATATAAGCTACCTGAGATAAACGAAATAGCAAAAGAATTATTCAACCACGTTATGTTGCGTAGCTCATGTGCTACGAAAGCGTAGCGAGTGTAGAGGCTACTGCTACGGCGTAGCAATCGCGTAGACCTTCATTATCATGGAATCAAAACCCACATTTTAGCTTATTATTTCGATATGAATACGTAAAGCTATGTATTATCTCTTCGTTTCGCACAGTTAATCTCAGAGCTACCATAGAAAATTATATAGTAATCAGCTTCCGGAATGTAAACGGAGAAGTTATTAAATGTAAACATTGTGTTTTACGCGTCAACGTGGCATTAATGGGTTTCGGATGTAGGAGGAAAAATTTCTTGTTAAAAGTGTTATTTTGTAATAAAACACTCTGTTGCTGCTCATTAGTCACGTTAAGGGTCCGTGCACGAAATCAATTGATTTTGATCAATTTTGTTCATTAGTTGTGAGAAAGAGAAACAGAATTTAAACAAAATTGTTTATGTGATTTGAAAAGTTGAATTTTTTGTATTTTACATAGCGAAAAGAGATTTTTCAAATAAATTAAGGATTCGTGGAAATTCACTAAAATTCGCAACAAGTTTTCCAAAAATTGCCGCGAGACTGACGTTTGATCGTTTCGTTAGAAGAAATTACTTTTGATTTTGAAAATTAAAAAATATCATTAACATCATAATATGGCCTACTCGTACATATGGGAACCACTTTTTTCAATTTCCATACAAAATATGGCAATTTTTTTTTTTAAATCCCCATTTTTTTAAACCCTGTCAGTAATGTATTTTCCTATTATTTAGAAAACCATGTCAAAAAAATTAAAAGTCACACATTAGTCTTCAGCTAGCCTTGAAATAAAATCAAAATTTTATTTTATGATTATACTACTCGTATATCTTCATTAAGTAAATCAAAGGCGAAATAAACCATATATTATTTTCGAGAGCGCAAAAGTTAAGCAACTATTAACAGGTGCTGTGACTGACACGAATGGCTTAGCACCACGAAAACTGTACTATTATACTTACACAAACTTAATCCATGATTTCAAGCTTTCTTACAATTAGATAAGTTATTGACAAAAAAGGATTTTCTTCGTGTACGGGCCCTTAACATATTATTATCTCTTTGGTTTGACTTAGAAGGGATTGCGTAGCACTTTGCATTCTATATTTCTGTCTGACATATGGAAAAGGTGTGAGTTTATGTATCATATAGCAAAAAAAAAATGGCGTTCGGTAATGTTTAGATCAATCTATTTCAGCTGTCCTTGTTGTAGACAGTTCGCGGATGTTCCTTTCGTGCCGCGAAGTGTACATTCAATCCGTGACGTTTCTAATGCATACCTATGACATGGGTGCACATGACATTTGGATAATAATTACGATCTATCAGATCGGGTGAGTACAGCCGCACGGGTCGATCGATCAGGTTAAGATACGCTTGCTACGGTTGGTCCGTGGATGGGTGACAATCTCTACATACCAAGCCCGTGCCGTTACGACGTTAAGCCGTTGGTCCCGGCTGTTATTTATAGATCTTTGATAGTCGTTACGGGTCGTCAGAAGCCCAAAAGTGACGAACAGACTTACCAAGGGGTATCGTGTTACCTAGTAACTAGGTTGTGGAGGTCAGATAGACAGTCGCTCCATGTCAAATAATGTCGCTGATTATCTGACCTCCACACGCTCAACTTCCAGTCTAATCGAATGCAGCTGAATACCAATTCAGCTGCATTCGGTAAGACTAGAAGCCGACCCCAACTTAATTGGGAAAAGGCTAAAGACTGATAATAAGATCGGGTGAGTAAAATAATGCCATATCAAAATAACATGCTCTTTGACAGTTTGTGACGGTTGTCAGTACAATACGGAATCAAGATGTGATACCTCACTGATTATAAACTAAAATTATATGTGTAAATGTATATTACAGTGTCTTGTGTTTGTCTGCTATGATTACCTTACATTAATTGCCCCATTGGTTTTGTAATTATTCGAGTTCGTGGCTAAATACTAACAGCCGTTCGGGTCGACCTGTCAGGTTAAGCTACGCTTGCCGGGATTGGTCCGTGGATGGGTGACCATTTCTACATACCGAGACTCTTCCGTGCCTCGGAAAGCACGTTAAGCCGTTGGTCCCGGCTGTCATTCGTGGATCTTTGACAGTCGTTACGGGTCGTCAGAAGCCCGAAAGTCTGACAACCAGTCTTACCAAGGGTATCGTATTACCCAGTTACTGGGTTGTGGAGGTCAGATAGGCAGTCGCTCCATGTAAAATACTGGTATTCAGCTGCATCCGATTAGACTGGAAGCCGACCCCAATATAGTATAGGAAAAGGCTAGGCAGATTGATTGGTTTTGTAATTATAGTTTAGATGTTGGCAATATTGCTTTGTGACTGTTCGTCTTCTCTTGTATTGATACCACATAGCTCGGAGACGCCTTGGCGGACGCTGCTAGAGGCTGTATTGTCAAACAGTTTCCTGAGAAACCAAGCGAGTCACCGTTTACTAGCACTATGACACAAATGACGTATAGAAGCTGACAGCTTTGAAGGCGGTGACAGAAGTTGTGCGCTCAATGGACTGTCGGCGCCACGAATTTTTGGAGTGAAAATTTCTTAAGGCGATTAACACACGGCACCGCGTACCGCCGCGGTAGGCGGTGAAGCGGATCTCATGTCGCATTGACCTCTAATAAATCCGTTGATGCCTAACACATGTACACCGCCCGACGGCGCGGTCGAGGATGCTTTCACCTCTCACTTCCGCGGCGGTGTGCGGTGCCGTGTGTTAATCGCATTAGGCGTGTTGGGCATTTTTGAGCTGGGACTAAAACATTGATATCGCGACACTGCGACGACACCAGCTTTTGTCCATTAAAAGACATCAACGCGTTGATTACGTGGTGCGTGGAGTAAAAGGCAGCAACGCGTTGATTACTGCGGTGCCAATTTTTTTTTCAAGTTTTCACTTCTGTCACACACTGGCACTCCCGGAGTGCCAGTGTTTTTTTTTCGGTCTGCCGTATCTAAGGGCGTTTTTCCACTGCCACCGTCAACAGGATGTCAACGAGAACGAGATGATGGCGCTAAAGTAGCGATACATACATTTACTATGGCTAAGTGTCCACCGCACGTTTGTATCCGAGCGCCGGGATCCCGGCTCCCGAATTTTTGAAGTGAAAACTTCTTTAGGCGCGTTGGGCATTTTTGAGATGAGACTAAACCATTGATTTCGCGACACTGTGACGACATCAACGTGTTGATTACCGCAGTGCCAATTTTTTTTCAAGTTTTCGCTTCTGTCGGCAATCCTGGAGTGCCACTGTTCTTTTTTTAGTAGTATCGTATAGGCGCGACGGGCCAATTTGCCGGCAATACAAAACACGTTTGATCTTGTCCACACACTGCCGTCGCACCGGCGCCGTTCACCCGGCTGTTGTTTCGTCTATCATAACATATTGAACCGCCGAGTTCGGTTGCAGTGGACAAACGATCGCCGTCAACAGGACGTAACGTGCGGTTCGAATAATCTCGTTTCTCGTTGACGGTGTTGGTGGACAAACACTTGTATATGCTGCCGATTCCGTGCTCTGTGATTGACACGAACTATAATTGCAAGTAGGTCATGCTGTTGTAAAAATATTAGTCAATCACTAAGGAAGGAGGTTAGTTAGTAAGTTATTAAAGTTAAAGTAATTAATAAAAATTCAAGTGATTGAAATGGTCATAATAATTTATGTTATTTGATTGAAATATACAATACTAGCTGACCCTGCAAACGTTGTTTTGCCATATAAATGTTTGGGGTGAACCATCTTTATCCTACCTACCCTACCTACCGAGATTGTCATCAAAAATCATGCAAGCCTAGTACTTTTTGTTAGGAATTATGGCATAATACCTGGATTTCATAAATGCATAATTTATAAAAACATAATTTTTCTTCATATCTTTTTTTTTTCTTAAATTAAGATGTAAGCTATCCTATCTTTCAAGTTGGATCAAACTGCACATGGTGTGCAAATTTGATTAAAATCGGTTAAGTAGTTTAGGAGTCCATCGCGGACAAACAACGTGACACGTAATTTATATATATTAAGAAGATTAAACCCTAATAATAAACCCCCTAATGTCAAACTTTTTTGGATTGAATACGAGGCTTTTGGCTACTTTTGTATTGAGTGTATTTTATGTTTAGTTTTTTAAAATGTGCGTTTTGTTTGTGCAGAATAAACAAGTTTTTTTTCTTTTATTTTTCTTCTTTCTAATAATATTAAACAAACGTAATAAAGATATTTAGACGTTCAAAAGTGCCTTAAATGGGCCTATTTAAAATAAATGATTTAACTATGAGTTAAACAAAAATCCGCCAATTATAATTAATAATAATAATAATTTCTTTATTAACATTTCAAAGTCACAAACATCTGAAAACGTAATACTCGCTTTATGTTAGTTTCCTTTGTTTCTTCGTGTACCTACTCATAATAAATTGTCAATAAATAATAACTATTGCTTAATACACTAAAAATTAAAGAGCAAACCAGTCCCTACAGTAAATTATCCATAAAACATCAAACAACAAAGTAATTAACAGAAATGTGTCCCAAAAATAATTACATTGTTCGTTTAATTTGCGTCCGAAATCGAAAATTGATTGGTAATTAATATTTAATAACAATGTCTGTGTAAAGTCTGTCTGTCTGTCCGTTCTGGATGGGAATTACAACGATGGATAGTAATTGATTGAGTGCCGCTGTTTTAAAGGTGTTCCCTTTAATTGCGTTTTGAGGATGTAATTATAAAGTTTATTGCGGAAATATTTGTTAGTCAATTGTGGTAAAATATCAGTCTTTGATTGTATTGTTGGAGTAGAACAGGAGTTGGTGACCACGCCTGCTTGTTGTTAAAATGTGACCTTATCAAATAACTTCTCCCGCTCTGGGTGGAGCGGGAGGTTGTGTCAGACTCTTATTGACTAAAACCCACCCGTGTTACTTCGGTTGCCCTGTTGCCGGGGGCCACGATTTCCCTATCGGTTTTCTTCGAACCGGGCAGGCATTGGCCCTAGCGGACCCCGTCAATTCTGCTGACATCTCTTTGAGGCGCGCGTGGAACACAACGCGCCGTCGACCCGGGCTTGGTCCTTATCGGACGGCGAGCTACCCATTGCTTACCGTCCGCAAGCCCGCGTCTACGGTGGCCGGAAATCGGCTCGCGATTCCTGCCCCGGGCGTCTCCTTCTATTGCGGTGGTTAGGGGCGTGAGGGCGCGAAATTTGCCTCTCCCTCACGCGTTCCGCCTCCTCCTTCGCGAGCATTACCGCTTCGCAGAAATCTTACCTTACCATTAAACTTATCTTAACTTCGAAGACAAGTGACATCCACTAACTCGCACTGGACCCACGTGGTAGATTAGCTCACTCCATCTCACAGAGAGTAGGCCTGTGTCCCAGCTGTGGTAACATTATAGGCTAATTATGATATGCTAACTTAAAATTATACTTATCAATTCAAAACTTAAAATTGTAAAACTCAATACTCAGAAATTGCACAAGCGCTATGTAACTACGTCACTATACTTTAGAGGATCAAACTGTTTCTCTTTAACACAAGTTTTCATAACCTAGCTAGGAGAGCAGTGGTCATCCACACAATTGTAGATAATTATAGTAATTATTTTGT
The DNA here is from genome assembly GCA_963680765.1 of Agrochola lychnidis. Taxonomy (NCBI): domain Eukaryota; kingdom Metazoa; phylum Arthropoda; class Insecta; order Lepidoptera; family Noctuidae; genus Agrochola; species Agrochola lychnidis. The sequence continues at coordinate 2,591,922 of OY796869.1, read as the reverse complement.
AAAATTAGAACTTTATTTGAGGTAAACTTAACCAAAAAAAAGAATACAAACATAAAAAAGTACAACTTTGGGGAAAACATTTATGCGTCACATCCACGCAAAAAGGCCATCGCTCAGCATAATGCTGCGACCCTATGCGAGACAGAGCCCCAGCGCTGGTTTTCAGCGACAGCCGGCGTTGATGTAATGACGTCAACCGGTGCAGCATACAATGAGATACACAATATTTAATTCAAATGTTTATATAAATATTATATTGATAATATTTTATTATTATTTATTAATATTATATTGATGGCAATAGGCTCGCCCCCTATTACATGGGACTTAAACATAACTGGCGAAATGTGGGTGTACTGTGGAAACCTCGACCCCTGTCATACAGGATGTCCTAGTTCAGGGGTCGAGACCTCATTGATGTAATGTGTACTGAAGTTTTGGAAATAAATTACTATTACTGTAGGTACACCTCTGCCTAACCCTTCGGGGATTACAGGCGTGATCCTATGTTATGTGATGTTGTGTTATATTTAAAATGGCAACATTCCGTTCAGCCAACAACGACTCATGCGCCGCCGACTTAAAGCAAGTAATCTGCATACTACAATCCTTAGTTTAACTAAAAATTTATATTAGTATTGTTGCGTGTTGGCGAGTTTAGACCATTATGTCCCCGTAAAAGTGTCCCCAAGATGTTTTCAAAACTATGCAAAGTAGGTAAGTAATATCTAGTACCTTTAAAAGTAAGTAAGTATCTTTAAAATTAAATGAAGAAGAAATAGTAATAATTGGGCAGTCACACCAATTTTATGTTAACAAAAAATTATGACCAAACCTTTTAACCCGTTCCTAAACATTAGTTAAGTTTTATTATTTGTACCTAATTCATTAACCAAACAATTAATATTCCTGTTAAATATATAATAATTCCATTAATCTATTACTATTAACGTATTAGTGTGTATTCAATTAATTACTTCGAGCTGAATAAACACGTTGGTAAAAACGAATTTTATTTTGCAGGGTTATATTGTATTTATTTTGAAAATTTTCCCATTTTAGCATGTACTTACTGTTTCTCTTATTCTCTGTGGTCTAGTGGTTAGACCATCTGTCTCAGACCCAGAAGTCGCGGGTTCAATTCCCAGTGGAGGTTAACTTTTCTGCTTGGATTAGTTAGTGGTAGGGCTTGTTCTAAGTCCCACCATCTTATCTAAGTCTGTCACTATAACAACAATTTTAACAGCATGTGGTTGTGTTTCGGCAGTTAGTGGTAATATAGCCAGTTCTTCTGTGGTTCAGGATTCCGGGTGAAACTCCTTCGACCTGATCATCACTTACCATCAGGTGAGATGCAGGACAAGAATTTCCCCGTTGTAGTTAAGAAAATAAAATAAAGTTGTTGGAGATTAGAGGGGGTTATAGAGGAGCTCGTGGCTAAGTAATAACAGCCGCACGGGGTAATCCACCAGGTTAAGCTACGCTTGCCGGGGTTGGTCCGTGGATGGGTGACCATCTTTACATATTGAGACTCCTCCGTGCCTCGGAAAGCACATTAAGCCGTTGGTCCCGGCTGTCATTCTGTGGATCTTTGACAGTCGTCACGGGTCGTCAGAAGCCCGAAAGTCTGACAACCAGTCTTACCAAGGGGTATCGTATTACCCAGTTACTGGGTTGTGGAGGTTAGATAGGCAGTCGCTCCATGTACTGGTATTCAGCTGCATCCGGTTAGACTAGAAGCCGACCCCAACATAGTTGGGAAAAGGCTAGGCAGATTGATTTTTTGTTATTTACAATGTTTATGGCAATGTGCAAATAGTAAAATCATAAGTGTCATGTACGGTGCAAGTAAAAATGAACCTACAAGTGCTTAATAATTTCTTTTCAGGACTGAACCAAATAGCTTATGATAATTGAAGTGAAACTTCTTTAGGTGCGTTGGGGCATTTTTGAGATGGGAAAAAACAATTGAACTCGTGACATCGTTACCGACACCTCATTTTTGTAAAAACGATTGTGTTCTTTATTCAAATAAAAGATTTTTTTAAGGCTAGGCAGATTGAAAGTTGTTGAGGATTCAGTGATCTACAATGAAACTCCGGTATCGAGGTATGTAAGTGTGATTTGGTATCATCACACACGTCTACATACTCGTAACTACATATTATATAACAAACTCCCCCCGCCGCGTCTGTCTGTCTGAACGCGATAAACTCAAAACTACCGAATGGATTTTTATACGGTTTTCAACAATGGACGGGGTGATCCATGAGAAAGGTTTAGGTGTATTCATTAAGGTTTTGTGTAAAAAAATCATGCCAACTGGGAGCTTCACTGGCATGCGCCGCGTAAACCTATACCGTCTTATTCCAAAACACGGTCTAAATTTGGTACTGGGATTAGTACTAGCTTTAGTCCCATTACTAAATAAAACGTTATTATAAAATGAAGTTTATCTATAGTTCCTCAACTATCTATGGTACTAAAGTTAGTCCGCCGAGTCCCCTAGTTTATCTTTGGTACTTATTTATTTGACGTTTGCGTTGATTATTGTTGTGTGTCAAATAATACAAAAATCGTTAAAAATGGATATTAATATGGTTATGTTGATGGATTTTGAAGATTTGGATATGCTGGAGACGTCTCGGCAATTTTACAGACTTCGTCGTCGTGTGAATCCTTTTGAATTGAGTGACGAAGATTTTAGAATAAGTGTAGGTTCACAAAACGTTTTGGAGAAAAACTAGTGGATTTTTTACATGAGGATTTATCCCACGACCCTCGAGGATGCTCATTGAGTCCTGAAGTGCAAGTGGTTTGCGCATTACGCAACTGGGCTCGCCATTAAGTATGTAAGTACCTAACCTTGGTCAATACTAACCATTTGACAAAATCCAAATAATATACTAATGTTATTGTTTTATTCGTAGATTCAAGACGATACAGCTGATTAACATGGTGTGTCTCAACCAGTTTTCAGCAAAACATGTAAAAACTCGTCACGGATGTCCCGAAGATTTATAAAATGCCTATTACTCCAAATAAACAGGAGGAAAGCATTAGGAAATTCCGCTGTATTGCTTATTTTCCTACAGTAATTGGGCCAATAGAATGGACACATATTCACACACAGACACATTTCCTACATAAATAATGTAAAGTATCTAAAACTGATCAATTTTAATTAAATTTTATATGAACTGTATATGAAATTTTATTTACCAATGCATCGCTATCATAGTCATTTAACATCACGCCTGTTTTCCCCGAAGGGTTAGGCAGAGGTGTACCATATAAATAGTACCTACACCCACATTTCGCCAGTTATGTTTGTCTCATGTAATAGGGGGCGAGCCTATTGCCATCAACCGAGCACAAATCCAGGATCCAGACAACTTCAATGACATGAGGAGCAATCATCATTATTTCCAAGTCCTCAGGAGAAGGTGATGGTGGTTTTTCACCACAGGTGTCTTTGTTTGTTCCCTTCTTTACGTAGATAAGTTGGATTCAACTCGTGAACAAACCATGTCACAGTAAAGCTGTAGTAATATATTATAAACTCCTCGGTCAATATTGAACGTCACATGTTAAGAAGAAACTAAATTGTCAGGATTGATCGTGTCATTGTAACCATTATGTTAAATTTTGTTAAATAAAACCTAAATACGGGTATATTCTTTTACTACAATTTATTTAACAAAATGGAAAAATATCTACGACCAGAACGTTTCGACGGAGACCCGTCCTCAAGCCAAGATTTGTCCCCTCAGTGGACACATTGGAAAAGCACATTTGAAAATTTTCTGACAGCTATAAGTACCAATGAGAAAACTATTGCAAACGAAACTAAATTTCGATTACTAACTAATCATCTGTCCCCTACGACTTTTGTGCGCATACAGGATTGCACTGATTACGATATTGCTATAAAGAGACTTGATGCATTATTTCTGAAGCCACCTAACGAAATATATTCCAGGCACAGATTAGCAAAACGAGCGCAACAACCAGGTGAGTCCATCGACCAGTATCTACAAGCCTTGAAACTGCTCTCAAAAGAATGCAATTTTAAACAAGTGACCGCTGAACAAAATGAAAGTGATTTTATTAGAGACGCTTTCATATCCGGACTTTTATCGTCCACAGTCCGTCAAAGACTGTTGGAAAATAGCACCCTCACATTAGACGACGCATTCAAGCAGGCCCGTGCTCTAGAGATGGCGCGAATACACAGTGATGATTACCAGCAACCTAATACTAGTACCTTTGTCAATGCGATCCCCATTAACAATCAGAGAACACACATCCAAGAACTATGCTATTTCTGTGGAAACAAGAGACATACACGGCAAAACTGTCCGGCTGCTGGTACAACCTGCCTCAAATGTGGAAAAAGGGGGCATTTTGCAAAAGTGTGCAAAAGTGTAGTGACTGCGCCACCACAACGAAGTGCTTTTACTGATGCCATAGACGAACCGATCAAACATATGGAAAATGGAGAGTCGCAGAAATTGTTATCATGTATCGTGGCCGCTACAACTGATCTTGATAAAGCTATGATACCGATAAAAATAAACGAATTATTTATAGCCAGAGCATTGATTGACACAGGGAGTACTGCTAGTTTTATAGACAGCCGACTAGTTTGTCAACATAACATACAAAAGAGCTCATGCTATCAAAATGTCAGCATGGCAGCTTCAAATTTAAACACAAAGGTAGATGCACTGTGCTCCGTCAATATTGATCTGCAAGGTCATAGTTTTCAAGCGAACCTATTAATAATGGAGAACTTATGTACGGATGTCATAATTGGTCATGATATTCTTAAGAGATATAATACATTAGAAATGCATTTCGGCGGATCTGGAGCTCCCCTGAAATTATGTGCACTATCTCAAGCCAATATCGATCCAATCTGCTTATTCCCGAATCTCTTACCAGACTGCAAGCCTATAGCTGTTAAGTCACGACGATACTCAGATAGTGACATGCAGTTTATTCGTACTGAAATAAGGAAATTACTAGCTGAAGGGATTATAGAACCTAGCTCGTCACCATGGAGAGCACAAGTGCTTGTAACTACAAATGAAAATCATAAAAAAAGGATGTGTATAGACTACTCTCAGACTGTAAATAGATACACGCAACTAGACGCTTACCCTTTACCAAGTATTGAACAAATAGTTTCTAAGGTGGCCAAACATAGTGTCTACAGCAAAATTGACTTAAAAAGTGCCTACCATCAGATTCCAATTCTTGAAACAGAAAAACCTTATACAGCATTTGAAGCAGAAGGTAATTTATACCAATTTCGAAGAATACCTTTCGGGGTTACCAACGGAGTAGCGGTTTTTCAAAGAACTATCAATAATATAATTTCGAAAGAGAAACTTATAGGAGTATACGCATATTTGGACGACATAACAGTCTGTGGAACAACCCAAGCTGACCACGATCAAAAACTGCAACGTTTTCTTGATATTGTGAAACGGTATAACCTTACACTGAATCTTGAAAAGAGTGAGTTTTCATTGAAAGAGATAAGTATTCTAGGATATACTATAAACAACGGAGTAATTAAACCCGACCCAGATCGTCTACGTCCACTATTAGAGTTGCCTCTGCCTTCTGACTCGGCATCGCTCAGGCGAGCATTGGGATTATTTGCCCACTATTCTAAATATGTGCCAAGATTCTCTCATAAAATTCAATCCCTCGTTTCGCAAGGCACATTCCCTCTCGATTCCGAGGCTGCAAACGCTTTTAACGCTCTAAAGCAAGAGATAGCCAATTCAGCAGTAAACGCGATTGATGACAACATACAATTTGTTGTTGAAACAGACGCTTCAGACTATGCTATCGCGGGAACTCTGTCACAAGAAGGCAGACCTGTTGCGTTTTTCTCAAGAAGCCTTCACAGTAGCGAGAGGAATCACCCAGCCATAGAGAAAGAGGCCGCGGCTATAGTCGAATGTCTTCGAAAATGGAGACAATTCCTCATCGGACGAGAGTTTAAACTGATAACTGACCAAAAATCAGTCGCATTCATGTTCAATCAGCAACATTCGTCGAGAATTAAAAATGACAAAATACAACGTTGGCGATTAGAACTTTCTGAATACAATTTTGACATAGTTTATCGCCCAGGGAAGGAAAATATAGCAGCTGATGCTTTATCAAGAGCCAATGCACCATTAGTAGCCTCTGTACACAGTTCAGAAAATGCACTCAAAGAACTGCATAAAACCTTGTGTCATCCTGGAGTAACAAGAATGCTTCATTGGGTTCGTAGCAAAAATTTAGCTTACTCCACTGAAGAGATAAAACGTATTACTGCGAATTGTTCTATATGTGCAGAAGTAAAACCTCGTTTTCAACAAAACATGGGAAAACTAATAAAAGCAATGGCCCCATTCGAAAGAATATCGATAGATTTTAAGGGTCCACTTCCCTCAGATGGGACTGGGAAGAATCGATATATTCTTACAATTGTGGACGAATATTCTAGATTCCCATTTGCATATCCCTGCCCAGACTTGAGTACAAACACGGTAATTAATAAACTGACCGATTTATTCTCTATATTTGGAATGCCAACTTATGTACACTCAGATCGTGGTACTTGTTTTCTTTCAAAGGAGATGAAAGACTTTCTTCACCAGAAGGGCATTGCTACGAGCTACACTACACCATACAATCCTCAGGGTAATGGACAAACGGAGAGATACAACGGAATTATTTGGCGAACAGTACAATTGGCTCTGAGAAGCCGTGATCTGCCTGTAACCAAATGGGAGTCAGTTTTAACTCAGGCTCTGCATTCTATAAGATCACTTCTTTGCACGGCTACAAATAGTACGCCCCATGAGCGGATGTTTTCTCATGCCAGGAGATCCTCCAGTGGTCAGTCGATGCCTACATGGCTAAATGTCCCAGGGAAAGTATTAATGCGAAACCATAATCGAACCAGCAAATATGATCCACTGGTCGAAGAAGTAGAGACTCTGGAAAGTAACCCTCAACATTCTCGTGTGCGTTTGAGCAGTGGTAGAGAAGTTGTCGTGTCTAATCGACACCTAGCTCCTGCTGGGGAATCTCTAGAAACGGATGGATCTGATTCCAATGAGGACGACGAATTCATCGATGCAGTCGATGGCGATGATCGCAACACAGATGGCCAACGACATTCCCAGAATGAAATGATTCAGCCACAAAACATCACGCCAGAGACTCTGCGTCGTTCTGAAAGAGTACGACGCCCACCTGCTCATCTAAATGACTACGTGACACAATAACTAAGCCCAGGAGAATGTAGTAATATATTATAAACTCCTCGGTCAATATTGAACGTCACATGTTAAGAAGAAACTAAATTGTCAGGATTGATCGTGTCATTGTAACCATTATGTTAAATTTTGTTAAATAAAACCTAAATACGGGTATATTCTTTTACTACAAAAGCTCAACACACACACAAGGCGGGTTTGTCGGGCACGGGTTAGAACGACAGTACGGCGGGCTTGTATATATTGTAATTCCTTGTTGTATTATATGGATGTCAGCACATGAATTTTGGCCGGCTGGAGTTGTGTTTAGATGTTACAGAGAAGCATAACCAAAACTAAACTCCCGTGTGGTGGGAATACGTTTTTGTTGTTTATACTTGAGTGTACACTGAATTTATTTATGAGTCAGTAAGGTATTTATGTAAAGGTTCTTTTATCACTAGAAACAAATGATATCCCTACCTACTATTATTATTGTACCACCAACATGATGCACTGTTTTAAAAGCATTAAAAGAAACGAAAGATTTCAAATGTTTTAATTTTAATTTTTTCAATGTAAATCTTATATAACTAAAAAAAATACTACACGTAAACAATACATTATACACAATATTCACAAGTTCACACGAATAGTCGTCATGTATCGCGCGCTATCCGCGAGCTTAGGAATCACCATTTCACCTCTCGCCCAGTCTTCATGATTTTCGATAGATGTTTGTATGTAAGTACAGCAGCGTTGGTGCAGTAGCCAGTGCCGCACTTTTTACGAAAACCACACTTCTTCTTTTTCTCGATCTTGATAACCCTTGATGTTATTGTGATAGTCATCAACTCACTTACATATAATAGCATTGTTATTTCAGTCATTCTGTTTTTGTAAAATTACTTAATATATGTAGATAGCCAAAGTAAACAAACAATAAAATTATGACTTAATTGATGTGACATCTTATCGTTGACATTGACAATTAATCAGCCATGCATTCCGTTATACGATATATGTATCAAGGAGAACTTATTTCAATGTTAATAATAAAATATAAGTTGGATAGGTATATTAACATCTTATTTTAAACATAAAACATTGTAAATATCCCGTTGTAAATAACTTTTGTGGTATATTAATTGTTGTAAAAATGTTTGTGCTCGCGAGGTCTACTGTTCGCAGAAATACTAGTATTATCAACATTTAGAGAAACAGAACGTTGCTTCAAATAAAACCTGTGTGAACGAATGAAAGAATGCCATTTTTGTTGCTTATCTGTGGATATTATTTGAACCATGAACCTTCTTTGGTACTAACTGATCCTCGAAAAGTCTTCGTTTTGTAATAAGGACGCTTTTTGAGTCTGGTGCTAGCTTTATTACCATAACAATCCTAGACCTATAAGTCTTGGTTTAAACCAGTACCTAAGCAGTTTTTTGTAATAAGACGGATAGAGTTATATGAAAATAGTGTATTACGGAATTAATAATTTTTTTTACCTGGATTACCACATAGGGTACTTTTAAATCTTGGTAGTACTTTCCCGTGGGATATTTTCCAACATCGACGCGGGCGAAACCGCGGGCAAAAGAAAATAAACTATATTTTACAATAAAAATTTGCGGAGAGTACAAGTTCGCGATGATATACAACATACAACAACATACGATCCGTGAGGGTGTTGTAAGGTATCGTACTGAGAGTATATTTATGTGGTAATTTTCAGGAAAATCGAAAAAAATAATATCGTCCCATTTTTTTTCAATGGGGAATTTTACCGGGTTATTACATGGGGCCCTTTCCAATCCCTTGGAAAGGGCTACGCATCCACATCAATGGCGAGTATATCACTAACCTTCGGTTTGCCGATGATATAGTTATCATTGCTGAGACCATGGAGGACCTCAGTACAATGCGCCAGTGATGACCTATGGTACTGAAACGTGGTCGCTCACAATGGGCCTTATCAGAAGGCTAAAAGTCACCCAAAGGGCAATGGAGAGGGCTATGCTTGGAGTTTCCTTACGTGATCGAATCAGAAATGAGGAGATCCGCAGGAGAACCAAGGTAACTGATATAGCCCGAAGAATTGCCAAACTTAAGTGGCAATGGGCAGGGCACATTGCTCGCAGAACGGATGGCCGATGGGGCCGAAAGATTCTGGAGTGGCGACCACGTACTGGACCTTCCACCTGACGCAGGTCCTCACCGGACACGGCTGCTTTGGGAGGTTCCTGTTCAGGATAAGGCGGGAGGAAACACCCGGGTGTCACCATTGTGTGGATCGGCCTGAGGACACGGTGGAGCATACGGTGGAGGTCTGCCCGGCTTGGGCGGAGCAACGCCGTGTCCTCGTAGAGGCGATCGGCGGCGGTGATCTCTCGCGTCCGGCCCTGGTTCAGGCCATGGTACGGAGCGAGAGGAAATGGCAGGCCGTCACCTCCTTCTGCGAAGCGGTAATGCTCGCGAAGGAGGAGGCGGAACGCGTGAGGGAGAGACAAAGTTCGCGCCCTCACGCTCCTAACCGCCGCAGGAGGAGACGCCCGGGGCGGGAATCGCGAGCCGATTTCCGGCTACCGTAGGCGCGGGCTTGCGGACGGTGAGCAGTGGGTAGCTCGCCGTCCGATAAGGACCAGGCCCGGGTCGACGGCGCGTTGTGTTCCACGCGCGCCTCAAAGAGATGTCAGCAGAATTGACGGGGTCCGCTAGGACCAGTGCCTGCCGGGGGTTCGAAGAAAACCGATAGGGAAAGCGTGGCCCCCGGCAACAGGGCAACCGAAGGAACACGGGTGGGTTTTAGTCAGTAAGAGTCTGACACGCCCTCCCGCTTCACCCAGAGCGGGAGAAGTTATTTGATAATTTCCCACCCAAAAAAAAAAGGCCTCTCACAAGTTGGACCGATGACCTTGTGAAGGCCGCAGAAATACGCTGGATGCGGAAAGCACAGAATCGGTCGAAGTGGAGGTGCTTGGGGTTGGCCTATGTTCAGCAGTGGACGTCTTTCGGCTGAAATTATGATGATGAATGATTACATGGGGCGCGGGCGGTCGTCGTTTAGCAGGTGTTTACAAGTCATAACTTATGACCTTATGACCCTGTAGAAAATTTGCAAATTTTTCATGAATTTTGGGTAATTTTGGTACTAAAAATGTGATTTATAAATAGCAATTACTTTTTATTTTCAATAATAATTAGATTTTTTATTACTTTTAGGTAATTTAGTTGCAGTACCTACGAGCCCCTTTCGGATGGGACAAGGTTTTTTTTACATATTGTATATGGTGAGAAGAAAATTCTCAGTACGGTGCGGCGCCTGGCCCTTAAGAATAGCAAACGCGACACATAAACACACACACACTACACATCTTCACAATTAATGATGGAGGCGTAAAACTTATCAAACATTGTTTTATATTTCCTCATTCCCAAGGAAGCTTTTATGAACCACCAAGTTTAAACTGATCCCTCAAAAACAGTAGGATCTTAACCGTAACGAAATCACTTACAGTATAATGAAAATTGAAAGCTTAAAATCAGCGAAAGTGACTAGTACAAAATTAAATTAGTAGGAAGTTTTCGCTAGAATGACCTTCAAACGACCTACGACCAATTTGGCAATACCCAAGTTATAGAAATTAATAAATTTGGTAAAATGTAGAGGCTCAAAGGACGCCATAGCTTTGGTAATAGTCTTTATAAATTGTAATGTTACGTTAGTTAATTTCTACCCGATTTCGAAGCTAAAAGGAAAGTTATGAAGTTTGTGCCTCTTTGGGAAATTATTTTGATTTTGTACTGAGGAAGTAGAGGCTTCTCATTTTTAGGGTTCCGTAGTAAACAAGGAACCCTTATAGTTTCGTCATGTCCGTCTGTCTGTCTGTCTGTCTGTGTCTGTCTGTCTGTCCGCGGTCTAGCTCCGAGACCCTTAGTACTAGAAAGCTGTAATTTGGCATAAGTATACATATTAATTACGTCAACAAAGTGGTAAAAGAAAAATTCTGAAAAACAGTTTTTTTTACACGTAAAGTGGTGATGTTTTATTTTTTATTTTTTTAACCCATAGTGAGGGGTATCATTGGAAAGGTCTTACAAAAACATTATGAGTTTGTGAAAACCATTTTTGGATTCAGGGATCCGTTTGCAAAATATTAAGCTTCAAAGTGCTAATTTTTGTTAGAGTCAAGTGTCCCCCCCCCCTGCCGGCTAAATGGTTGGTTTTGGGTGTGTGAAAAAAATCACAACAGTAGTTTATATAACGAAATTAAAAGGAAAACTATCACAGCTAAGTAGGCTTTACAAGTTAACGAGTAATAATTGACCAACTTAACTTTGCAGTTGCAAAAACATGTTTTCCCATACATTCCGTATGGGAGAACATATTATTCAACTACAAAGTTGAGTTTGTTTTTGGGATAAATTCATCCCAACTACGGAATCCTTCATTGTGCGTGGTCCGACACGCACTTGGCCTGTTTTTGTTGTGATTGACGGTCTAACGTCTGTCTACTCCTTTGGGAAATACAGTTTAAATACGTAGAAAGAAAATTTGTTTATAGGCTGGTATGAGTAACCGAATAACCACCTTAGACTACTTGAAAAAAAAAAACGAAAACAAAATTTGGGTATCATATGAGGCCAGTGAGGATTAAGGGCGTTTGTCCACTACAGCCGTCACCAGGACGTCACTAACGAAGTTATTCGAATCGAGCGTGACTTCTCGGTGACGGCGATCGTGTGTCCACCGCGACTGAATTCGGCATCCTAACTATAATATTATAAATGCGAAAGTCAGTTTGTTTATTATCCTTTCACGCTAAAACGGCTGAATGAATTTGGGTGTGGGTAGACCATGACCTGGATAAGGATATAGGGTACCTTTCATCCCGATATTCCCATGGGATCAAGACTCATGCGGGTAAAAACCGGGCGAATGGCGCGGTACGACGGCAGTGTGTGAACAAGATCAAACTTGGTTTGTATTGCCGGCACATCGGCCTGTCACAATCTCGGACCAAGTTCTAGCGGTCGCGCCAAACTACTCGAAAATTCGGGGGCCGGGACTCCGGCGCTCAGGTGACGGACGTGCAGTGGACTCGCGGCCATAGTACATGTATGTTTCGCTACTTCGGCGCCGTCATCTCGTTCTTGTTGACATCCAGTTGACAATGGCGGTGGACAAACGGCCTTCGGGCTGTTACTGAGAATTTTCTAATAGAAAAACTTAATAACGCTAGACTTAACGTCTCATACATTTCGGTCCAGTAGGTATTGAAGTTTTGTAAACAACCTTTCAACTTTCAAACTTTTTTTCAAATAAAATTTGACCTTTCTGATATACGCCGGTTAAGTACAGCAATATCAAGCGATTTTATTTTCGCTAACCCATCTAAATCGTACCGTGTTGATGTATACGCTCTCAAAATAAATGCGCATAAAAATGGAGGGTATAAACAGCTGATTTCGGATTCCGTTTTCCGTGTACGTTTCGAGCAAATCGGGAGATTTTCAGATTGGTTTGGGGATAGACACTTATCATCAGGATTGGTTCCTTGTAAGGTAGAGATATTATTTGATAAACAATACAATATCTAAGGGTTTTTTTCGGTGTCAACGAAAAGCTTAAACTGCTGGGTCTAGAAGAATGAAATTTCGCACAAGAGCTTATATAAGCAAGGATTTTTAAAACTTCACCCCTTTCGGGGGGGTGAGTTATAGGGGAAGAAAGTTTGAATTTGAAAAGGAAGTTCGTAATTTTTGCCGATAGAAAATGCCATCGGGCACACGCCTTGTATACTTATAATATTCTATCTATCTAAGCATGTTCACGACCGGCGGCGGGGTAACTGCACACACTAACAGTAAGAATGGCTTTCATTTTGACAGTTCAACAACAGTCATTGCGATATTTAGGTACGTTGTTGAGCAAACAAATTTTTGAACATTTGTGTAATGTATTAGCAATATCCTTCAAAATCATTCAAATTGTGATTGAAAGTGTTTTACGCAATTAGGGTGCCACTGCATAGGACCAACCTTTTCTTGAACTCGACGTGCCATTCATAGGACCCGATTTATTGTCGAACAACAAATAATAATGCATTTGGGCACTTGAGCAGCAACCAATCAATCTGCCTAGTCTTTTCCCAACTATGTTGGGGTCGGCTTCCAGTCTAACCGGATGCAGCTGAATACCAGTATTTTACATGGAGCGACTGCCTATCTGACCTCCACAACCTAGTAACTGGGTAATACGATACCCCTTGGTAAGACTGGTTGTCAGACTTTCGGACTTCTGACGACCTATAACGATTGTCAAAGATCCAAGAATACACACACACTGACACTTGGGCAGCAACCATAATTATTTAATTCAATAATTAATGTATTAATAATTGTTGTACAAATTATTGGCCACATTACTTAAACACCGACATACAAACATTTTACGCAAATTAAATGATTATAAATTAATATCATAAGTGTAATCTTGTTTAATGTTATTGAAAATTCAAAGTTAAATAATGTGGTTTTATATTTACAAAAACAAATATAGTACTGTTTTTATAGTATTAAAGAATTTATGAATTCTAGAACAAATAGGAAAATTGCAGGACATGTAAATTACATTTGACATTTTTATTTTAAGCTATTGACATAATATTTTGTAATTTAATTTCCAATTTAATTTTTATGTTTTATTTTTGTAAGTCGATTTTTAGAAAATTTGTAATTGAATTATTTTTATTTGACATTTGTAATTTGATAATTTAGACAATTCTTGATTTAGTACTTATTTTTTCTGACATTGGAATTTAATTATGTTGTTAAATTAGAATCATTGTTATTGTCACAAAATTTGCATGCCGAATTTTGTTGGCGGAATATGTAGAACTATTGTGTATTTGTTATAAAATCTGTAAAATACCATATTTCAGGCAAATAAATGAATCTATCTATCTACCTATTGTGATTATTATTTCTTTACTAGGCCTTTGAGGATTGATTTCAGGAAATTAGTATGAGCACTGATCACCATATTTGCTCAAATGTGTTGGCGATTTCCTACCATAAAGTTCACATTTCCTTGCGTTGTTTTTCCTGTACATACTGCGAGTCAGTGTTACCTTAGTAATTTTGAAAGTACCTATGCATTGAAAAAGTAACATTGCAACATGCCAGAACACACAACCTGTAGTGCTATTCTGTAAAAAAATCTCACCGTGATAACTTAGGTGAAGTGAGCTGCCAATAGTGTCAATCCATAGCAACTGACAGCTCACTCCACGCTCACTTCACCTAAGATAACACGGTGAGATGGTTACAGAAATTATAGGTAAGGACAATTTCAGACAATCTTAAGTTTTCCTGGACGAGTCTGGTATTTTTCATTGCCAAACAGAAAAGTTTGATGATTCAAAGGACACAGTGGCGAGCCTTCAGATAATTATTTGTATCTATGAGTCAGAGTTGGCATCTCCACGCGCACCAAACTTTCTTACGGACGAGGACCTACTAAAAAACACTTAACACAATTCAAAAACAGCATCTGTTGTTAGCCCCCCTAACACCTACAACTTCCGTAATATTTCACCATAAAATGGGCAAAACCTCTTCTAAAACTGTATTTATTAAAGCCATCTAGAGCAATCTAGGGCTCAACTTACGCCTTCTAGCTTGATGGGCATTAAAGTCTTGCCGCTTGAAAGTACTGTCCCGGAAATTTATACTACGACCACCCCTTTTCACCCCGTTTCACCCCTTTTGCTACCTCTGACGTCATGCCTTGTGAACTAGTGAACTATTTTAGCCAAGGTACTGCTGGTATTCAGTTTCATTTGTTTACGAAATTGTAAAGTTGGGTCTGCTTTAAAATTGTTTTAGGTGTAGAGGGGAATTATGTCAGAATGGCGAGCGATAGGTTGTGTGTTCGAGCCCCACTCGGTGGCATTAGTGCTTATAATATAATAGTAGGTCAAAAATCTAAAGGGGGCAGCGGGATACCAGTATTTTAAATGGAGCGACTGCCTATCTGACCTTCACAACCCAGTTACTGGGTAACACGATACCCCTTGGCAAGACTGGTTGTCAGACTCTCGGGCTTCTGACGACCCGTGCCGACTGTTAAAGGTCTATGAATGACAGCCGGGACCAACGGCTTAACGTGCTTTCCGAGGCACGGAGGGGTCTTGGTATGTTATGAATGGTCACTCATTCACGGACTGACCGTAGCAAGCGTTGCTTAACCTTGAAGATTGATCTGTGTGGTTGTTCTTATTTAGCCACGAGCCCCCTAGGCGAGCTTATAATAGTAGGAGCTCCATGTAAAATACTGGTATACAGCTGAGTTCAGGTAAGACTGGAAGCTGACCCCAACGTAGATCTTTCTTTCTTTATTTATTCATGAATTTGAGACAACCATACAGAGTAACTTAATAATAAGCCCGGGATAGAAATCGTTTAAAGTTATTTTGACAATAGGCAGGTCAACAGTTGAAGAATGTGAAATGGTAGATTGTAAAAAAGCGGCCAAGTGCGAGACGTACTCGCCCATGAAGGGTTCCGTAACAGCAAGTAACGATAAGTTTACGATTTATGACGTATTAAAAAAAAACTACTTGCTAGATCTCGTTCAAACCAATTTTCGGTGGAAGTTTACATAGTAATGTACATCATATATTTTTTTTAGTTTTATCATTCTCTTATTTTAGAAGTTACAGGGGGGGACACACACATTTTACCACTTTGGAAGTGTCTCTCGCACAAACTATTCAGTTTAGAAAAAAATTATATTAGAAACCTCAATATCATTTTTGAAGACCTATCCATAGATACCCCACACGTATGGGATTGATGAAAAAAAAATTTTTGAGTTTCAGTTCTAAGTATGGGGAACTCCAAAATTATTTGATTTTTTTCTATTTTTGTGTGAAAATCTTAATGCGGTTCACAGAATACATCTACTTACCAAGTTTCAACAGCATAGCTCTTATAGTTTCGGAAAAAAGTGGCTGTGACATACGGACGGACAGACAGACAGACAGACAGACAGACATGACGAATCTATAAGGGTTCCGTTTTTTAACGGAACCCTAAAAATGGTTTGGCTGTCTTTGGACTGATTCGCCGTATCCCCTCGTACTAGTATAAAACTGTATTACAAGATGATGTAAAAGGGGGTAAGCAGATTGATTGATTGAATAGTAGGTGCAAGCGTAATTGCTAAACGTGATGTCCTGGGTTCGATTTCTACTTAGGGCAGAGTACCTACTTCAGAAATATAAGTTTTGTTTTTTGTTCGAAGTTTGGGACTATGTATGTCCACGCCCTAAAATAACACTGAAACGTACTTCACCTACTTTGCAAAAAAGCGTAATGTACATTTATAAATGAAAACAAAATTAAAAAGTCGAACTGACACAACCCGACGTAAGCCACATCCAACCACTGTACTTTCAAAATAAGGGGTTTTTCAAAAACCAATTTTCTGTATAAACACCGGCTGGTGATCCTGCTGGGTTATTTATTATTTAAATATTATCCTTTACCATCCGTTTGTGGACCCTAATTGAAAAGCCGTTTCGTTAGGCCGCTTTCGAGATACCATAGGGAAGAGACGGAAGGAAGGGAAGAAAAGGGTTTAGGGGATTATAAGTGGGGATTATAAAGGGTACTTATAACTGTTTTAAACAAATTAATATTGGGGTGTAATTGTGTCATTATGGTCTGTCATACAGAGAGGGAACAGTATTGAACATGGTACTACGTTACATGGGTATAATAGCTTTTGCCCGTGGCTTCGTCAGTAATTACCCCCTGAAACGTACTAACGGGTTAAAAAGTATTCTGTGTGTTAATCCAGCTTATAATCTATCCGTGTACCAAATTTCATCTAAATCCGTTAAGCCATTTTTGAGTGATTGAGTTATAAACATCGAAACATACTTACTTTCACATTTAGAAGGATATAGCTGGGGTTGAGATATTAGGTCCGTGGGGTCCGAGTGCTCATCGAGTATTTCGGGATATATCGCCAAGCGGTTGATCGACTCTTCACGTGACCAGAGGGTTGGCCAAAGAATTAGCATTGCCATACAACGTGGCAATACTGACAGCGATGCGGACGAATTTTTTGATGCCCGATGAGCTGTTCCTATGTTTTATTTTTCCTCTGTATACTTGTATATAATTTATATATTTTAGTGTTAGATGTATATCGTTAAATAAATAATATATGCCGCCCTAAAATGATATACATGTGTCAGCTCGAAAATTTTAAAAGCACATTTATACAAAGCAATTCAATTGCTTTTGAATATTCTAATAAAAAAAACCGGCCAAGTGCGTGTCGGAACACGCACAATGAAGGGTTCCGTAGTTGGGATGAATTTATCCCAAAAACAAACTTAACTTTGTAGTTGAAAAATATGTTCTCCCATACGGAATGTATGGGAAAACATGTTTTTGCAACTGCAAAGTTAAGTTGGTCAATTATTACTCGTTAACTTGTAAAGCCTACTTAGCTGTGATAGTTTTTCTTTTAATTTTGTTATATAAACTACTGTTGTGATTTTTTTCACGCACCCGAAACCAACCATTTAGCCGGCAGAGGGGGGGGGGACACTTGACTCTAACAAAAATTAGCATTTTAAAGCTTAATATTTCGCAAACGGATCCCTGAATCCAAAAATGGATTTCACACAATTACAATGTTTTTAAAGGACCTTTCTAATGATACCACTCACTATGGGTTAACAAAGAAAAAAAAAAAACATCACCACTTTACGTGTATGAGAGGTACCCTAAAAAAAAATGTTTTTCATAATTTTGTTTTACCACTTTATTGGCGTAATTAATATGTATAACTATGCCAAATTACAGTTTTCTAGTACTAAGGGTCTCAGAGCTAGACCGCGGACAGACAGACAGACAGACGGACATGACGAAACTATAAGGGTTCCTTGTTTACTACGGAACCCTAAAACGCGAGAGGACAAATACATATTATGCATGTTTATTTACAAAAAACTTTAATGTTACTGCACTATGAAGATATCCGGGTTAACAGTTCTTACGTCAGTAGATAACTCAATTCCTTAGTAAACTTTGACTTCGTAGTTTTCGTCGTTCGTAACTTTTGCCCAAAATAAAACTTTCTTATATGTGACGTGTGTAACTTTGTGAAACTATGCCAAATTTTAACTTTGTAGGACCAAGTCTTACAAAGAAAGGCATTTAATATGTGACAGATAAGTTGGGTCGGGTGCATTTTCGTTCAGTCAGCATTCTGTACCTATTTCGAGTTAAGGGTTCGATTCTAGGGTTGACTGCCTCGTTGGTCTAGTGGTCGCAAGCGCTACTGCTGAGCATGAGATCCTGGGTTCGATTCCCGGGTCGGGCAAAGTGTTATTGGGTTTTTCTATCTGAAATTTCTCAGTAGCAGCTCGGAGTCTGGATTTGTGCCCGGTTGATGGCAATAGACACGCCCCCCTATTACATGGGACTTAAACATAACTGGCGAAATGTGGGTGTATCTGCTACAGGGACACCTCTGCCCAACCCTTCGGGGAAACAAGGC
The DNA here is from genome assembly GCA_963680765.1 of Agrochola lychnidis. Classification (NCBI taxonomy): domain Eukaryota; kingdom Metazoa; phylum Arthropoda; class Insecta; order Lepidoptera; family Noctuidae; genus Agrochola; species Agrochola lychnidis. Next base: position 2,573,067 of record OY796869.1, on the reverse strand, counting down.
GTGATGTTATGTTATGGTTCGATTCTCTCAATTGATTCAAAAATAAGAGTTTAGATTACATCATTTCAACCTGCATTGAAAGGGGCTCGTGAACATCGCGAGGAAACATGCCTGAGAGATATTTCTCGACGGCATGTGGAGCCAAGTCGAGAGGCCCATGGGCGGCTTTCAAACTCTGACACCAGGTTAGTCAATAATCATACAAAAAGAAGAAGAGGGTCTCGTGGCTACATAATAACAGTCGCAAGATTCGATCGATGGTTAAGCTATGCTTGCCGAGGTCGCTGCGTAGATGAGTGACCATCAATTAGATATCGAGACCCGTTTGTCATTTGTAGATCTTTGGGGTTGTCAGAAGTTTGAATGTATGACAACCAAGCCTTCCAAGCGGTATCGTGTTACCCATGAAATGAGCAGTGATAGCCTAGTGGTGTGACCGTCAGACTGCCAAGTCATGGATCTCGAGTTCGAAACCAAGACACCTCTGTCTTTTCGGATTCATGTGCGTATTGTTTAATTATCACTTGCTTCAAAAACGGTGAAGGAAAACATTGTGAGGAAACCGGCATGTCTGAGAGATATTTCTCGACGGCATATGAAACCAAGTCAGAGGCCCATGGGCGGCTTTCAAACTCTGACATCGGGTTTCACTATAACCACACGAAAAGAAGAAGACCCATGAAATGGGTTGTGGAGGTCAGATAGGCAGTTGCTCTATGTAAAATACAGGTATACGGTCGCGTTCGCTTAGATTACAAGCTGACCCAAACTTGGTTGGGAAAAAGCTAGGCAGATGATGATTATGTTGACTTGTGGGGAAGACCATGTATGAGACTTTTTCATCATCTTATTCACCCTCCTTCAGTCGATAACTAGGCAGTAGCCTTCTCTTTTCCTCACCATCCACCAGACATGGCAAAATCAATTCAAAATTCAAAAGTCATTTATTCAAACTAGGCTGAGAATCAGCACTTTTCGAGCGTCAAAATTACATAAGACAGTCCCCCAAAACGCCCACCCTTCACCACTTCCTAGTGCCTTTAGCTGGGAAGAAGAAGTGGCGCAACAAACTCCCCAGCTGCACAGCTGTCTGTTCAAGTTAGAAAAAATGATTCTATACAATAGTATGCAAAATGCATAATGTAAGTTCATTATGCAACACAAAACATAAATAAATAAATTATTCGCCATATGTCAGCTAGCACACGCCAATATACCAACCAAAAACATCGACAACTATACTCAAGCAGAAATAAAAAATAAAACTAAACGTAAACAGAACTAAATACTCGTATCTAAATAAAAGCCTCCAGGCATAAAGGGTGTGCCCGCTTACATAAAGCTATTTAAAGCTATAATTGGAAGTTATTATAAATGATAAACTAGGACCATCGAGGTAAAATAAATAAACAGTTAGTTACTAATTACAATAACAAAACCATGATCAGCAAGACGACCAGTCACCACATGCAGCACCCGTTCACGAGCATAACGCAAAACGCAATACTTTTTCAAAGCACATCAAACGTCTTTCCCAGCGCTTGGCATGTACTTATGTAGGTACTTCTAGCAATTTATTTTTATTCTTCATTTGTCCCATAAAATATAGATATGAGAGTTATAATATATTCCATACACGATGAACAATAAGTAGGCATATCTCTTATTTTACGATTTGAACAACATTAACAGAAACGTCGCCCATATTAATTATTTACGTGTTTGTGCCTCTGGGTTTATTTATATCCTCATGGGAGGAGGGAAGAAAAGGGTTCTTGCCTAAATGGGTACCGAGAGGATCTGTGAGGTCAAGCTGTGCTTAGCAGTCAGCACAATATAAATATGGACAGTAGTAGACAGCAGTAGTTTGTTGGTATATTGGCGTGTGTTAGCTGACATATAGCAAATAATTTAATTTCTTGTGTTGCGTAATGTTATTCTGCGTAAGTACTTTGAGAAATAAAAATAATAATAATATTCACATAGTCCTCACATTCACAATAATTAAAATAATATTGTGATCGATCAACAAGATCGATTAGCGCGCCGCGCAATGATAGTCGATGTTACCATTCCACATGACGAGAACCTCGTGAAAGCTGAGAAAGAGAAACAAATAAAATATCTCGACTTAGCACACGAGGTTGTTGACATGTGGAATGTGAGCTCGGCTATCCTTGTGCCGATTGTCGTAACGGCTAATGGCCTGATGGCCGAAAGCCTCGACCAACATCTCTCGAGGCTTTCGTTAGGCGGTTGGATCAAGCGCCTGATTCAGAAGGCAGTACTCCTCGATACAGCTCGCATTGTGAGGAGGTTCCTGTCTCTGCAGCCCTAACCACCGGTAGCTTGGACCCTGCTCCCGACACCGGCGGACCTCTATTTTTTATATTTTTAAATGTTTTTTTAATTCTTTTATTTTAAGAAATATTTAAAAATGTAACCTAATAGGAACCAAAATGAATAAACGACAAAATAATATAATACTTTATAAAGTAATCATGTCATTTTGAATATAATTTTCAACAATGTCAATGTGTTTATAAAACTGGTATATGTTGATTTTACATAATAATTAAAATGTCTAGTTCTATGGTTTATCACAAAGCTTAGCAGAGCGAGCAGTTCAATTCCAAGCTTTTATCTTCTAAATAATCTGAAATTTTATAGTACCCTTTGTTACAAAGTTTGGTTTTAAACAGCTTTTAAATCGTTTAATGGGTAAGTTTAATCAATGGGAAGTTTGTTGTAAAAGCGTATACATTGACCCATGAACGTATAATCGCCAACTATCAGGGGAGATAGTAGGTGGTCAACAATGTAAAAATTTAAAAGCGTGCCAAAGACATAGACGTACATACATATTTACTCTCGAAAAACATAACCTTTTTAATTATCAAATAACTTCTCTCGCTCTGGGTGGAGCGGGAGGGCGTGTCAGACTCTTACTGACTAAAACCCACCCGTGTTCCTTCGGTTGCCATGTTGCCGGGGACCGCGATCTTCTTTTCGGACTACTTCGCAACCCCGGCGCCCCTAGCGGACTTTAGCGAGTTCTGCTGACATCTCTTTGAGGCGCGCGTGGAACACAACGCGCCGTTGATCCGGGCTTAGTCCTTATCGGACGGCGAGCTACCCATTGCTCACCGTCTGTAAGCCCGCGCCTACGGATTCTGAATCCACCTGCGGCGTTAAAAAATTTGTCGAAAAAAAAAAACTGCTGTTTCATAGAAAAGTGTAATAACTACGTGGTTAAAATGTATGGAACAGCTGATATATATTTTTTAATAACCAACGAAAAATTTCAACCGGGTTCATAATCATGTAGTGAATCCATGGTAAAAGTTTTCGCGTCGATGTCCCTGCCACCCTGTATTGTAACTACACGGGACCACTGCATGATATCATAGTAATTTGCAAACCAGAAAATCATTCATTTGTTTCATCATCATCGTCAGCCTATAAATGTTCCCACTGCTGGGACACAGGCCTCCTCTCTGTGAGAGGGAGTGGGGCGTAATCCACCACGCGGGTCCAGTGCGGGTTGGTAGATGGCACATGTCTTCGAATTTTCGGTTCTAGGAAATGCCGGTTTCCTCACGATGGTTTCCTTCACCGTTTTGAGAGCAGTGGTGATGAAATAATTTACACAAAGTAAAGCGCCTGTCTGGGTTCGAACCTACGACCTACAACTTGTAAGTCGCGGCCGTTACCACTGGGCTACCCACTGCTCTGCATTTGTTTACTAAAGGGCAATTCAGACTACGCTATACCATTTCGCTATATGTATAGTATAGCATAGTGCGTCATAAGCTATAACTATATAGCATGACGTTCACGCTATATCGCAAGCCGATTAACTATATATAGCAAGTTATTTGACAGCGAACCGTCATAAAGTGCACACACAATGGATTTTTGTACCCGCTAGCTTGGAAAGCTTATCAAGCGATGACGATGATAATGGAATTTGACTCCAGCTTGTTACTAATTTTGAAAAAGAAAAAAAATAACGGAGAATCGTAGGATATAGCAGTGAGAATCACTCAAGTTATATCAAGCCAATACTTTATAGCATAGCGCTGTGTGAACGTGAACATACAATATGTAAAAGAAACCCTGTCCAATCCAAAAGGCGCACATAGGTACTGCAATAAAATTACCAAAAAGTATATTAAATAAATATGTTAATAAAAATAAAAAGTTATTGCTATTTTAAATTCACATTTTTAGTACCAAAATTACACCAAATCCCTTAAAAAATTGAAAATTTTCAACAGTGGTCATAAGTTATGAATTTTAGACACCCGCTAATCCATTGAACAAAAAAAGTAGCGATTTTTTTTTCTTTTTTCTGAAAATTACCACATAAATAGACTCTTTAGTACGATACCTAACAACATGCTCACGGATCGGACAGGGTTTTTTTTTACATGTTGTATAAAAAAATCTGAGCGATATTGTTGTGCTATACAATATTTGCTATATGCTATATATAGCTTACTCTGAATAGCCCTTAAGTGTGCTAAATAAAATAGCCCAAAACTTCACAGAGCTATAAACGAAAAGAAAATTAGTTACTTTCATTGTTTCCTTCTACTGGTACCAGTCACAATGTACGAGCGATATTATCAGACGACGTACATGTAAAAATTATGCTCATACGTCTCCCTGCCAAACTCGAACATTTTTACTACGCGGTACTTTGAGTAGAGGTGGGACAAGTATCGATGTTTCGACGGAAAAAGTCATCGATGTTTATTGTTGTTTTCTTATGTAGAGATATTCCCTTGTGCTTGTCTTTTAGTCACAAAATAGACACTATGATCAAAAACTAGTTCACCAAAAATGGTGATAACTTAAAAAAAACGTTTTTTACCGCTATAATTAGGTTAACAGTAGTTTATTTATTTTATGGAATGATGTTATACGCTAAAAATAGTGTTAAACTTTTGCTCATTTATAATAATTTGTAATCTTCTGCGAATTGCAAATAAATTGAGTTTTAATCATAAATATAAAATAAAGAAACAATATCACATCAGCAATCTCTTACTTTTAATCCAGAATGCCTTTGAATTATAGTCTATAGCTTAGACCTTTACCCATCCTGTAAAGATAGTAGCGTGAACTTTAAGATCTGAAGTACTATAAAACCGAAGTGTTACGATCGACACTACAAGACAGAAGTGTAGTAAACAGTAAAAGTCACCAATATGTTATATTGGAAAACTTTATGATACAGCAGCCATAAAACGAAATTATATTGTCGATTGAGCGATTCATGGAAAATAACCTAAAAGTGCTGTTTCTTTCAAAATCTAGTTTTATACTTTGATTGTATTCATGTAATTAATTATTTTGTGTTAAAGTGGAAAAAAATATTTAGGTGTAAGTTATTTTCCTGTTTTTGTAGGATTTACTTATGTAGTGCATGTTCTGTGGTTTTAGTGATAGTTTATTCTGAAACTTTTAAATTCGAATGGAAATACGACTGCTTTTTGCTTTTAATACTGCTGTTTTTTAATCCAATTCAATAGTGTTATTTAGTTACATATTCGTTTTTAATTTTTAGGCATCTTATTTCTGGTTACGAAACCAGAACCACCTTGTGGCATATTGTAACGTTTTTTTGTTGTCCTGTGGTAGGATAAAAAAACAGTAAAAAGAGATGAAATATCATCAAAAATAGTACTGTATAAAAATGAAGAGCAATAATTATTATTCAAGAAAAACGAAGGGTTACTTGACAAACCTTTTCTGAGTTGTAAACTTCAAGCACTGACTTCTTTTTACTAGTAGAAATATAAAACCGAAGATGTTACTTACTAAATTAAATAACAACATAAATCGTTTGCATTTTAGAGATGTAAAAAATATTCTCCAAAAATATCGACATTTATTTACAGTTTTTCCCAACCCTATGCCAATTTATTACACAAATGTGTGTATATTTGGTACACGCTGTACTCGGGAATCCTTTTTTACTAATACGCCATAGATTAGAGTAAAAGCATAGTGATGTGGAGTATTAATTTAAGGTTACTTCGGCGTACGTTACTTTGTTGTCTTGACTACGAGAATGTAGGTTAATGTTACGAGAATTTTGTGAGGAAATGTTAAGACGACGATACTTTGTTTAAGGTAGGGTTTTATGAGAAAAGTATTTGATCTCATCAGCATTCTACATTTTAGTAGCAGTGAGAAGTGATGAAACAGGTGGACAGGTCTACAGGACCATAGAGTAAGGAATCGCCGCGCCCGGCACTGTCTAAGGCGCGGGACATACACAAGTGGCGAGGGGCGCGGGCGTGGCGACGGTGTGGCGCGGGCGTTGCCGCTACTTTATATTTCGCCTGCGCCACGCCTGCGCTCCGCCGCTTGTGTATGTCCCGCGCCTCATATTCTCTCCTATACATTTTGTATGAAATGTGAAACGAGCGGCGCAACGCCCGAGCCACACCGTCGCCACGCCCGCGCCTCTTGCCGCTTGTGTATGGCCCGCGCCTTAGAAACAGCAGCAGTACTAATAAAAAACTTTTTACAAAAAAAAAAACAACCAACTTCCTAAAAAAACACTACAAAGTGAAAAATAACTTTAATTTCGGAAGTAGGTGTCTTTGGTTTTGTATTTTCGTCTTTGCCACCGACTTCCGAAATTAAAGTTATTTTTCACTTTGTAGTTTGGAAGTCGGTTGTATTTTATGTAAAAAAAAAAAAAACACTTTTTAGTGGGTTGGTTTGTAATTTATCTAAGTTACAATAACCTTATGTCAACTGCTCATCAAAAATACCCAAATTGCTATAGATGTGCCTATAATATTTGAAGAGTTCCCTCGATTTCTCCAAGATTTCATCATCAGATCGTGACCAAATAACAATGGGACCAACTTGAAAGTATACCATTTTAAACAAAAAAAGAATTTTTCAAATCGGTTCAGCCGTCTTCCAGTAATCGGGGAACAAACATAAAAAAAAATATCCCGACGAATTGAGAACCTCCTCCTTTTTTTTTAAAGTCGGGTATAAAATTCCTGGCGTCGAAACTGCGTTGAGCGCTCACAACTGTCACGGTCCGCCATTTAAAGCCGTCAGTTTCTATACGTCATTTATGTCGTATTACGAGTGTTAACCGTTAGGTGACATGCTTGGTTTGAATGGAAAGTGTTGTGTGACAGTGCGTGCTCTGTGTAGGTACAACCGCGTGACGATGGCAGTCAATTTTCACTCTTATGCCTTTAGTAATATAGTTGAAAACTGGTCTACCGCCAGTGTCCACGATGGTACATACCCAAATAAAAAAACAAGCAGGTTTAAAATAGTGTTTTGTATGTGTGTATTGAGTGATTTTCGCTTTTGGTAATTACAATATTTTGATGCCACATGGATATTATTATTCGGATTTCGAGTCTACAATGATTAAAACTTTTTTACCAACATCCAATCAGAGTATAATCTCGTTTAACGGTCAAAAACAAAAACCTGATATCGAGCGAAATGACTAAACACCCGGGAAAAGTTATAACAAATCCATAATATATTACGTATTTCGATATCCCGGCCAAACCCTTATAATATGATTCTAATAATTTATCTAAGCCTTCACAAGCAGTCTAGGTTAGGTCGTAAAAACTAGATCTGACCACAGAATAGATAGTTATACAGAAGACCATACGAGACGGGCAAAAACAAGCACACGCCCACATAGACGCGTACGTACAGCGATCTCAAACAAATGCCAGTCGTGAGTGCGCTTGTACTCGCTGTACGTGCAGTGTGTCTTTGTGTGCGTTTCCGCTCGTTGTATAGAACTGACCTTCTGTAGGTACTATTTTGTGGTCTAGCTGCCCGGTGGGAATATACGGAGGTACAGTTGGGACGGGATCCGACTGTTATGTATTTATGAGTATGTGTGTATGATTTATTATATTTATGGTTTTAGTATAGTAAAGATAGAATTGCAGTGGAAACGTCAGAAGTAATAGGAGTAGAAATGTTGAAGATTATTATTATGTTATGGACTGTACACGTTCTCAATACTCAATACTTAATTCTTTATTGCATTCCATATGTATTACATAGATGGTATAACAAGTAAAAGATCAATATGGACCCTGTCGGGCACAGCAAAATTAGGAGAGAGGAGGCTCTGTCCAGTTGCTAATCTGTCCAGTTACGAATCTGTCTACTTGCTCCAGAGGGATGCAAATGATTAATTCAAATGCTTCGAGCAATCAAAGTGATAGAACCTTATTGTAAACACAATGTAAATTTCAAATTTTACTACGACTTGACATCCTCATAAAAGGATGTGGTTATCTAAAAATCGTTAAATAAGGGACAAAACAAACATGCTACGGCCCTTACATATTTTTGAGGCTGCTCTTTCTAGTTTTCATCTTTTTGATTTTATGCTAACCTCATTTAAACAAAAGCTTTTCCTAACCACTCTTCTTAGGACAATACAACACTAAAGAGAACCAGCAAAACCGTGTCCGTCCCTAACCCTGTTCCGTATATTTTCACTTAACAAGGTTATGACTTACGCCCCTGGCGATTACAGACAGTCAACTTTAACAAATGATTCTATATTATTTTCTATTCATTCCTAACTTTTTGCGACAACCATGAAATGTAAACTCACATTTTCATAATTATAATGGTTTCTTTTTGTAGAAGTGTTATTGTTTTTTCTGGATGCGTTATCGTCTGCGTACGTAAGTAAGGGCTTATTTTTAATTTATTTTAATTTTTTGAATTGTTCTTTTTTATCTTTTTATTACGGACGCTTCTCACGTGCACGTCTTTCTACATTGTTCTCACATGTATAATTTCAACATGAGTGATGTAATCAATATTGTGTAACAATTTTTTATTTAAAAGAGTGTCCGTGGAGTTTCTGGCTCGTTCTTCTCCATAGGCTTCTTCTTCCTACTACGCTTTGGAATGGGCAACTAGCTTCATACCTATTTCTGACTGACCGATTCCTTGACAGTTCAAAAGTGCATGTAAATGGTTTAATTGAAATAAATGCTTTGAGTTTGAGTTAAGGCAGTTGTGCCACCGCTGACGAGGAAGCGGCTAACTATCGGCTATTTTCTCGCTCAAGAAACGCACAATAGATACACATTCCGTTTAAACAAAAAAGATGCATATATTAATAGTTGATCGCTGACTGTTCACACCACCGGCGAGGACTCACTCCACTAGTTTGTCACGGAGCGACAAGAGCTATTAAAGATAATACTCGCTCAGCGTTGCTCGCTTGGCGGTCAGAACTCACACCGAGAGACCAAACAGCGGTAATTTCGCGCCGAGTGAGTGGTGCGAATGATCGCCTATCGCACTCGATGATGGCCCAGCAACAAAACTATCGGAACTATACACTCGCTGCTCGCCAACTCGTTTTCAGTTGCTAGCTCTACTCGCTACTTGCTAAGCGCTGGCGGTGGGTCAACTGCCTAAGTATATTTGTGTCTTTTCTAGTAAATTTTTCTCATTGGTATTTTGCAGTTTTCAGTTGCCTCTAGTTGATTAGATTGGTATCTTATTGGCAAGAGTTATGTTTCAATTCTCATATACAATATTTTGTGCTTCCTTTGTGTGCGGTTTTTAAATACATACAGTTAGTCTTTTTATTTCTGGAGTTGTACGAAGGTTTGCAAAAATGAAGGTGTCGTTGAAGTCATGTTTTGCGTAGATAAGGATTTTACAAAATGTTTTACAAATATACAATAAAATAATGTATATATAAACTTAGAAATAGCTTTTGTCTATTACTTAACCTAACCTAACCACGCGTGGCCTATAATTTGTTGTTCTTATTCTTTATTGTACTCATACAATCATTTAATTTGTTACAAGGACGTTACGTTAGTATGAACAAAGACGAGCTTAACCCAGTATTCAAAATTCAAAAGTCATTTATTCAAACTAGGCTGAGAATCAGCACTTTTCGAACGTCAAAATTACATAAGACAGTCCCTCAAAACGCCCACTCTTCACCACTTCCTAGTGCCTTTAGCTGGGAAGAAGAAGTGGCGCAACAAACTCCCTAGCAGCACAGCTGTCTGTTCAAGTATTGGGTTGGTACCTACTTATTTCTATTATCACTACAAGATATTTTTTTTTTAAGTGAAAACTTCTTTAGACGCGTTGGGTATTTTTGAGATGGGACTAAACCATTGCTTTCGCGACACCATGACGACACCTCATTTTTGTAAACCCAATTGTGCTCTTTTTTATATTACGTTACGGATCAATATTCTATAAGTATTTTTCTTCCACCAAGGCGATCTTGTTCAAGTTTTCACTTCTGTCGGCACTCCCGGAGTGCCACCCCTTTTTTTAATGTGTAACATCTTTCCGCTTGGTTTCATGCAAATCTTTCTTCTCGCTTTCCTGCAATCTGTGGGAGTGATTTCGTGAAAAGGGACGGAAGTGTGTAACAGGAAGTCGTCATGTCCGTCAATGGTACCAACCCATTTTCCGAGAGGTTGGTACTGTGGCAATGGCAATGACGATGACGATTGCGATGGCGATGGTCAAAGTCAAAGTCAGAAATTCAAAGTCAAAAAGTCAAAGTCAAAAAGTCAAAGTCAGTCAAAGTCAGTCAAAGTCAGTCAAAGTCAGTCAAAGTCAGTCAAAGTCAGTCAAAGTCAGTCAAAGTCAGTCAAAGTCAGTCAAAGTCAGTCAAAGTCAGTCAAAGTCAGTCAAAGTCAGTCAAAGTCAGTCAAAGTCAGTCAAAGTCAGTCAAAGTCAGTCAAAGTCAGTCAAAGTCAGTCAAAGTCAGTCAAAGTCAGTCAAAGTCAGTCAAAGTCAGTCAAAGTCAGTCAAAGTCAGTCAAAGTCAGTCAACGTCAGTCAACGTCAGTCAACGTCAGTCAACGTCAGTCAACGTCAGTCAACGTCAGTCAAAGTCAGTCAAAGTCTGTCAAAGTCTGTCAAAGTCATTCAAAGTCAGTCAAAGTCAGTCAAAGTCAGTCAAAGTCAGTCAAAGTCATAGCGATGGCGATGGAGATGATGAATATTGTATATGTCATTTATATACGTCCGCCAAGACATCAGAAGCTACACATCATATGCGACTACTGTAAGGCTTATTCGTTTTTTTTTATTGGCTTACGCTGTCCCGCTCCTGGGCAAAGGCCTTCCTCCACTCTTACCATCATTTGCGATCCCGCGCGTCCTCCTTCCAGTTTTGACGGAACCTATCCAGCTCGTCCCGCCATCTCCTACATGGTCTGCCGCGACCCCGCCTCACTGTCTCAGGGCACCAGTTCTGTGCTATTTGGGCCCACAGTTTGTCCGGCATGTGACAGACATGTTTTGCCCAGTCTCAAGTTGGGCAGCCTTTTGAGCCACGTCAGCTATCTTTGTTTTGGAGCGCAGCGTTGTGTTTCAAAAACTATCCATTAATTTAACGCCTAATATACTGCGCTCCATTGCTCGTTGGTAGACCTTGAGTTTGGACTTACTTAATATTTACATAATTTAAAAGCTACTCCTACGTGCCTCAGAAAGCACGTTAAGCCGTTGGTCCCGGCTGTCATTCGTGGATCTTTGACAGTCGTTACGGGTGTCGTCAGAAGCCTCAAAGTCTGACCAAGGTGTATCGTATTACCCAGTTACTGGTTTGTGGAGGCCAGATAGGCAGTCGCTCCATGTAAAATACTGATATTCAGCTGTATCCGGTTAGACTGGAAGCCGACTCCAACATAGTTGGGAAAAGGCTAGGCAGATTGATTGACTACAAATAAGCATAATTTTTGCACAGAGAAAACTCAATAATTCAAAGTCAAATAATTTATTTCAATTAGGCACAAAAAGGCACTTCTGAACGTAAAAATTTACAAAAATAGAATTGATTCTAGTCGCCCCTTCCAAAAGGTAGTTTTCGTATGGAGAAGAATGGACAAGAAACTCCACCGTTACTCTTTTAAAATGTTTTACAATATTGTGTATGCATTAACTGCTAAGGTCTGACGACTTCCAAAACACCACTTATCGAGTTCCCAATTTCATCTAAAGAAATAGTCTGTCTACGATGTCCCTTCCATTAAAGCATGTAACACACTGACTACAGAACATTCACACCCAAGATTCCACAAAAAGAGTCCGAAGAAACATTATGAGAAAATTTCCATACCGTTTTAGTTAAGTGTTGCTTTTTCCCCCCATATGTACCCTTTTAGACCCCAAGTGGCCCTTTGATTGTGACAGATTCTTGGGTCCGAGTGACCCTTATTAGGTAGATGCCTATTTAGAAAAAGGTAGGTTCACAGACTAGTTTGAATGCCTGCCTTTTGTACGGAAATACAGGTTAGCTCAATTTATTTATATTTGCTGCAAGTGATGTCTTAGAAATTCTGGAGTGCTCTCAATTGTGGCAATTTTGTTGCAATGGACAGTTCACTGGGAGTTGGGAAGGGTTATTTTTGTGATGAGATTCTTTTTTATCTTCATATCCTTTTTGATAAATTGCAAGTAGATACCTGTTTTTTCAGCTCAGTCGCATGCATTACTTCACTAAACAATATTCTCTATCCTAACTAATATTAAAAATGCGAAAGTGAGTTTAATTTGTTTGTTACGTTTTCACGCTAAAATGGCTGAACTGATTTGGATGAAATTTTGGCACATGGGTAGACCATGACCTGGGTTAAGATATAGAATACTTTTTATCCCGATATTCGATTTTTTCGAAACCACAAGGCGCAGCTAGTAATTCATAATCATATAACACCCCATATCCTTTTTTCACTAACTTTATATTCTCTCCTACATTCCATTCATTTATTTTTAAATGTCGCAGCATATGCTGAGATAGGAGCCTTTTGGCCTCGTACAGGACCTTCTGCTTTTATTTTAATTTTACTTTGTTTTTTTTTTATTGTTTTTTTTTATTTTTATTAATGTTCTTATTGAAGGTGTTTAGTTTAATTTGTGATTTCCTGTGCGAGTCTCAATAAATACTTTTTCTTTCTTCTTTCTTTCTTTCTTTCTATTCAATAAAAAAAAGAGTAGAAGTCTACTTTGAACACGTTTTATTCTACAAAGTCAGAGTTAATAAAGACAAAGTCGCTAAAACCGTGTACAAACGGGGTTTTAAAACTATGTTCATAACACCGGAAGGTAAACATAATGTTCTATATTTTTAGCTTTATTTACTTCTGTTTCGGTTTTTGTTCAAAATTATGAGCTGTTTACGAGTACATTATACACAAATTTTATGAAACATATATTTGTTTTAAGCAAATACTTAAGCGTACGTACAGATTTTTGTAACATAAACAGAGTGACTTCATAATTTACCTTAGTTTCATAATAAACTATACTCCGTTTGAAATAAGATTAGACATTTAACTAAAACTTTTTGTTGTAACCACTTTTTTTGCTTTTAATGCCATCCTTATGCCTACGGTATAGAAGTCAAAATCGGTTGAACGGACTGTAAAAAGGTTTGTTTAAATGTCTAATCTTATTTCAAACGGAGTATAGTAAACATTGAATTCATTACAGTTTTCAGAATATGAAAACAAGTCAACAAGTTTATTAATGAACAGTCATAAATAAAGAACTCCTCTTATTGGTATAGTGGTGATCCTGGGATCGACTTCCAGGTAAGGAAAAGTGTTACTGGATTTTCTATTATACTTTCTCAGAAGCAGCCCCCACCTACCACCAGCTCATAAAGCAGTATTATCTTAATATTACTTCAGTGGGAGAAAGAGATGGAGCTATACGTCCGGTAGAGATTCATCTCTTTCCCACACCAAAGTAATATTAAAACAATACTGCTTTATGAGCTGGTGGTACCCCCTGAAGTACCTAATCTGAATTTTTGCACGGTTAGTGATAGGCTTGCAGGAAAAATATCGATATTTTTTGTTCGATATCTTATATATAAAATTCTCGTGTCACAATGTTAGTTACCTTACTCCTCCGAAACGGCTTTACTGATTTTTACCAAATTTTATATGCATATTCAGTAGGTCTGAGAATCGGCTACTATCTATTTTTCATACCCCTAAGTGATAAGGGTTGTCCACCCAAAACAAATAATTGGCAAAACAACGTTTGCCGCGGTCAGCTAGTATAAAATATCAAGTATCGAAAATGTATCAGATTCGATATATGTATTTCCAATAGCAACATCGTTCTCGCCACTGACTAAAACCGCTGTGAATCAGAGCCGTAAAAAAAAGTAGGCATTTTTTTATTATCTGTGGCGTGACTTTGCTTGCTTTGCTCGTAAAAAGAAAGAAAATATCAACAAGTGAGTGGGCATACATAAATAAATACGAATTTTCATTTTCTATTTTCAAGGTGATTTTATGGTAGGGATGCAAGCAGTGGCAAAAAATATCGATATTATTTTTTTTTTAAATATCGATACGATACTTTTTGTCACTTTTTGCATCCCTAGTTAGTGATAACAGGTTCACCCCTATTCTTTGAGTCTTAAACATAATAACTGACGAAATGTGGATGTACTAACACCTCTATTCACCCCTTCATTTATAATACAGGCGTATTTTTATGTAAGTATGAAAATAAAAATAAAATACCTATACATCATTTATTTTTTCTCCAACCATATTAATAGTAAGAAATAAACTTATAAACATTTGTTGTAACATAATCAAAAGACATTATAAACGTAGAAGGCTGGAAGAGTATAATGGGGTCGTAATGATCACATGAAACAAGGGGTAAATGGGGTGAATGGGGGTGAATGGGCTGAAACATGTGAACACATTCCCTTACAATGTTATCTTTAAATGTTATGGTATCTTATTTTTTTATTACTAAGCGTGTTGATAACCCTTGAAATGGCTTGAGGAAATGTGATTGTACGGTAGGCCGGACGTCAGTGGTAATAAAACCAATTTTTTATTGAAACTCCATACTACGCTAAGCCAGCTGAAGGTCAAAGAGTTAACACTGACGTGTAGTTGACTGTACTTGTACGCATTTAGTTGTCCGTCTGTCTGTCAGCGGCTTTATCTCATGAACCATAATTGGTAGACAGTTGAAATTTTCACAGATTTTGCCGACTATTTCTATTGCCGCTGTAACAACAAATAAAAAACCAGCCAAGTGCATGTCGGACCACGCACAATGTAGGGTTCCGTAGTTGGGATGAATTAATCCGAAGAACAAACTTAACTTTGTAGTTGAAAAAAATATATTTGATACGGAATGTATGGGAGAATATGTTTTTACAACCGCAAATCTAAGTTGGTCGACTATTACTCGTTAACTTGTAAAGCCTACTCAGCTGTGATACTTTTTCTTTTAAATTCGTTATATAAGCTACTGCCGTGAAATTTTTCACATATCTAAAACCAACCATTTAGCTGGCAGGGGGGGGACACTTATATTTCGCAAACGGATCTCTAAATTCAAAAATGGTTTTAGCATACTCACAATGATTTTGAAAGACCTTTCCAGCAGATACCCCACACCAAGGGATAGAAAAAAAAAACATTTACAATTTACGTGTAGGGGAGGTACCCTAAAAAAAAATATTTTTCTTGATTTTATTTTACCACTTTATCGACGTGATTAATATATATACCCATGCCAAATTACAGCTTTCTAGTACTAAGCGTCTCTGAGCTAAGCCGCGGACAGACAAACAGACGGACATGACGAAACTATAAGGGTTCCTTGTTTACTACGGAACCCTAAAAACGATATAAAGTAAAAAATTAAAAGATTTCTAGAGACGTGTTTTTTTGGCGTTTAAGTATCGATCTTGAGAGTCTATAATACCTCAAATTGCTTAACATGATCTTCTGTTATACCGAAAATACTGCAGCATTAATTTTGAAATAAATATGGTAAAGTTGAGGATTAATGTTAAGTACTATGTTTGACGAAAACAAGATTTCATATAATGTTCTCGACAGAAAATTACAAAATTACCTCCAAAGCACATAATAAACAGCTAGTATTAAAAAAAATACTTCAAATTAGATCATGAAACTGCATAATAACTGAACTAAATATAAAGCAGATACCACGTTTTTTAGCTAGCTATTGCATAGCTTTTATCGCGGGCTTTGAGCGCGGCGACCGAATCAAGAAATTCCGTAACGAAAACGTGATGTTGTCATGGAAACGTAATTTTTGTTTTATGTCATCACGTCATCATCCCAAGTGTAGCGTTGACAAATAGAAAGTATGGAGGTTACAAATGCTATGCAATAGCTTTACCGCGGCAGTCCCCGAGTGCCACACGTTTTTTTTTATTTTCACCATTAAAAGACTGGTTGTCAGACTTTCGGGCTTCTCTATCCATAACGATTCTCAAAGGTTTCTGAGGCACGGAGGTGTCTCACTATGCAATGGATGGTCACCTATCCTCGCACTAACCTCGGCAAGCGCTGCTTAACCTTGATCGATCGACCCATGCGGCTGGTACCGTAGAATGATGACATGCTAAGAAAATAAATGTATTGTGGACCTTGACATTTTATTTATTGATATTAGTATTGTTTATTGACATCAGTTTTTGTATATTGACTTTAGTATTGTACATTGACATTAGTTTTTGTATATTGACTTTAGTATTGTATATTGACATCAGTGTTTGTATATTGACTTTAGTATTGTATATTGACATAGCCTTATCATTTGTTTTCAGTCTGTGTTGTCATAAACTGTATTGAAATTTATATATTTTTTATTTTTCTATTTTTTTTTATTGACATTGATTTCTATTGCTATTTATAACATCACGCCTTGTTTCCCCGAAGGGTTGGGCAGAGGTGTCCTTGTAGCAGGTGCACCCACATTTCGCCAGTTATGTTTAAGTCCCATGTAATAGGGGGCGAGCCTATTGCCATCAACCGGGCACAAATCCAGACTCTGGGCTGTTACTGAGACATTTTGAGATAGAAAAACCGAATAACACTGCCCGACCCGGGAATTGAACCCAGGACCTCATGCTCAGCAGTAGTACTTGCGACCACTAGACCAACGAGGCAGTTTTATTGCTTAATTAATTTGATTTTTTTTTTAATTAATTAATTTGTATTATGAAATATTTGTTTTTTTTTACCTAATTGTTTTTTTTATTGTTCAGGCTTGTTTAATTCAATAATTACTAAATTATAAACATTTGTACGCCCTCTGGTATAACATATCTCTTTATTATGTTTATAACCATTATTATTGTATACCTATGTTAAATAAATGACTTATGACCGTCAGCCCGTGATAAGTACGCTTATTTTTTATCATACCAAACGGGTCGGAAATACTGGTTGTGAACTTAATGAGAATCGTTTCCCACATCACAATACCCTTTTTAAAATTCCACA
This sequence comes from Agrochola lychnidis, assembly GCA_963680765.1. Classification (NCBI taxonomy): domain Eukaryota; kingdom Metazoa; phylum Arthropoda; class Insecta; order Lepidoptera; family Noctuidae; genus Agrochola; species Agrochola lychnidis. Next base: position 2,555,735 of record OY796869.1, on the reverse strand, counting down.
TATTTCGTGAGTTAAAAGGCTCTCATTTTGGATGGCGACTATATATCTCTGTTATTCTTTTTTCTGTTTATGTGTTCACATGGATATTTTGTGTTATGAGGTAGAGTTTTTTTATGGTATTTTGTACTGGTGTTAGGGAATTTAATAATAAGCCCTTTCTATTCCAAACATCTTTGCGTTGTGGTATTTTTTCTTAGTTTACAGAATGTTTCTTAGTTCAGTGTGCCTTTTGGCAAAGGCCTCCTCTAACAATTTCCACTGAGTCCTATCTCTCGCAACTCTTTTCCAATTTGGATCCGTTGTAAGCTTTAAGGTTGAACTAGCCGCGGGCTCGAACTCATTGGTGGGCTTGGTCAAAAAGCACGCTATCTCACCTGGCATCGTGTCCGACAGAGATAGTATCAGTGATGAGCAGTTAGACGCTGGTCTACATGCACAAACTCTAGTTCGCACGCACACAAACACCGTTCAGAACGATTTTAGTAAAACGAGCGCGTAAAAAATTACGAAAAGTCCTTTGGAAGGTGGAGTTTTATGAAAAAACTACTGCATAAATCAATTACGAATAAAGTTTATTGTAATTTTCGATAATTGAGCTTTGTCGTAACGAGCTTTGTTTTGGAGATTTTATACTTCTTTTATTACTTATTTACTCCCAAAGTTGCGTTAAAATTAGCAGGAAAAACGAATCTTTCTTGGCTCATAACTTTTTAATTGCTTTTTTTTTACTATTCTGCTTCTGTACAGACAAAATTAATAATAAGACAAAACGATTTCATGTTTTACTTTAGATGTACAATGTGTAACAGTTGAGTAAAACCCCCCGAAATTTGTATGGAAAAAGTATCGGCTAGTTGAGCCTTAATTCGTCTTCCCATCTCTTATATTGTCTTCCCTTATTCCTTTTGCCATCTCTGGGATACCATTCAGTCACAACAATACTCCACTTGTCTTGGATCCCTCTTAACATGTGGCCTGTCCATCTTCACTTTTGTTGGTCTATTTTGTTAAGAACATCAGTAAGTTAGGGAATTTAAATGACTACAAATAAGGAATCTGAGAATATAGGAGTACTTTCCAACAGTAGACGGCTCATCGTAACAACTTGAGCTGGCCAGTCGTAGAGTATCAATAGAATGCGAGGTCTGTTTATACTGGTTTTATTATCACTAACATCAGAGCCTAATATACTATTAAAATTACAGAAAGTTCTGGCTTATTATCTAGGAACCAGAAAAAGCTGACCTTTAAACGGAACCCTTGTAAGTATAATCTTGATCAAAAAATCGTAACTATGGTTTTGTGATTTTGTATCAACGGACCCGTTCCTTTGGTATTTTACAACATTAGTCATCATCATCAGCCTACAGCAGTCCACTGCTGGACATAGGCCTCTCCAATTTGCACGCCATTCAGCTCGATTCTCGGCAACTCTCACACAACAACAACATCAACATTATTGTTTCCATGTAATTCAATGAAAATAACGTCAAATCAAAACTTTTCTCAACTCCTAGGTATTATTCTTGGTCTCGCATAAACTTTTAACAAGTAATTTCTAGAAACTCTAAAGAGACCTCTTATTCCTGTCACTGACATTTCATCTCCTTTCTTAATAAAAACTTTATACTAAAATAATTAACTTGTTAAAAGTTACATATTGTCTTTCTTCTCAAGATCTCACGGAACAATAAGTCTATTCCTAACTCACAAACAGACATACTTCTAACTCAGAAACATTTCCTAAACTTTAAAACAAGCGTCTTTTGTGCAAAGTTAAAATGGTTAGACCATTTCATTACACACAAAGAAATCTTGCCGGATCTCTGACGAATAAGTTTTTTTGTTTAAGGGGCTGCTATCGCGGCTTCTCCATACGAAATTATATTTTTTTTAATTAAAAATATCAAAGTTACCAAGTTGTGACAAGCAAGTTTTTAAGCTATTGCATAGCTTTTATCGCGGGATATGAGCGCGGCGACCGAATCAAGAAATTCCGTAACGAAAAAAACCTAACACCCCCCACTCCGCCTACCATGTAATGACGGTTCCCATGACAACGTGATGTTGTCATGGGAACGTAATTTTTGTTTTATGTCATCACGTCATCATCCCAAGTGTAGCGTTGACAAATAGGAAGTATGGAGGTTACAAATGCTATGCAATAGCTTTACCGCGGCAGTTCCCGAGTGAAAACTTCATTAGGCGCGTTGGATATTTTTGATATGGGAAAAAACAATTGAACTCGCGACACCGTTACCGACACCTCATTTTTGTAAACACAATCGAGCTCTTTATTTATATTTCGTTACAGATCAATTTTTATGCAAGCATTTCTACTTTAAAGGTTTTGGAAGTATTTTTTTTGTAAACGCGATTGTGCTCTTTATTTAGATAAGGTTATGGACCAATGTTCTATACAAGTATTTTTCTTTTACCAAGGCGATCTTGTTCAAGTTTTCACTTTTGTCGGCACTCCCGGAGTGCCACTGTTTTTTTTTCTGTTGGAATAATTTAAGTGTAAATTCGAACGGAAGAAAATATAGATAAACTAGCTGTTACCCAAGGCATCGCCAGCGTGGACTCTAATTCTTTTTCCAAAATAAAACTAGCCTAAGTTACTTTTTATAACATCAGCTATCTGCCAGTGGAAGTCGAAAGAAATATCTCATTGTGATTTACAAAGTCTAACGCCCAAATATTCCACAATAATTAAAGCTGGAGATTTGCTAAAGAAAAATAACCTACCTACAATTTTACAAATATTATTTTTGTATGGAGAAGAAACGCGAGCATTTCCCTTAAGCAGTGAGTTACAACTTTTTCGAAATTGGTGGAGTTTGCTAAAAAGTTTAGACTAAGGACAGATGACAAGCGGTGACGCGCGTTTACGAATATATTTATGAAATAGGTACTCTGTCCTTCCTTATTTATTTTCTTTAAAAGCGTTGTAAGTATGCGACTGCGATAGCTCAGAAATTTTCATATATCGCACCCTTAACAATATAAGGGCACAACTCGAAATATTGAAGTTTTGAGTTTTTGTGTTAGATGGAATCAATATCAAATGTTCTACCACGGAGAGGGTGGTGTGAAAGAGACACAATTACAGTATTTGCTTTAATATCGTCTTTTTTTCTCTTTCTGTGGAAGCCAAGTGGTAGAACAGTTGATATTGAGCCCATCTAACACAACAACTCAAAACCTCAATATTTTGAGTTGTTCCTTTATATCACTAAGGGTGCGATATATTGTTCAATACGCCACATACTTGGCGTCGAATTGCAGAGTCGCAACGACAGGCTAGGGCGAGTTTTTGCTACTTGTCGCTGCGACTAGGCGCACGGTGCTCGTGCACACACGACAGCAGTCCGATGCGCTTCGCCTTCGCACGATAAGCATCAAGGCAAGTGTAACTAGAGGCTCAATATCTCATAAGATGAACAATACGATCGTTGCTCTGAAATACTCAAAGAAAACGATCGCCGCTTGCACGACTTTTGTCTTAACAACTAGACGCAGACGCAAACGATAGCTCTGCATCTAGTGTCAGCAATAAGACGCAGATGCAAACAACTCTGCGGCTTGTTGCAGTGTCTAGACGCAGCGACAAGATGCACAGGTTTGCGCTGGCACAAAGTTTCGAACATTTTTTGAACTCCAACGCACTTTAGGCTGATGGCAGAGAACTACTGTCCACTAATATAAATAAAGAGAACAATCGCCTTTACAAAAATGGGGTGTCGGTAACGGTGTCGCGAGTTCACTTGTTTTTTCCCATCTCAAAAATGCCCAACGCGCCTAAAGAAGTTTCCACTGCAAAAAACAAAGTGGATATTTGATGCTGTGCTATCCCACAGCACAGAGCTAATTTTTAGTGGTCACCCAAAAATTACATACGGAAGGTCAGGAATAAAGATAGTTTTGTTTACCACGATAATAGGAGTTGATGGTAACTTCAGTAAACTTCACGCGTCTTCTTTGTAGGTATTGCGTGTTTCGGCAATGGTGGCCCAGTGGTAACGGCCCCGACTTACGATTTGTTGGTCGTGGGTTTATACCCAGGCAGGCGCTTTACTTTTTGTAAATAATTTCATCACCACTGCTCTTAAAACGGTGAAGGAAAACATCGTGAGGAATGGCATGTCCTAGAACCGAAAATTCGAAGATATGTGACATCTACCAACCCGCACTGGGCCCGCGTGGTTTACAGCCTACTCCCTTTCACAGAGAGGAGGCCTGTGTCCCAGCAGTGGGAACATTATCGGTTGATGATAATGTAACGTGTGCCTACAAGTCTACACTCATGTAATTAATTCATATTCTTAGTAATTATAAAAATCAAATAAAGTTTAGTAACCTGTTCCGCTTATCTATTTCTAAAGAGCCATAAAAAACTCCTGAAATAAATCGACACGTGTTTCACCTCTCAACGAGGCATCCTCAGGATGACGATGGACTTGTTGCGAACTCGAACATGGCGTGTTGCCACACCGTGCGCTGGGGCTGATCAGTTTGCACTCAGCGCTCGGTGTGGCAACACGCCGTGTTCGAGTTCGCAACAAGTCCATCGTCATCCTGAGGATGCCTCGTTGAGAGGTGAAACACGTGTCGATTTATTTCAGGAGTTTTTGATGGCTCTTTAGAAATAGATAAGCGGAACAGGTTACTAAATATATCCACGTCTATTGTATTTTTTTTTTTTCAAATAAAGTTTATAGTTAAAGGGGGTCCCCATACAAGAAACGTGTTTTTTTCGGCGTTTTTAATACGGTATCGAACCCTTCTTGGCCAGTTTTTATTTCCAAGCGAATGGTTATAATTAGGCTTGGCTTACCTTAAGAGCTGCTGGGGAGACTGTTGAGCCACTTCTTCTTCAAAGCTTAAGCATTAAGAAGTGATGAAGGGCGGGCGTTTTGGGGGAATGTCTTATGTAATTTTGACGTTCAAAAAGTGCTGATTCTCAGCCTAAATTTAATACAGACTTGACTTGATTTATATTTATTCTATATGGCATGTAGGAAGATAAGTAAAATCGTCATGATACAACGTGTGATATTCTTCTGAACCACTACACATGTACACCTGACTTCACCTCATAAATCAAAAGGATTTATAGTATCGGCTACCACATTTGCGAATTGGGACAAACACGCTAGATTAACCACTGGAAACAAATTCGTATTTACAAAATTAGATGGTCACTGGAGCAAATATTTTAATATAAGCAAATTCACCTGTGTGAACACACTAGGTGGTTTTTCGGGCGGTGAATTTTCGTTCCGTGTGGCTAGACAGTAGTAATTCCTTTTAGTGAATGTTTAATATAAGAGGTATTTTGTGTTTAGTGTGTAGAATTGTAGAAGGAAACTGTTACAACGTCGCGTCGGTCGTTCAATTCAGATTTTCTGTACAATTTCGTCCAATGTTTTGGCGAGAATACGCTACTTGTTTTCAACTGTATGACTTGTAAAAGGTTCTAAAAGGTTGAATAGGTAACTGTATGTTCCTGCTTTAAGGTACAGCTAGTTGTCCATTCATCATTCAAATATAACCACCCAATCATATTTAGTGTAATATTGAAAATGACGATATCGAAAAGTGCTGATTCTCAGCCTAGTTTGAATAAATGACTTTTGATGACATAAAATAAAAATTACGTTCCCATGACAACATCACGTTTCCCATGACAACATCACGTTGTCATGGGTACCGTCATTACATGGTACGCGGAGCGGGGGGTGTTAGGTTTTATTTTCGTTACGTTACGGAATTTCTTGATTTGGTCGCCGCGCTCAAAGCCCGCGATAAAAGCTATGCAATAGTTAAAAAAAATTAAGATCCTCGCAACAAGCCCTTTCATTTGATATTTCACACGGTACAGATTGCAAAACTTTTTCTTTTTATTCTTATTTGCCCCCAAAACTGACCCCCATATTCAAAATTCATTTATTTACGTTACACATCCATGTTTGGGTCACAGAAATACATATGTGTACCAAATTTCAACTTAATCGGTCCATTATGTTCGGAGCAAATTGGCTTGGACAGACGGACAGACAGACACACGAGTGATCCTATAAGGTAATAGAATTTATTTCTCTCAAAAAGGTACAAATTTGGTACATGGTATATAGGTTATAGGCAGATTCAAACCTTTGTGAGAGCTGGAGTTTATACTGGGTTCGGGACCTGTATGACAGATCTCCAGGCTCACACTCTTGGCAAAAAGCTCCAAGTACTGAGAGGAAGGGAAATTAATTTACAAAACAAAAGATGTGCTATGTGTGTCTTTGGAGAGTGTTGTGTGTCCGTGAGTGCAATATAAGTCCTAGCGCCCAGCACCCACGAAGGGCACTGTGCGCGAGCACCTACTTGCCCGAGAGTGTGTGGGTATGTGTCTGTGTGTGGTTAACAAGGTGAAACGCGATTAAAGAAAATAAGGGTTCGGTTTTTTCCTTTTGAGGTACGGAACCCTAAAAATACCTCAAACAGGGTTTTAATGCTCTTTAACTGCGCTTCACACAAGACCAATAAGATATTACAATAGAACGATGAACCTCCATCTCTTTCTACTATATACTTACTTGTACATATTACTTATGTACTTACCAAAAGACCATTTTATTACTCGCTTCACATTTCACAGAATGGAACACAAACCATTTGAAACAACGGTCTCAGATACTATCGGTAGTACGATATATCAACAACGAACCGTTGTTGGTAACTGGTGTCCGTATAAGTAGGTACATAATAAAAATATATTGTATGCGTAAAGATCGGGTTATCTTAATTTCATTGTGACGGTCGGAGGAATATATAGGAGTGGAATTTTTTAAAGATTGAGGGTAGGGAAACTGGAAACTTGCCATGCTGATGGCCGTAAAAACATTTTTTGAAGTGAAAATTTCTTAAGGCGCTGTTGGGCATTTTTGAGATGGGACTAAACCATTGATTTCGCGACACTGTGACGACACCAGCTTTTGACAATTAAACAGACATCAACGCGTTGATTACTGCGATGCCGATTTTTTTTTCAAGTTTTCACTTCTGTCGGCACTCCCGGAGTGCCACTGTTTTTTTATTTTTATTGTGGTTATCAAGGAGATAAATATTCTTGCTGATGGATGATTTTCAGTTTTGTAGGTCTGAAAAAATCATCACCTGAAAGTTTAAGATGGAGGTATGTTAGAATCCTAGAGACTAAAACCACACTCACTGTCCTCAGCATAATTATAAAGAAATCAGGTATCTCTTATTAAAATTACTACGAACCAATGAGAAGCTTATCATCATCATCATCATTTCAGCCGAAAGACGTCCACTGCTGAACATAGGCCTCCCCAAGCACCGCCACTTCGACCGATTTTGTGCTTCCCCCATCCAGCAGATACCTGCGGCCTTCATAAGGTCGTCGGTCCATCTTGTGGGAGTCCTTCCAACGCTACGTCTTCCGGTAAACGGTCGCTACTCCAAAACCTTTCGGCCCCATCCGTTTTGCGAGCAATGTGCCCTGGCCATTGCCATTTAAGTTTGGAGAGGAGAAGCTCAGATAGTTAGAAAGCGTAGACCTAGATTTAAAAACTGTTGCAGTGAGAACTGCTGTAAAGCCTGAAGGTATTATTTCGAACAACATTGTACGTGGCAGTGCTGCAGCAGCATTATTGTGTGACGCCCTACTGGTCCCCATACGTCTGTGTTAAATGTTACAACAAAATACCTTGTGACATATTGCAATTAAATGAAAGAAAATTTAAAACTCATATAAAAAGTACACTTTGTAAACAAGCATATTACAAATTAGAGGATTATATCCAAGATAAGAGTGCTTGGAAACATGCTGGTCCTGCTCCATAGGACAATTTAGAATCAAGACAAAATCAAACTGGTTGCTAATGTAATTGTAAAATTTATTATTTTGTGTTTTATGACATTGATTTTACATTCTGTGAATACTTCCTTACACACTGACTTATTAATTGTAAAATTTTAGGAAAATCGTCTACTTTTACAATGTTTGTAAATATGTGAGAACCATGTATCTATCACAAATTAAATTATCTATCGTTGCTTCATTTTTAATTGTTTTTACCTATTGTGGTATAGTAATTTTATTCAAGGTGCATCGTCTTCACATATAATAATTATTTAACGAATGTACGTACATATACAAACAATATTGTAAAACATTTTAAAAGAGTAACGGTGGAGTTTCTTGCCCATTCTTCTCCATACGAAAACTACCTTTTGGAAGGGGCGACTAGAATCAATTTTATTATTTTGTAATTTTTGACGTTCAAAAGTGCCATACATGGGCCTATTTGAAATAAATGATTTGACTTTGACTTTGACTTTGACGTTTTCTATAATATGAGACTAGCTTTTGCCAAAGGCTTCGTCCGCGTGCATGTTAGAAATTATCCCACGGAAACGTACTACCGGAATAAAAACTGTTCTATATATTGTTCTAGTTCATGGTCTACCTGTGTGCTAAATTTCATCCAAATCAGTTCAGCTGTTTTATCGTGAGAGCATAACAAACAATCAAACAAACTCACTTTCGCATTTATAATGTTTCTAGCTTCCGCCAGCGGCTTCGCCCGCATGATATCTTTATATATTATAGTCTATGTTACTCAGTAATAATATAGCATTCTATTGGTGAAAGAATTTTTAAAATTAGTGCAGCAATTTTTGAGTTTATTCTTTACAAACAAACAAACATAAAAAATCAAATTTTTTCTCTTTATAATATTAGTTTAGATAATTATAATATATATAAAGTTAGGAAGTTAGGATTACATTCCGAGCACGGCAGCAATGTGACGCAGCAATGACACGCAGCATTGCTGCCGTACTCGGAATGTAATCACAAATAAACCCATAGAAAACGTATGGGGACCAGTAGTCTTCTTCTCCTGTGGTTCATTGACTAACTTGGTGTTAGAGTTTTAAAGCCGCCCATGGGCCTCTGACTTGGCTTCACATGCCATCGAGAAATATCTCTCAGGAATGCCAGTTTCCTCACTATGTTTTCCTTTACCGTTTTTGAAGCAAGTGATAATTATACAATACGCACATGAATCCGAAAAGTCAGAGGTTCGGGCCTTGGGATCGAACTCGAGGTCGTGTTAACCTATGACTTTGCAGCCTGACGGTCACACCACTAGGCTATCACTGCTAGACTGTGGGAGCAGTAGTGACGTGCCAGCACTGCTGCGGCAGCACTGTCACGTGCAGCGCTGTTCGGAATCATACCTTACCAACAAATAAGAAAGCCACTGAGGGGCCCGTGGCTATATTAAAACAGCCGCCCGGGTCGATCGAAGGTTAAGCTACGACTGCCGCCGTCGGTCCTAAGATAGGTGAGCATCCATTACATACCAAGATCCCTCCGTGCCTCGGAAAGTACGTAAGCCGTTTGTCTCGACTGCCATTAGTAAATCTTTGACAGTCGTTTACGGGTAGTCAGAAGCCCAAAAGTCTGACACCCAGTAACTGGGTTGTGGAGGTTAGATAGGCAGTGAAATACGGGGATTCAGCTGCATCCGGGTAGACTGGAAGCCTACCCCAACTTAGTTGGGAAAAAGCTAGGTAGATTGATTGAAATGAGAAAGCTACTAATTAAATTACATTAGAATTGAATTGACTAGATCTACAAACAAAGACATTCTTGGACTTCGTCTAGTACTAAAATGACTGGTTCTATGATGCACGTTTCAATGCTCAGTGCCTAAATATTTCAACAACAATAAACAAAAATATTATCATCTGTTGTTGTTGTCAAACAATAACAAGAGCTATAATTTTTTAATACAATTTGCTTGCTCTGTTGTTGCGGTAAACCTTGTCTCGAAACGGACGTGCAAACATTAAAATCTATATTTCATTTTACGAAATAGTTGCAGTGTAATATTTTGTTTGAAAGTTTTATTTTCGGATATTGAGTATTTTATTTTTGATAGGTAATGAATTATTGTTTGTATTGTTTTGTGAAATATGTGTGTTTTCTGTTGATGATTCTAGTTGTGGAGTTTGTTATTTGTGTAGAGATTAATAGGTGTTTGTGTATTTCTTTTGAATTTTATAAGTGGCTTTATTTTTATGGCAGATAGACACGTGATGCTTACCATTGTCTTGTTTATCTTATGTTGTTTTACAAAATTCATGGAAGACTCCGAGAACATGTAATATAAGCAATCACGCGTGTATTCCGCAAAGGGATAGGTAGAGATGATATAGTGCAGCGACATTTCACTAGCTAGGTTCTAAGTCTTTGTAATAGAGGGCCTATTGTCACTAACTGAGAACAAAATTACTGTTACTAGTCCAACCAGGCCACAGTCCATAAGAGACGGCACGCAGATATACATGCGCGCCTTAATGGGAAGACTTGTGGTTATGGAACCGGCCGCACATGGTGATGTGGTCCGTTAGGCATTGCGGGTTCATACCAGTCGGGGGTGCGGCGAATGTACAAGTATCTCCCGGGCCCCCGATTCATGGTAGTAGAAGGAGCAGTGGGGTTTTTAGTCAGTAGACTCCGACATCACCCTCCGTTGTTTCCAGACGGAAAGTATCCATGAGGATTTCCCAAAAGAAATAAATATTCATCCATTTCAATATTATAAATGCAAAAATAACTGTCTGTGTCTTTTTCTTTTTCACGCCTAAATGGCTGTTCGGATTTTGATGAAATTTGGTACGCAGGTAGACCATGACCTGGGCTAAGACATAGTATAAACCTTCAACAGTCCTTAATGAGACACAATAGAATTTTAATTGTTATCGATCTCCAGGAGAGCACCGGACTGTCAAGAGGATATTATAAGGATAGTATACTTTTTATTCTGGTAGTATGTTCCCGTGGCATACCGATATCCACAAGAGTAAAACCGCGAGTAAAAGCTAGTACAATACATGATTATTATTTACTTTATTTCATTTACAAACATATAATTAAAATTTTAAAATATTTTATAAAAATACATTTAAAAATATAGAAAATACCGACCCACCACCCACCGGTATAGGGAACAGGGTCCAAGCTACCGGAGCTTCCTGAGAGAGGAATCTGCAGAAGTACTGCTTTCTGGATCAAGCCCTTGATCCAGTTGTCTAACGAGAATCTTTTCAGGTGTTAGTCGAGGCTCTTGGCTATTATGCCATTGGCCGTCACGACTATCGGCACAATGGTTACTATATCTAATTATTATTTCCTTTACTTCATTTGAAAACATATTATTTACATATTTAAATATTCCTATAAAAAATAAAAAATACATTTAAAAATATAAAAAAAATAGTCGCCCTCCGGTGTCGGGAACACGGTCCAAGCCACCGGTGGTCAGGGCTTCTGAGAGAGAAACCTCCTAACAATATGCCGTGTCCAGGAGTGCGGTACTCCTGGACACGGCATATTGTTAGGAGGTTTCTCTCTGTCTCTGGATCAAGCCCTTGATCCAACTGCCTAACGAGAGCCTCCTCAGGTGTTGGTCGAGGCTCTTGGCTATTATGCCATTGACCGTCACGACTATCGGCACAATGATTGCTGTATCCACATCCAATATGTCGACAACCTCGCGAGCCAGGTCAAGATACTTAATCTGTTTATCTTTTTCAGCTTTCACGAGGTTCTCGTCATGCGGGACCGATATATCAATAATCATTGTGCGACGCTCTAATCGATCTATCACCATTATGTCTGGCTTATTGGCAACAATAGTCCTGTCAGTGATGATAGATCGATCCCAATACAATGTGATATTGCCATTTTTGAGGACTGGGTCGGGCACATATCTATAGTACGGTACTTCCGATTCCACAAGACTGACAAATTATTATTATTACTAAAAGTCTGTGATGTCTCACTGCTGGGCAAAGGCCTCCCTGCTCTCTTTCCACCACTCTCTGCTTAAAGCTGCTAAGGACCAGTTCTTGTTGAAGGAGTCCAGCTCATCCCGCCATCTCCATCTGGGTCTGCCGCGATATCGCTTGCCATTAAGTGGGACCCATTGGGTCGTAAGTTTAGTCTATAGATCGTCTCACATGCGGCAGATGAGTCCAGCCCAATTCCATTGTATGGTTTTTTATTAATATATTTTTATTTTTCAGTATCAAACCATGTATATCTTCAAGTTTCTCATGCTACTCGCCGGAGCCCCAAGATTCTTGCTAGCAGCAAGTAACCAAACAGATACGATCAGGTGTGATGGTGTGATCTTCCATGATGTCTACTATGATAAAGAGGTTCTGTTCGTAGACCTTGGAAGGCCTTATAACTTGGTGATGCACAGGTAAAGGGTTGTTTTTCACTGATTTTACACCCTCTCGACTATGTCTCTTTGAATTTAGACTCTAAACGCTCACAAGATTTTAACGTTGTAGAGTCAAAATTACTGAACAGATAGATGTTGATAAATATGACCAATGACAATGTTTGATATTCGATAAGGTAGATGGTTCATGGTGAAAATAAAATGTTTTACAGTTTTTCCATTTTTAAGTGCTAGTTCATTTCCATTTGTTAGAAAAACAGGCTTAGTGTAAATCTAAATATTCTATCTGTATCATAAATTTAGCGGTTACACCAATAATAATTACATACATACATACATAAACTCAAGCCTTCTTCCCATGGGGGTAGGCAGAAACTACAGAACGCCACCTGCTACGATCCTTACAACTATGTAAGGATCGTAGCAGGTGGCGTAAACAAGGCAAAAGGACTACCTTTTGCCTTGTTTACGTTCATACATCTGGTCATACACGCACGCCGGTTGCGAGTACTAAATAAGGTCAGTATATGTCCTCCTAGGGCCCGCCCGGCCTTTCCCTTTACATCAGCCTTGTAAATACATTTTGTTAGTCGCCTTTCATACATTCTCTCAACATGCCCAAACCATCTCAGCATACCCTTTTCAATTTTTGTCACTACATCTTCTTTTAAATCACACCGCTGTCTTATCACATCATTCCTCAGCCTATCATTCATAGTCAGGCCACACATGCTTCGCAAGGAACGCATTTCCACAGCATTAATACCAACCAATAATAATTATGGCATAAAAATTTCTATTACCACTAATAACAACAAACTAGAATCACCAATTAGTTTTTCAAGCATGGTGATTATGGAATTGTCCATGCTTATAAAAACAATGAGCATTTACACACATGTTGATAAAAATAAATTAAATATCTCACTCCAAAGATCATCCAAACAATACCGCCAAAAGCATTGTCATCATAATTAAAAACATCTTTATATGTTTCTCTCAAACTGATAACGTAATAATGTGATCCATTAACTCGACGTCAGTCGTGACGTCACGATATTAAAATCTTTAAACAATGTGATCATGATTTTTTATTGAAAATTTTAACATGACAGGCTGAAATTGTGATTATTAATCCTGATACTAAGGACTAAATTATTAGCTTTTGGAAATTGTGACTTTGTATAGTTATAATATAAATACTATTACAGAAAAGGAGAGTAAATTAATCACCAAGCTTCCTTTTCGCGTATTAGCTTTTAAGAGGGCTTATACTAAAAGTTGGCAACATCGCAAATAGCTGTCAAATAACCTGTTTTGGTTAATTTGGCAATATTACTGTATGGAAACATGAAATGTGGCTAACTAGTGCACTAAAATATTGATTATGAAATGCAATAATTAATATCTTAACACCGAATGTTTAGTTTTAGATATAAAAAAAGCATTTGGAAACATTCCAAGTGCCTTTTTTACACCTAAAACGGTTACAACATCAAATTCAGTGTTATAATTGCAATTTATTATTAATATTCTAGTTCGCTAGTTAGCCACATTTCATGTTTCCATACAGTAATATTGCCAAATTAATCAAAACAGGTAAATATTTGACAGCTATTTGCGACGTTGCCAACTTTTAGTATAAGCCCTCTTAAGTCAATATTTAGGCAAATAATTATGGACCAATGTGGGTGTGTATAGGTTTCTGACTAACCCTTCGGGGCATACTGCCGTGATGTTATGTTATGGACCATCGTTGAATGATTTGCCGTAGATAAAAGAAAAAATAACTCTCCAACCTCATATATTTTTATTTATTGCCACTCCATATCAAAAATAAAATCAAACTATTGTATTTCACATAAACGTACAAGGGCACGTCAGAAGCTAGGTGCACGGTTCAATTGGTTGTTTCCTATGGAGAAGAGCCGGCAAGAAACTCCACGGTTACTCTTTTAAAACAAATGGCTTTTACAATGTTTTCAAATTACAGTGTTAATAGGTATGGGTGGAGAGTCATGTAGGCCCATCAATAAGTACCAAGTACTTAACAAAACGAAAATGTTCTACAATTAATCAGCCATTCAGCCTGCAACATTCTCACATTCTTAAAATATAACATAATCTATATAAAAGATAAATAAAATAATAAAAATAAAAACCCATTTAAACCAAATTACACACACAATAGTTATCTCCTTTTCTATATAAAATTATCATAATATTATTTTCAACAGATTTTCAGGCATCCTGTTCTTCAGTCACACTATCCAGAATGGTACTCAAGTGGACTTCGGAATCAGGGCCTGCAACCTCGAGAAGAAGACTTGCAGAGATATCAAAGGCGTGCCGGGAGGCTATGCCGTAGCCTACGACGCAGGCAACGATGACATCTACTTCGGCGGCCATGACGGCATATACAAATACAACTTCCTAACAAAAGAAGCCGAATTTTTCGCCGAAGAAGGACGGTCAATTTGGGCACTGTTTGTTCGACGAAACTTCTACTACATTGAGTATCCTACGCAGAAACTTTTTGTATACAAAGACGACCGTTTCGTTGTAGTTGCCGAAGCTATTAATATAGAAATTGACATTTTCTTCGTATCCAAACATTTTGATGTTTACTTCGCAAACAAAACGGCGTTGTATAAAGTTGAAAAGCCGATTCCAGAACCTATAGTTTTAAGTGATGAGATTGCAGTCCGACAGATAGCCGAGGATCATTATGGAGACGTATTCTTCTGTGCAAATGACGGAATATACCTTGAACAAAAACCCTATCATAGAGTAAAGAGAGTTGCTGAAATCGATCAGGCTTTTGGCGTTACTTTTGATGATAAAGATAACATGATATATTCTGATAGAGATAGCATATATCGGTTGAATCCAAGTAAATATAGTGGGCTTTGTTTGAATGCCATAATTAACTCTGAAGATAGAGACGAAACAAGAAGGAAAAATAGAGAAAAATAAATAATTAATGAAATTTAAATAATGTTTTGACGACTTTTTTTTTTTTTTGGGTGTGAAATTATCAAATAACTTCTCTCGCTCTGGGTGGAGCGGGAGGGCGTGTCGAACTCTTACTGACTAAAACCCACCCGTGTTCCTTCGGTTGCCATGTTGCCACGATTTCCCTTTCGGCCCGTATTCGCAGCCCCGGCAGGTATTGGCCCTAGCGGATCCCGTCAATTCTGCTGACATCTCTTTGAGGCGCGCGTGGAACACAACGCGCCGTCGCGTCGACCCGGGCTTGGTCCTTATCGGACGGCGAGCTACCCATTGCTCACCGTCCGCAAGCCCGCGCCTACGGTGGCCGGAAATCTGCTTGTGATTCCCGACGCCCAGGGCGTCTCTTCCTGCGGCGGCGAGGGCGCGAAATTTGCATCTCCCTCACGCGTTCCGCCTCCTCCTTCGCGAGCATTACTGCTTCGCAGAAGGAGGTGACGGCCTCCCATTTCCTCTCGCTCCGTACCATAGCCCGAATTAGGGCTGGACGCGAGAGATCACCGCCGCCGATCGCCTCCACGAGGACACGGCGATGCCCAAGCCACCCAAGCCGGGCAGACCTCCACCGTATGCTCCACCGTGTCCTCCGGGCGATATGTTTTGATAGCTTGTGTTTATTAATTTATTGGTACACGAACAGCAGTACATACAAAACCATTCAAAGAGAACATTAATGCAATAAAAGTGCCTGTATGTATGCGTATCAACAATGTCTTGACGTCGAAACATTATAACGTGCTAGTAATATGTGAGAGCCAGCAGTTTTTATCGATACATAAACAAAATGATATAATTATAGTTATGTAAGGTATAAATAAAATAAAACACATACTGTACATTATAGTAAGACATTAAGAATAAAGATATAAATAAGAAAATTTTGATTTTATTATGTCCCGTAAAAAATTATCAAATTATAAACAGTACTGTTATGTTAGCAAAGTTGAGGAGCTCGTGGCTACATAATAACAGCCGCACGGGTTGATCCATCAGGTTAAGCTACGCTTGCCGGGGTTGGTCCGTGGATGGGTGACTATACTAACCATCTTTACATACCGAGACTCCTCCGTGCCTCGGAAAGCATGTTAAGCTGAAGCTGTTGGTCCCAGCTGTCATTCGTGGATATTTGATATGTCAGAAGCCCGAAAGTCTGACAACCAGTCTTACCAAGGGGTATCGTATTACCCAGTTATTGGGTTGTGGAGGTCAGATAGGCAGTCGCTCCATGTAAAATACTAGTATTCAGCTGCATTCGGTTAGACTTAAAGCCGACCCTAACATAGTTGGGTAAAGGCTGGGCATATTTTTACTGTTAAGGCACCCCCATACAGGCGCGACGTGACTCTAATAAAACAATTTCTAAGAAAACTTCACGGTGTCACGTCGCGCTTGTTTGCGACGCCTTGTAGAGGTCATAGAAGGTTAAAATATAAGTCTCAAACTCTCTGGATTCCGTACCCAAAGTTACCGGGCTTTATCTTTTTAAACGTAGCCAGTTAAAATGATCTATCTATAATATAATAAAATAGTAATAAATCCAAAACTGTACATTGAATATTTTAGAAAAAAGTAATTGCTATGAGATTTGGGAACGAGTCTAATGCTGAAAATATAGTTTTTAAAATTTTCGTCCGTTTGTCTTGGTGTATGTTCCGGATTGGCGCAAAAACGGCTGAACGGATTTGGATGAAATTTGGCACACAGATAGACGGATACTTTCCAACATCCACGCGGTCGGAGCTCCGGGCAAACAGAATGTGTTAGTAGCCTCTATAATGGCAAATACTAAAACGAAAATGTGCGTTGGGGTAAAAACCGGACGGATTTTAGACTAGTTGAATGTTGCCAAAACTTTATTTTCTCCTCATCAGTACCTATACTTCAGTGGGGCTTGTGGCTAAGTAATAACAGCTGCACGGGTCGATCGATCAGGTTAAGCTACGCTTGCCGCGGTTGGTCCGTGGATGGGTGACCATCTTTACATACCAAGTCCCCTCCGTGCCTCGGAAAGCACGTTAAGCCGTTGGTCCCGGCTGTCATTTGTAGATCTTTGACAGTCGTTACGGGTAGTTAGAAGCCCAAAAAGTCTGACAACCAGTCTTACCAAGGGGTATCGTGTTACCTAGTCACTAGGTTGTGGAGGTCAGATAGGCAGTCGCTCCATGTAAAATACTGGTATTCAGCTGCATCCGGTTAGACTGGAAGCCGACCACAACATAGTTGGGAAAAGGCTAGGCAGATGATGATGAGTACCTATACTTCAAAGTACTGAAATATGGTTAATGGTTAAACGTAGTTTAGCTGTCAATACACTTTGTTTTGGTACACTGAATGGCTTTTACGTGTGTAACGACAAGACAGTATTTTTTTACATAATGGAGAATTGTCCATAAAGAGGTCCAGATGTTGGGCACACCACAATTGCGGCGATAAGACCCCTCTTTGAGGAATGGCTAGAGAGGTGCCACAGCATCCTCACCTTTTGCCTGACGCAGGTCCTCACCGGACACGGTTGTTTCGGGAAGTTCCTGTTCTGGATAAAGTCACCATTGTGTAGATCACCCAGAGGACACGATGGAGCATACCGTGGAGATCTGCTCGGCTTGGGTGGAGTATCGCCGTGTACTCGTGGAGGCGATCGACGTTGGTGATCTCTCGCGTCCAGCCCTGGTCCAGTCCATGGTACGGAGCGAGAGGGCATGGGAGGCCAACACCTCCTGCGATGCAGTAATGCTCGCGAAGGAGGAGGCGGAACGCGTGAGGGAGAGGCAAATTTCGCGCTCTCATGCCCTTAACCGCCGCAGGAGGCGTTAGCAATCGTAGGCTGATTCCCGGCCACCATAGGCGTGGGCTTGCGGACGGTGAGCAACGGGTAGCTCGCCGTCCGATAAGGACCAGGCCCGGGTCTACGGCGCGTTGTGTTCCACGCGCGCCTCTAAGAGATGTCAGCAAAACTGACGGGGTCCGCTAGGGCCGATGCCTGCTGGGGTCGCGGGAAAGTCCGAAAGGAAGACCGTGGCCCCTGGCAACATGGCAACTGAAGAAACACGGGTGGGTTTTAGTCGATAAATTTGATGAATTCCCACCAAAAAAAAAGGTGTCCAGACGTTGATTTAAAGGCGCTTCTAGTGCCTGGAGGATAAGATCTATAAAAGGAATACATACGATATTTTCCTTTTAAAAATGTAAAAATTGCCTTATTTTAACTTGTTTAATACACGTTTAACTTGCGGGAGTGACTGGCACACACTAGTAGAGGTCGGGGCAGAATAGAATGGCGCAGAACAAAATGATGATAGCAAAAAAAAAACATACAAATTAGCCAGGTATTTGAATTGTACGGTCTTATCCCGGCACCGAACTTACGACAACATACTCTACACTATAATGACAAACGGAAATGGTAGTGACAATTTGGCTTCAAAACTACATAATTATATTTTTTTCTTTGAAGTACCTACCATTATTTAAAAAGATGAACTATTATTTAGAAAGCAGGGTAGCTGGATTCAAGTGTCCAGGAGTATAGTATTGGTGGTACGGAACACTTAGTGCACTTGGCTGGTATTAGCCACTGTTTACCTGACACATTATTCTGAAGTCACCTTTAAAAAAATCTAGACTAAACACACATTAATGACATGCATCTTCAGCAAGCGTTAGTCATTGTAGGTACTCCTTTTTAAAACAATATTATAAAAAGATCTATCAACTCACAACAAATGGATTTGTTTTAGCCTTCATCGATTGTTTATTATGAAATGACAATGGATGGAGAAACAAGACAAGCTAAGTTTCGTAACCATTAAATTAATAACAAACTGCGGTTCATTGTTCTTATGAATTTGAAAGAGAAACATGTGTCAGACGTATTTTGTTGGCAGTTACATTAATCTGATTTGGATTCGTTATGGATATTAATATTTTTAGCTATATGTAAGTAGTTTATTTTATTTTTTATTTTATCGGGTGGCGAGCATGCCTGTCCAGTCTCGCTAAGGGGTATCCAATAACCCGGTAACTGGGCTGTGGAGGTCAGATAGGCAGTCGCTCCATGACCAATACTAGATGCATTCAGTTAGACTGGAAGCCGACCCCAACACACCGGCACAATTAGCAGAACACAAAAAAAAGTGTAGTTTTTTTTTAAGTAGTGATTAAATTGACAAGTAGTTCAAGTAGTTAAATTATGGCGCATTAGTGATTTGCCTGCAACAGAAGTAGCCAGAGCTGAGACCATGATTGAAGAAGGTCACACCTACCGATCAGTGAGTCGAACGTTGGGTGTATCAGTTTCTGTGAACCACCGTAATGTGCAACGATACCGACAGACAGGATCTTATGTGCGGAGGCCGACAAGGCAGAAATCGTGCAAACAGTGCGTAAACGACCGTTTATGACCCCCGACGAAAAAATAGGGGTGTTATAAGTTTAATGTGTGTATCTGTGAATTTGTGTATCTGTCTGCGCCATCGTAGCTTCCAAACGACTGAACCGATTGTGTTTATGTTTTAAAGAAGATTATCAGCTCTTTTCTCGTTGATGAATGGATGTGAGCATATTCCACTGGTCTGATCGATTTGAAATTTGGTATTCTGTTACTTCAATGACATTAGAAGAACATAGTAACCTTGAACTGATGCTGCAGCATCACCTGGAATTTGCAGGATACCCAACTTACAGCACAGGTATCGTGTTTGGGCTCATTGGAATGGTCTCAAGGAATAGGTTATAGATAGATGGTGAACAGGATATGGTGATGGAGTAAGAAAGAGTATTGAGGAAATGTGTATGTCGGGGGTTTTTTGAAATTTTTAATTTATGCTTGTTAAATAAGAGTGCAAACTCTAAGAAATTGAAGTCAAACGGCTGTTCAGACCAGAAATCTCTTGGAAGAAGTGCGTAACATGCGTGTAAGTGAACGAACAGTGAGAAGAAGTTTAAATAAAGTTGCTTTGAAGTCATAAGTGCCAGCAAAAGCGTCAAAACCTGAGGTGAGTCATCGAGTTGCAAGATTAGCATTCGCTCGCCAGCACCAAGATTGGTCCCATGAATGGAGTAAATTTTTATTCTCTAACGAAACCCATTTTTGCGAAAATTTTGTAGATGGGAGGGAAAAGATGTGGAGGTATCGAGGAGAACGATACCATCAAGCAAATTTTACCGAAACGGTGTCATACGGTCGAGGGTCCGTTATGGTGTGGGTGGCATAACTCTGACAGCACGCACCGCCTTGGTCATCACTGATGGCGGTTCTCCGACTGCACATAGATACATAACTGAAATGTTGGAACTCCATGTAATGTCTTTTGCCCCATTCATAAGCCCAGATTTTGACGGCGGAATAATCCAAATGAACTGGCCAGCACGATCCTCAGAAATTAATCCAATTGAACCGTCTGGGACATGATTGGACGTAGGGTACGAAAAAGGAATCCAGCTCCTAGGAATGTTGAGGAGCGCTGTCGAAGAGTGGGGCAATTTGCCCCAGGAAATGATCGAAAGTGGCACTAGCCCGTGGAGGCTAGAAACGTTTTTTTTCATTAAAAATGTTTTCAATATAATTGTCCATGTGAATGTTCTGTCCGGAAAATTAAAAATGTCCAAGTAGACTTTTTTCATTGTTTTTCCATTCCATTTATTTAGCCTGCACTGTCCCACTGCTGAGCAAATCCTTTTCCAGGGCCACCTCCATCCAATATTGTTTTTCCATAAATAAACAATATTCGATTCTAGATTTTTCTTACTTATATTGAACAAACAAGCTCGTAAGAAGCGAAAACAATAATTTAAAAAAAAAACAGATTTTCTTTATATGTTTCCCTAATTTTGCCGGTGTGTGTGTAGTTGATGATGATAAAACATCAATAACCTTGAAAAATAATACAAATATTACTTACATTGTCTTGTTTCGATGCTTTTGTAAAATATACAAGTAAGACTCGCTCATCCTAATATCCTACAAATCCTACTAATATTATAAATTAATGTGAATGTATGTATGTTTGTGTGTTTGTTACTCAATCACGCAAAAACGGCTGAACGGATTCGGATTGAATTTGGCACACAGATAGTTTAGAACCTGGATTAACATAAAGGATACTTTTCATCTCGGTAATATGTTCCCGTGGGATAATTTCCGACCTCGACACGGGCGAAAGCTGGTGCTTTTATATGTCTATCTAACTTCTTTATCAATATTCTTTATCACCATCATCATCGTTGACAGCTCTGTTCCCTCTGCTGCTGAGTATAGACCTTCTCTCTTTTGTGCTATGCTTCCCTGTTCAGGGCGAGTATCATCCAGCATTTCTTATACAACATGTAAAAAAAACCCTCTCCGACCCGTGAGGATGTTATTAGCTATCGTACTGAGAATCTATAAAAGTGGTAATGATCAGGAAAAAAGAAAAAAATAGCCGCATTTTTTTAAAATAGGGATTTTACCGGGTTATTACATGGGGCGCGGGCAGTCGTCGTTGAGCGGTTATCTACAAGTCATAACTTATAAACCATGTTGAAAATTTGCCAATTTTTAATTGAATCGGGATAATTTTGGTACTAAAAACGTGAATTTTAAATAGCAATTTTTTTTTTCTACTAGCTGACCTGGCAAACGTTGTTTTGTCATATAAATGTTTGGGGTGGATAACCTTTATCACTTAGGGGTATGAAAAATAGATAATAGCCGATTCTCAGACCTACTAAATATGCACATCAAATTTGGTAAAAATCAGTAAAGCCGTTTCGGAGGAGTAAGGTAACTAACATTGTGACACGAGAATTTTATATATAAGAAGATAATAATAAGTCTTTTTATTACTTTTTGGTAATTTTATTGGAACTATATCGCTACATGCGAACTATGCATTAAAGACCTGACGTCACACAAAATCCTGACGTCACACAAAATCATGACGTCACATAAAATCCTGACGTCACACAAAATCCTGACGTCACAAAAATCCTCCATCGTGTAATTAGTTTACTGCGTGAATAGAATATATATAACTTCCCCGACATCAATCGTTGGGCATTTGCCCGCCAGACACGACGCTCGTCTGGTCGGAGGATCCTCCCTTTTCTACAGAGGATGAGTGAACTATACACCCTGTTCCTCATACCTCTAAATTATTGCAGCCCTTTTCGGATCGGACGGTTTTTGTATTTATACCCTTTCGTAAATATGCTATAAATTGGTTTTTTATTTCAGAAACCCCTCAATGATTCTAAAGCTATACTTTTTACTATCAGTCGCATCATATGGAACCGGACTTCCAGAAATAGCTTGCAACCGAATTAAAATTGGAGACAATTGGTACGACCGGGACGTCTTATGGGCAAACATCGGAAGACCTTACAACCTCAACGTGCACAAAAGTTCTAACACTCTATTCTTTAGCTATTCACTCCCAGAAATATATTCTGATCTCGATTTCCAATTAGCATCCTTCAATATGGATAGCAGAGAGTACCAAACTATAGCTGGCATCAGAGGAGGCTGCTCTGTTGCTATAGACCAAATGAATGATGATGTATTCTTTGGAGGAAGCGATGGAATCTACAAATATAATATGCTTACAAAACTAGCAGACTTCTACAAAGAAAAAGGAAAGAATATCTGGTCCATCTTCTATAAAAAGAATCTATTCTACATTAGTTACCCGGATCAAAAACTTCATATAGAGTATGACGGAAAATTTGCATCAGTGAAAGAATTTGAGGAATTCGAAATAGATCATTTTTATGTGAGTGCTCTTAATCTTATATATTTTGCTAACAAAACAGGTTTATATAAATATAATAATGATGAGATGGAATCACAAGTAGTTAATGAACTCATAACTGTTAGACAAATTGTTGAGGATAACGAAGGAGATATTTATATTGTAAGTAATTGCGGTGTATTTATAGATGGTAAGTTTGAAGGACTGAAGAAGATTTTGGATATGAAGAATATATACGGCTTATCTTTCGATAAAGACAATAATTTTATTTACTCTGATGATAAGAATATAATTAAGCTTGTGTATAGTCTCGTTGGTTGTGATAAAAAGAAAGGACATTGGTAATAAATATATGATTGAAGTGTTGTTTTCTTTAAATTCATTAGATATTATTTTTGTAAACAAAATTCAAGGTAGGGTTGTATTTAGAAAAATCAACGATTGAATTAGAATATTGAATTCTATAGACCAAGATGCATTAGCTCTTTTTAAAAAGACTGAGAAACTCTTTTTAAAAAGAAGAGGTGAAATTAAATACTTACTTGTGTTCCTGTATCTTGTGTAACTCTTTAATCGAAATAACCACATAATCATGTGTATTACAGACCATACAAATAAATGTTTGTATCGTGTGGTAATTCAATCCTCGACAAATACAAATCATATTTAATTCAAGTTAAAGTTAATTATAAAAGATTATTGACGTGATGGTAACGTAACGTCAGGTAAGTTCTAATTACATTGTTATCCATCTTTATATTAATTACTAGCTGACCCGGAAAACTTCGTTCCGCCTAACAGTCAATGAATGTGCATGTTTAGGATTTTAAAATTTCTACCCTACCTACCCACCCTACCTACCCTACCTAAATACCTACCCTACCTATACTCCGTTTGAAATAAGATTAGACATTTAACTAAACCTTTTTTACAGTCCGTTCAACCGATTTTGACTTCTATTGCGTTGGTGGCATGACAAATAGCAGCTGCAGTAAACAGTTGGTTTGTAACCACTTTTTTTGCTTTTAATGCCATCCTTATGCCTACGGTATAGAAGTCAAAATCGGTTGAACGGACTGTAAAAAAGGTTTGTTTAAATGTCTAATCTTATTTCAAATGGAGTATAGATATCAAAAAAGCCGATCCACACAAAATATATGAGAACGTGAATTTTCTTCATAATTTTTTTTTCTTGTGTTTTTACATATTATTATTTTCTCACCGTTTAAACCTTTCCTGGACTACGACAAACATTTTAAAACTAAAATCAGCAAAATCGGCCCAGCCGTTCTCGAGTTTTAGCGAGACTAACGAACAGCAATTGATTTTTATATATAGACTAGCGGACCCGACAGACGTTGTCCTGTCAAAACATTGTCCAGCAGACAAAATTGTGAATCTAAACCATTCCCAGATCCCCTTGAACACACACAAAAAATTTCATCAAAATCGGTCCAGTCGTTTGAGAGAAGTTCAGTGACATACACACTCACAGAAGAATTATATATATAAAGATTATTTGTATAGTGAACTGAATAGTATAGTTATCTAAATAAAATGCTGTGCTTACGTTTAATTTAGATGCATGCAATGCTATTGTATTTGTAAATGTTATGTACTTTGAATGTATGTGTGTGTATTTAGTTGGTTTGCCTAAATAAATACATAAATGTTATCGTCCAATTTGGTCGCCTAGCTACTTACTGGCCCAATTTAGCTGACAATGTCAAGTGTGGTCAAAGTTGACCACAAACAGTGGAAAAACAATATCCAAAAAAATTCAACCTTCATTAAAATTAAGGCAAAAATATTCGCAACCCTTTTTATATCACAAAACCATTGTATTTTATTTTAAATAATAATATAATTTAGTAAAGCAGTCTGTTGTAAAATAATTCTGTAAAATTAAAGGCACACAGATTTTGAGCATGAAATGAAACACATTTCATGCTAGAAATCTGTGTGCATTTTATTTGCCGTGACGTAAGTTAATTAGCTGATCATAATTAACATATCTGCATCCGATTTTAACCCTGTTTTGTTTTGAATATTTAATACGGAATTTATTTTTAGATAGAGAGTCTCCGAATATGCAAAAGCTAAAGGCACTAGGAAGTGATGAAGGGTGGGCGTTTTTGGGGGACTGTCTTATGTAATTTTGACGTTCGAAAAGTGCTGATTCTCAGCCTAGTTTGAGTAAATGAATTTTGAATTTGAATTTGCAATTTTTTTGCTGTGCTGAAAAGCTCGTGACAGCTGCACGGATCAATCGAAGGTTAAGCTACGCTTGCCGAGGTTAGTCCGTGGATGGGTGACCATCAATTACATACCGACACCCCTCTGTCCCTCGAAAAGCCGGGCCTGGATGTCATTCATAGTTGATTTACGGGCAATGAAGCGCGAAACTCTGACAACCAGTCTTACCAATATGTATCTTGTTACCCATTAACTGGGTTGTGGAGATCAGATAGACAGTCGCTCCATATAAAATACTGGTATTCAGCTGCATCTAGCAAGATTGGAAGCTGACCCCAACATGGGAAAAGGCTAGACAGATGATTCTCTAAAAACAATCGCAGTGCTGCTTTCCATAAGTTGTAGATACCTGCCCATCTATGATTTGCCTAAATCTACACAGTTACAAAACGCTGGACAAAAAAAAAACAGTGGCACTCCGGGAGTGCCAACAGAAGTGAAAAAAAAAATCGGCACCGCGGTAATCAACGCGTTGATGTCTATTACTCCACGCACCGCTGTAATCAACGCGTTAATGTCTTTTACTCCACGGTGTCGGTAACAGGTCGTGAAATCAATGGTTTAGTCCCATTTTAAAAATACCCAACGCGCCTAAAGAAGTTTTCACTTCAAAAATTCAACAATAATAAATCGTTCACCGTTTAATTAATTACGACAAAATACTATAACAGCCATTTTCACATTCGAAATTTCTGATATACGTAACCAAACTTAATCGTCGGCATGTTTTTAATCTGGCCCCAGGTCCCGGACGCGAGACCGAAAACAGGTGATATTTTAAATTTAAAATCCGAATCGACATGTTCAGAATAATTGAAACGTGGATTGCATATTTTTATATTATTTGTGCGATGTGCCGACTCTTGTGTGACATGTTTTGAGTACCGAATTTTAAATGTGGAGGTAATTTTCGTTGTATTTTCTGAATCCGATTGCGATAAATTGTTTTTGTTTTTTATAGTGTATTATTGTGTCCTCAATTATTTTCGTGGAATGGTTTTTGTTTCTTCTACAATATTATAGGTAATAGGTACTTACTATAAACTATTGTCATACATTTTAAAATAGTCACTAATTTTTTATGGAATTCCATCAAATCCGCTCAGTATGATGGTTTAAAAAAAAATACAGGAAATAAAAAATAGAATTCAATGCGGACAAAAGACTGGTCAATACCAACACTAGGTGATATTGCCATGCTATCACATAGGTAGGTATGTCGGCACAGGACATTGGGGAGGGGTCGTCATCCTCCGACATTGTTGTGGGCTGTTTGTGGATCTCGGGCAATTAAAAGATGATAACAGCTTTTTACACTTAGTTTATAATAATAAATAATAAATTCATTTATTTTCAGGTAAATAACACCCATTGCCAAACATAAATTAATAGAAATGTTACAAATAAAATCAAATAATGTCAAATCAATTAAAATGAAATCAAATTAAATTAAATCACATCAAATTAAAATAAATAACGTCATTTTTACAATAAAATCAATAATACAATAAAATAATGTCAAATAAAACAGAATCAAATCAATTAAAATCAAATTAAATTAAATCACATCAAAATAAATAACGTCATTTTTACAATAAAATCAATAACTCCTCTCCGACACTGGTACAGCAACATGTCTGCTGGAACAATGTTGGATAAAGGGACAGTCCAGCCTTCCCGCAATCATCGCCAGTACGATGTTGGGGCTAACCCGCACCCTGCGCACCAAGGACGCGGCGCGCTTGCGCATGGTCGCGTGAAAATAGTCGGTTCGCGCCTCTGCGAACATACCCGAGGCGCTGCAGTATCGGGGTAACCCCATCACCGCCCTGCATGCGTTATTGTACTGGACGCGGATAGCGCTGTAACTTCTATTAGAGTAGTGAGCCCACAGAGTGCATGAGTAAAGCGATGTACAGTACGCTCTAAAGAGCGTAGCCTTAACTACTTTAGAGCACCGCGCAAATCTGCGGGCGATTATGTTCGCTCTAACAGACAACGCCCTCCGCTCCCGTTCCACGCTTATAGAGTTACACAAATCACAATTAACAACTATTGTCCTAATTAGTCTGGTTCGTTAATAATAATCGAGAATAAAGTAATAAAAATTTTGAATGAATAAATGTGCGCACACGTCTCATGATCGTGTGACAGTTCCTAGGGCTGAAGGCTGACTGGCGCTCCTGTTGTTTCTCGCGCCCTCGGCAAGCGGTCCTTAGACTCCGTCATAGCGCACCGACTGGATGGGCTACTTCAGCCGGCAACACTGTATTTCATTCGACCGGTATATCTTTTTTCCAAGTTATCGACTAGATTCGGTAAAACTGAATTTTTGCTTAGAAATTGGTGGATTTTTACCACTGTGCTCTCTGCTGACTGTTTGAAAAATTTGAAACATTCATTCAGTATTTTGCTCTGATTTTAAATTTGATATGTTAGCCATTGTTTTCCTTGAAATCTACTATGTAAAATATGGAAAGGTGACAACAATACATAATCATCATTTTCAATTCTATTTAACTAATATTGTAAATGCGAAAGTGAGTTTGTTATTATTATTTTCTGTACTTGTACCAAATTAATATAAATGAATGAACTCGATCATTTAAATTAAATGTATGAAATGAGGTGGAATATTAATAAGTAGCTCAATTACTGTAAGAGGTGTAGTTAAAATTATTTAACTCATTATTATTGTTCCCGATAAACCCACGTTTCAGTGTCGGCATTAATTTGTTGCAAATATTCCACACTTAATAAATCAAAATGTTTATAGCATTCTAGTTGCTGTTGTGTGATATGAATTAATTTATACTAATTATTATAAAGAGGAAATGTTTTTTGTTTGTTTGTGTGTGTTTATTTGTACCGATCAGGCTCCGAAACTACTGGACCGATTTTAATAATTTTTTCACCAACCGAAAGCTAAATTATCAGGAAGTGACATAGGCTATAATTTATTTAAAAAAAATCGAAATCCTTAAGAAAATTGCAATAATATAGCCCAAAGTAGCAAAATTTTGCCTATAAAATTTTACCCACAAATAGTTTACAAGTAACAAAAAGTACTAGGCTTGCATGAATTCAAGTTTAGTTTATTTTGAGTAGATAAAAAAAAATGCAATCTCCATCAATAAAAATCTACTGCTGCATGTATGAAAAATCATCACTAGAGAATGGCTCAACCGATTTGACTGATTTATTTTTGTTGTATTTTTAATTGTCTAGACAAAGTTTGCATGAAAGAAAATTTTGGAAAATCCACCGGAAAAGTCGGATTTACACCCGGGTGATGCCGGGCACGAACAGCTAGTACTATTTAATCCTGACTCCCAGTGTTAAAGTGTCACAACAATTTAGTTTGACATTGACAATTCACTTTGCTGAAAGCATAATAATATAGTTAGACATTATTATTTATACGTCTTTGACATTTCTCGGGACCCAGGGGTCCCGGACCTTTGAAAGGCGTACGAGGCGCCAAAGCCAACTCGCAGAGGCCCCTTAGACGTTTTTAATGAAATGAGGTACCAACCGACGATTATCCCTGTTCGCACTATGCAAGTGCAGCCAAGGACAACCCCCGGTTGGTGTAGGACTATTGTAAGATATGGAAACAAAGTTATCGGACTATGGGTTTGGGTTGCTAAAGTGGACTGGTCACCTGGAACTATGGAAGGACTATGGCCCTTGCCTGATCTATGTTTTATATGCACACGGATAAAATGGCAGGGGGTGACTTGCACACTCAATAATGGGCTCCCGAAAACGGTCGCTAGCACATAGTCTCGTAGCGACAAGGGGGCAACACGTCCTGAGGTGCTTATGAGGAGTGGAGAGGTATTCCACGGTTATCAGGACAATCCCGGAAGTACGGTCAAGATCTCTACCAGCATCTTACTGGAATACTTCCTTCCTCCGAGCACGTTTGCTCTTGCGAATCTCCACTCAAGCCAATTAAGGCAAGATTGAGGCGGGAGCGCCGTTCCTCGTCAGTGTTCACTCCAGCCGGCCAATAAAGGCAAGTAGTTAGACATTTATGCTTGCACTAAAGTGCAGCTCAATTATGCTTGCACTAAAGTGCAGCTCAATTATGTTTATAATATTAATAAAAGCTGAATATTTGTTAATTTAATGTCGCTTCCATTCATTTCCTACTTACTCCACTAACCTTATTTGGCTCGCTATAAAGCATGAAAGCGTCATTATAAATTCATACACGACGACATTAATATGTATGAAATTAAACATACAGAACGAACAATTATGCACGAGTTTACTATGTCCCGTAAAATTACCACAGTGCAACTTTAGTCTGTGGTGCAACTCTAAACGAAAATGTCAAAATACACTCGCTCCTACCACGCACGGGGCGAATTAAATTTAACAATCGTGGCCTATGCATCGTCGCGTCGTCCAAGTTACGAACATATATTTTTTTCCACACCATTTTTATTTTTGTACCACTGTGCCGGCTTTTTCGTGTCAAACATGAACTGTTTTTTGGGCTTACTGAATAGGGTTTTAAAGTGTGCCAACTGAATGCGAATCCACAATATTCTATTCGTAAAAATTGAATTTTATGTGAATGAGAATTTTGTGGAATAAAATATGTTTTTATTTAGAGTCAACTGGGTAAAATGGTTTTTATAGGCACATGCTGACGAGCAACTGAAGTAAGTATGTATATTAAGAGTATTTTACTTGTAGGCAACTCGACAATTATGGGGGAACATGTAAATTTTTATTACAGGGCATTTTTACGAAGGTTGAGTACCTACCTAATGTAAATTGGCAGTCTGCGTGCTTGCAAAGAATGCAGGTCCAGCTGTATGCCTGCTAGTGGTTTGGACAGCAACTAATCGATCAACTGATTATGGTTGGCAAAGTTATCTGTTTCACCAAAATTTATTATTCAGTCTACATCATCTAACTGCTGGATAAATCATCGCTATCATACCTACAAGCATTACCATAATACTCATCTAGTATTCTTGCAATATGGCCGGCAATTAGAACGGTGAAGGAAAATATCGTGAGGAAACCGGCATGTTCTAGAACCAAAAATTCGAAGACATGTGACATCCACCAACCCGGATCGGGCCCACACCCACTAACAGAGATGAAGCCTGTGTCCCAGCACTGGGAACATCATAGGCTATTCAGCAGATGCCCAGAATTAGAATATTTGGAATTCATTCACATAATTAAATTATCTGTCATTGCTTCATTTTTGAAGAGCAGTGGTGGCCCAGTGGTAACGGCCGCGACGTACGAGTTGTAGGTCGTAGGTTCGAACCCAGACAGGCGCTTTACTTTGTGTAAATTATTTCATCACCACTGCTCTAAAAACGGTGAAGGAAAACATCGTGAGGAAACCGGCATGTCCTAGAACCGAAAATTCGAAGACATGTGACATCTACCAACCCGCACTGGGCCCGCGTGGTAGATTACGGCCCACTCCCTCTCACAGAGAGGAGGCCTGTGTCCCAGCAGTGGGGGGAACATTTATGGGCTGATGATGATGATGATGATGCTTCATTTTTAATTCTTTTTACCTATTGTGGTATAGTAATTATATTCTAGGTGCATCGTCTTCACATATAATTATTTAACTAATGTAAGTACCCATACAAACAATTGTAAAACATTTTAAAAGAGTAACGGTGGAGTTTCTTGCCCATTCTTCTCCATATGAAAACTGCCTTTTGGAAGGGGCGACTAGAATCAATTTTATTATTTTATAAATTTTGACGTTCAAAAGTGCCATACATGGGCCTATTTGAAATAAATGATTTGACTTTGACTTCACATAGGACGATACAGAATTTTTTTTTGGCCGTATTTATAGTAGTTTATTCTCTTTTCACATTCCCATGAAATTAAAAATAGTAGCTAAATAATGCCACTAATATTACCCAACTATAGGTACACCTCTGCCTAACCCTTCGAGGATTAGAGGAGTGATGTTATTATATCCAGCTGAATTTTATAACTCAACACAATAAACATTTTCTCTCAACAAAATTAATCTAGCCATAACAAAAACACAATTTTCTCTAATTTTCTTCAGTTGAAATGAAGTAAGAAAATTCCTATGTTCGTGAATTTTCGGGGGCGGCCATTTTCTTTTGGAACATTCGAGGCTAAATGTCGCCTTGGTATTTAGAGAAACTGGTTTGCCACGGTTCTTTGCTTCTCCGTAAGAATACCTTTCTACTTGAGATTGTTTTCTTTTATGAACTTAGTTGTACAACTTTACCTACATACATAATGTAGGTATAACTCTGTGGAATGAATGGTATAGTCAGTCTCAAAAATATGTATGTATACATCGACAAGAATTCATATACAGGGTGGCAGGGACATCGACGCGAAAACTGTTACCATGGATTCAGTTTAAGATTATAATATAACCGACGAAAGATTCCAACGCAGGGTAACCACCCTGCGTTGAAATCTTTCGTCGGTTATATTTTTTTTAAACCTCCTGTTCGTTTTTAAAATCTGTATTTTTACCGCGTAGGTCACTTTTCTATGAAACAGCAGATTTTTTTTTTAATGCCATCCTGTATGTTTGAAAGAAAGAAAGAAAAATTGTTGTTTGTGTTCCATAATACTGTACAGTGGCGGCCTTGGGGGTGGAAAGCAAGGCAACCTTCTAAGGCCTTGTAGGGGCCTCGCGCAAAAACCTATGTAGTAAAAATTGTTAACACAATAAAATAAGTTTGGTATAAAATATAATATCAAAATTTGCGATCAGAGATTTGACGATTCCGGAAAAGAACTGAATATCTTTATCCTAGGATACGACGACATTATATCAGTGCTGAAATATATAATAGAAAAAAAAAACTTCACCACACCTGTGACAGTTCATCATCATCATCATCAGCCTATAATGTTCCCACTGCTGGGACACAGGCCTCCTCTCTGTGAGAGGGAGTGGGCCGTAATCCACCACGCGGGCCCAGTGCGGGTTGGTAGATGTCACATATCTTCGAATTTTCGGTTCTAGGACATGCCGGTTTCCTCACGATGTTTTCCTTCACCGTTTTGAGAGCAGTGGTGATGAAATAATTTACACAAAGTAAAGCGCCTGTCTGGGTTCGAACCTACGACCTACAACTCGTTAGTCGCGGCCGTTACCACTGGGCCACCACTGCTCTCTGTGACAGTTGCGTCTGCAGAAAGGAGGTACGAGGTTAAAAATGATTAAAACTTATTTGAGAAATTCGATGACAGAGGATCGGTGTTCAGCTCAAGATTACCATTCTCTCAACCGAAAATGACTTGGCTCATAATGCTTCTATTGAAAATTTAGGGCTGGGCTTTAACCACGGACCTATTGGCGCCCTAAAAACCAAGAAGTAGTTTTTAAAGAAATACTAAACAAGGTTTAAATATGTTTAGTAATTAAAAGGTAGTTTGTAGTTGGCTGCCCCCTACTTATGCAAAATATAAACGTAGGGTGCTAAAATTTTCGACCTCGCTCCGCTCGCTCCTGCATCCTGTCTGATTTGAAATAGAGCCTGTACCTAAGCTCAAGGTAGTTGAAATGTAGTATATCTGTCTGTGTCAGTAACTGTAAGATATAGAATCCAAGAAACAGTGCGGGTTCAATAAATCGATCTGGAGTCTG
Organism: Agrochola lychnidis; assembly: GCA_963680765.1. Lineage (NCBI taxonomy): Eukaryota > Metazoa > Arthropoda > Insecta > Lepidoptera > Noctuidae > Agrochola > Agrochola lychnidis. The sequence goes on along the minus strand of OY796869.1, from coordinate 2,522,817 downwards.
TTGGAATTATAACTTATCAAACTTAATTTTAAGTAATATAATTAAATTACCTTTGTTGTATATGATTTAAAAAAAAAATAACCTCACTGGAATAGTCGCTCATCTGCCTAGCTTTTTCCCAACTATGTTGGAGTCGGCTTCCAGTCTTACCGGATGCAGCTGAATACCAGTATTTTACATGGAGCGACTGCCTATCTGACCTCCACAACCCAGTACCTGGGTAACACGATACCCCTTGGTAAGACTGGTTGTCAGACTTTTTGGGCTTCTAACTACCCGTAACGACTGTCAAAGATCTACAAATGACAGCTGGAACCAACGGCTTAACGTGCTTTCCGAGGCTCGGAGGGGTCTTGGTATGTAAAGATGGTCACCCATCCAAAGACCAACCGCGGCAAGCGTAGCTTAACCTGATCGATCGACCCGTGCTGCTGTTATTACTTAGCCACACAAGTGGTGGAGACCACTGGAATAGTCACTAGCTCCTGAAATACAGGTACTCTAACCTAGGTCTGGAGTCAGGGTTTACTTTTTTTTATCCAGTGTATGCCAATAAATAATTTATTATTATTATCTCCTTTATTTCATTTTAAACTTAAAAATGAAATTTTTAAATAGGTATTAGAATATAAAGAAATATAAAAAGATTTAAAAAAATAATTGTAGCCCACCGGTATCAGGAACAGGGTCCAAGCTACCAGCGGTCAGGGCTCCGGAGAGAGGAACATCCTAACAATGCGAGCCGTGTCCAGGAGTACCGCTTTCTGAATCAAGCCCTTGATCCAGCTGCCTAACGAGAGTTGGCAAAATGTTACCATAAAGATTCTCATAACAAAAGCATACAATAAGTAATTATTTTACGAATTTTAAAATAGGTACTTTAAAAATAACACACATCCCACAGAAAACGTCTCAACGTAACATAAAACATTCCGACACTTGGGGCCAACAAAGTCGTTTCTGTACATAATACTTACAATAATTTAACTACTAACATTCCCCGTTTTATCTTCCGTACCTGAAACAATAAAAACAACGTTATGAATCATTCGCGATAAGAAAGAAAAAAAAAGAAAGAATTGCTGGTGTGGTGCCATTTTTTAGAAGTTTCTCGTCGTAAAAGTTGAGATGTGTCGCGTTTTCTAGGTGGATATGACACGAGTGAGGTAAGGCCTTGGAGACACGAAAATGATTGATAGGAAGATAAATGTCACAAAAACATTAAATTCAATTTTTTGCTGAGTTTTTTAATAGTCTAGTCTAGTGTCTAGTTGAAAGTTTAGGAGAAAGGAGAGGCTTTTACGGAAATGCTTTTTTTTTTGATTGGGAATTTACCAAATAACTTCCCCTGTTCTGGGCGGAGCGGTCAGATTCTTACTGACTAAAACCCACCCGTGTTTTTTCAGTTGCCATGTTGCCGGGGGCCACGATATCCCTTTCAGACTTCCCCGCCACCCCGGCAGGCATCGGCCCTAGCGGACCCCGTCAGTTCTGCTGACATCTCTTTGAGGCATGTGGAACACAACGCGCCGTACGGAAAAGCTAACAAAAAGAACACAAAAAAACCGGCCAAGTGCGTGTCGGACCACGCACAATGAAGGGTTCCGTAGTTGGGATGAATTTATCCCAAAAACAAACTTAACTTTGTAGTTGAAAAATATGTTGCAAAAACATATTTTCCATTCCGTATGGGAAAACATGTTTTTGCAACTGCAAAGTTAAGTTGGTCGATTATTACTCGTTAACTTGTAGAGCCTACTTAGCTGTGATAGTTTTTCTTTTAATTTCGTTATATAAACTACTGTTGTGATTTTTTTCACACACCCAAAACCAACCATTTAGCCAGCAGGGAGTTGACTCTAACAAAAATGAGCACTTTAAAGCTTATTATTTCGCAAACAGATCCCTGAATCCAAAAATGGTTTTCACAAACTCACAATGTTTTTAAAGGACCTTTCCAATGATACCCCTCACTATGGGATGAAAAAATAAAAAATAAAACATCACCACTTTACGTGTATGGGAGGTACCCTAAAAAAAAATGTTTTTCATAATTTTATTTTACCACTTTGTCAACGTAATTAATATGTATACCTATGTCAAATTACAGTTTTCTAATACTAAGGGTCTCGGAGCTAGACTGCGGACAGACAGACAGACAGACGGACATGACGAAACTATAAGGGTTCCTTGTTTACTACGGAACCCTAAAAAGCGAGCTTTACAGTAGTCGCATAATAATATTATGTGAAACATCTCAGTGACATTTTGGCTGACAGTACCAATACGAACCTCTCGGAAAATGAGTCGGTACCATCTGACAGCCAACTCTAGCGCCGCGCGCGCTCATTAGTCAAATCAAATAGCGCGCGCTTCCCCGGCTTCCTGTTACACACTTCCGTCCCTTTTTACGAAATTACTCCCACAGATTGCAGGAAAGCAAGAGGAAAGATGTTACACATTAAAAAAAAAACTGTCTCAGTAGTTGTAGCAAGACAGGCTAGTTAAGTGAGTAATTTACCTAAAGAAACTTATCTAATCTATGTTATTTGTGTTCTCTTTGTGAACCTATTGAGTTTCTCCTTGGGTACTTATAACATAGCGACCGAAATTAAGGTCCTCCTTTTTTCCTGATCATTGTCTAGCCTTTCCCAACTACATTTTGAGCTCCTTATGTTCTGAGTTGAGCTCCACGATTACTGACAAATGCTTGCACTGACAGGTCCACTCAAATCTGTGTGGTTCTTTCCTCAAAAGACCTTTTCAGACACTAATCTACATGGCCCTCATATGGCCTGACCAAGATTATGTCTGGACTTTAAAAGAGACTGCGACCTCGAGTTTGTTTCGGCTTTTCTTCTCAGAGTAGTCAGATAGGAAACGCCGAACTCATCTAGCTTATTTTTACTTTTTTTTATAACACATAACATCACGCCTTGTTTCCCCGAAGGGTTGGGCAGAGGTGTACCTGCAGTAGGTACACCCACATTTCGCCAGTTATGTTTAAGTCCCATGTAATAGGGGGCGAGCCTATTGCCATCAACCGGGCACAAATCTAGACTCCGGGCTGCTATTGAGAAATTTTTGAATTTTTTTATATGACGTGTAAAAGTGATTCCGATATCCTATTTACAGAATAAACAATTTCAATTCATTTCATTTCATTTCATGTGTTCAGGTCGGCTTCCAGTATAACGGGATGCAGCTGATTACCAGCATTTTACATGAAGCGACTGTCTATCTCACCTTTACAGTTCTATTTTGCCATATTCAAAGTGGTCATCGAGTATTTCGGGACATCATGAAGCGGTTGCTCCACTCTTCACGTGACCAGAGGGCTGGACAATTTTTAGCCCAAAGAATTAGCATTGCCATCCAATGTGGCGTTTGAGAACTTTTATAAAATCTTTTTTTTAATGCCCAATGGGCTCTTGCCTTTTTATATACTTGTACATAATATATTTTAGTGTTAGCTTGTACATATTGTATTTAAGATGGCCAGCGATTAATTAAAATGCAATACATACAAGTAAAAATTATAATAACACATCCGAAGACGTAGCGTTGGAAGGTCTCCCACAAGATGGACCGATGATCTTGTGAAGGCCGCAGGAAGCACAGAATCGGTCGAAGTGGCGGTGCTTGGAGGAGGCCTATGTCCAGCAGTGGACGTCTTTCGGCTGACATGATGATGATGATGATCCGAAGATCGAACTCAAAACCCCACACATCAAGAGTCACGCTTGCGATGACTAAACCAACAAGGCAATCAAATCTCTAAATACATAAGGGCATTAATTACAACATAACCCCTACAGAGTTCTCTCAACAAATACACACACCAATCCCGATAATCATAATACAATTCAACTTGGAAACTCTCTAACTAAACAATGTAGCGCTTTATTATTTCCAGCGGAACCCTACAGCGGAACAAAACCCATAAATCTGACAAAAGTTATATGATATTGCTCAATGTTTAGGCACTTTGGTTAAAATGACGGTGTATTTTAGATCGATTTAGTTTTAGATTTGGGTTATCGTTTTAGCTCGTTTAAGCCTTTCTATGATGGTTATAATTAAAAGAGATTGGCATAATCATCATGTTTGGAAAAAACATACATAAACTCACGCCTTCTTCCCATGGGGGTTGGTAGAAACTATAGAACGCCACCACGAGACAAAAGGAGTATGTTAGGATTTGCTACGATCATGCAACTGGTCGTACACGCACGCCGGTTGCGAGTACTACGCACCTGACCTTTCTGAAGAACATCACCAATAAGGTAAGTATATTATGTTACGTCGTTTCCACTCACATCTGGCTTGTAAATACCTTTTGTTAATCGCCTTTCATTTATCCTCTCAAGCATCTTAGCATACTCTTTTAAATTTTTGTCACTACATCTTCTTTTAAACCGCATCATCGCCTTTTCACATCATTCTTCAGCCTATCATTCATAGTTACACCAGACATGCTTCGCAAGGAACGCATTTCCACAGCATTTATTCTACTTTCATGTCTCTTTTGTTCCACACCCAGCATTCACATATGCGTATACACCAGCACTCCATTGTGAACAGCCAGCCGAGCCTTTTTGGACATCGACTGGTTGGGCAATCGCATTCACTAACCATGCCGTCAATAATCACGGACTGGTGAATCCAGTCCATGATTATGGGCTGATAGAACTGCTGCCAGACTTTTAACAGTAAACTGTTTCACTTTTCCCTACATAGGGTCAAATAAAATTTGCTGACGAAACTCTGCAGGGGTAACGGTAACGATATAGAAATGATAAAAAAATTAATTTCGGAAGTACCGACTTCCGAAATTAATTTTTTTTTCACTTTGTAGTGTTTTTTTAGGAAGTCGGTTGTTTTTTTTTTTGTAAAAAGTTTTTATTTTTCACTGTTTAGTTTTGGAACCTACCCCACACACATTCGAATACCACTACCTGCTACCAGTGACAGAAACTTATCATATCGTCTACATACTAAGTGGGAAAAAAATAAGTATTATTGTAGGTAACTTAAAAACTGCCCAAGCAAAGTTAATAAAATTTATATGGGACCAACTTGAGAGCATACCGAGCATACCCTTTCAAACAAAAAAAGAATTTTCAAAATCGGCCCACAAGTAACGGAGAAATCGACGGACATACATTAAAAAAAAAAAATTAAAAAAAATACATACGCTACGAACATATAACCTCCTCCTTTTTGGAAGTCGGTTAAAAAAAAAGATTCGTGGTTTGTTTTTTTGGAAGGTCAACGACAGCTAGAAGTGTTTTTACTTGAAATATGAGGTGTGAAAATCTGTTTTCTTAAAATCAAGTAACTACACTACCTAAGGTTGCTAGCCCCAAAAAAAAAAAATCACCAAATAAGTTTTTTTTTGTTTTATGACTGTTTAAATATCGATACTCATCAATCTCGTCTGTGGAATTTTGCTAACTAAACTATTTTGATAATTTTTTGTAATCTGCGTTCGGAATTTGTTTGCCAAACATGTAAACAAACACGAGTTTTAAGTAAAACAACTGTAATGCCTACATATAAGGTTCAGATTGCACTACAACTTCATATTTTTTATGACTTTTTCAATTGAGGGGTATAAAAGCAAATCCGCCACTGTCCATAAATTGTATCGAGGTCATTCAAAGAAACTTTAGCAAAGCGGTATTATATTCGATTTTCTATAGCAATGCCTGTTTTTAATGCCTGGGAAGCTATTTTAAATTGAAATCAATATGCATTCTATTGAAAACTAATATAAATTTGATAAAACCCAATAAAATAGAAATGAGAGTGGTGACTTTGCATCTCACATTGGATAGTGGTGAATCTGCGTCTAACCGACATTGGACAGTGGTGAATCTGTGTCTAAGGGAAAGGACAGTAGCGCATTTGCTTTTTGGCGTATTTAATAAGACAAAAGTACAGTCAGTGAAACAAGTCAAATGGTTGTAATTTTTTTTTATAAATCTCTTTATTTTATAAAATCCAGTAATAACAAATTAAATTTTGGTAAGCAATTAAATTCGTAAGTCCGGTAAAACATGTTTAATTATATAATTAAATTCTTTAAATTCTTAAGTCCGAATCAGGCATTGCAACTTCACATATTTCTTCATCTTCACACTCTTCAGTTTCGTCTATTCCGTTTTCTGCTCGTAGCAGTACCTGTTTGTAGAAGTCTAAATCATCCCTAGACCTCCAATTCTCGCCAAAGTGTTTTTTTAGTAGAGCGTCAACATCTTTTATTTTATCTTTCTTTACTACAACTTTGTCTTTTTCAATCAAATCCGGGTTTAGGTCAATAAATGTTTTACCTCTCTTTAAAACTGACTTGTAACTTCCGAGATCAGCATTGTAGTTAGGTTCCCCTCTTATGGAAACATCATTGCTTCTCTTTCGTTTTAAGAAAAATCGTTTACATTGGTTAAAATGGAAATGCCAGTTTCCCGGTGGGCGAATTATATTTCCGAGAGCAGTTTTCCAATCTTTAACATTGTTCAATGACACAACAGTCCCATATTTTTTAAAGATTTCTATGTATTCCACAGGTTTTAAAATGGTCTCCATACGTTTTATTTCCTTCTCAACAAGACCGAAAACCCGATCTGGTGGAATAAACGAGTGACCGGGAATGGGGAAAACTAGCTCGACTGTTTTAATATGCCGCGGTGCCTGAGTCAACCATTTAGCGCACATACCAATCATAATGCTGTTTTTGTTCTGGGCGCCGCATCCATCCGCCACCAGTCGAACAGTTTTGACATTTTCATTTTGCACTGTATTTTGAAGCGTGTTATAGACTGCCGACGCTATTTCATTTGCTCCTTTACGGTGTTCATCTTCAGTCCAGGTATACAGCGTTACGTTGTCCCTGTTCAAGGTATTTTCTGGCACCGACTTTACGACTCCAAAATTATATATATATAATTGGCGACTGTAATATACCGCCTGATCAGATATTTTAGGCAACACCTGATTTTTTTGGCAATCAAAAGAAAACACAACTAAATCGTCCCTTTTTTCTTTTAGCAGTCGATAAAATGCTCTGGCCTTCAACATATGTACCCTTTTCTCCGTCATTAAATTTACTTTTTCAGTTGGATCTGTTGATTTTTTTATACGTTCAAGTAGCTCATTGCACTTGGAACAAGTGTCTGTACGAGGGCTTCCAAATCCTAGATTGTAGCATGTGTTGAAAATTGATCTAAAGTAACATTCACGTACTTGGACTTCATTGCTTTGATTAAACATTCTCCACATTTTCCGAATGTTTAGAGTAGATGGCAAATATTTTCTCATAACGGTCGATCTGCAATAATGTGACTCTAAGCACTGAAATGACTCTATAAATCTTTTGACTTCTCTCAATTTATAGATATTTTTGGCCGATGTATGATCTCCACCCCTTCTTTCTTGAACTATGGATCCTGTGCTGGCAAATGTTCGAGATACTTTTCTTATTCTGTGCTCAGTAATCCCCAAAATATTTATGAAAGTCTTTTGGCAAACTCGTATTAATTTCACTGAATTTCTCTTTCGAACAAATAATTTTGTTGTATTTTTTGTTGGCTGGCGCTGACCAACTCTTGGCCGGCGTCTTTTCACCCTTGACACTCTGCAGTGCTTCAATAAAAATGCATCTTGGTGCTTTTTATTTCTTGTCTTATAAAATTCTCCATGGAAATTTTGTATATCTAGTATCGTCAATTTGCAACATTTAAACTGTTTATTTTCCGCATCATGATTACAGCGTGGCAAACCTGGTGGCATTTTAGCAGAGTACCTGTAAAAATAAGCAGTCTGAAATAACCATTTTATGAGACCTATTCAATAAATACCCATACGATGGGTTAACAGATCCACGGACAGACAGACGGGCTGAGCAAAAATTATTAATGTTCCGTTTTGGCCGTTTAGACCGGATTCCTAGAAACAATAATTAGGTAGGTATCTATACAAGTATCAGTACAAAAACAACAACAAAGGATTATTTTTGTCCGCTTTACACTCTAACAGTCACGGGCTCAGTTAGTAAGCAATAAAAAGAAACTTGCTATAAAAAAAAATCATGCCATCCCAAACTAAGATTCAATAACTTTACGTGCTGATTGTACAAACACACGCCATTGTAAGGAAAAAATTCTTACCTTTCAACCTTTGATATAGCCCGTTTCCACGTCTCTGGTGCTCGTTTCTTTTTGCGAGCGCGTTCTGGAGTCACTTCCACTACAATTTCTTCCATTTTTTACTGGTTTTATAACGAAATGTAATTTTAAAACGCAAAATAGTCAACCACAGTTTCACAAGGAAATCACAGCCACGACACCATCTGCGGCCATCTTGAACATCTTAAAATAGCGGCCTGTGATTGGCTGAAATGGACAATGGCGTGTTTGCACGTGATTGGTTTAGGACAGTGGCGTTTTTGCTTCTCACCTTAACTTTTAAACACCATTTACTATGGGACAGTGGGAACTTTGCGTCTAAATTGTTAAATGTACTAAATTAGTTTTAACAAGCTCTACTAGATGGCATTCATACTTTAGTTTTCGTTCAAGATGGACAGTGGCGGATTTGCTTTTAGACCCCTCAATTGTACTAGCCAGTCTAAAATCAACTTTCGTGTAAACAACATCAACTGGAGACAAGGTTATAAATAAACCTTAGGTATAAGTTTATATTAACTTTAGTGTATTTTTAGGGTTCCGTATCCAAAGGGTAAAACGGGACCCTATTAATAAGACTCTGCTGTCCGTCCATCTGTCTATCACCAGGCTGTATCTCATGAACCGTGATAGTTTGACAGTTGAAGTTTTCACAGATGATGTAGGTATTTTTGTTGCCGCTATCGTTCTGCCTAGCCTTTTCCCAACTATATTGGGGTCGGCTTCCAGTCTAAACGGATGCAGCTGAATACCAGTATTTTAACATGGAGCGACTGCCTATCTGACCTCCACAACCCAGTAACTGGGTAATACGATACCCCTTGGTAAGACTGGTTGTCAGATTTTCGGGCTTCTGACGACCCGTAACGACTGTCAAAGATCCATGAATGACAGCCGGGACCAATGGCTTAACGTGCTTTCCGAGGCACGGAGGAGTCTCGGTATGTAGAAATGGTCACCCATCCACAGACCAACCCCGGCAAGCGTAGCTTAACCTGACAGATCGACCCGAGCGGCTGTTAGTACTTAGCCACAAGCTCCTCCTTTTGTTGCCGCTATAACAACAAATACTAAAAAACAATAAAATAAATATTTAAGGGTGCTCCCTTACAACAACCGTGATTTTTTTCTATTTATATTACTAGAAATAAGTACCTACCTACTTTTGGCACAGTGGTGCTAGCATCACAAACACCAAGCTACCTTCAACGTTTACACGGATCAAGAAAAACAACCCTCTGCCACAAGCATGTTTCTCTTTAATCCGACCATTCAAATAAATGTTTTGGCAACACAACCTCACTCTTCACAACCTTATTGACCATTCAAAAAATAAAGAGTAGCTTTATTTTAATAAAGCTTCCAGACAACCGGGTGCTAATGTCTTATTAAAATTATAATTATTTAGATTATGTTAATTTCCTTGGCTCTTTGTAACGTTTGGTTAATTTTAAAATAAATGTTGAAAGGCGTATTTTTCCGGACAACCTTGGAAAGAATTTTGATCAGCCTTATTATCGCATTAAACTTCAGGGAAATAGTCTCTGAAGTGTGATCATAATAGAAAAAGACAAAAATAAAAGTACCTACGTTCGAGCTTCTCTTTATAAATGTAGGTACAGTCGGATAAATTACTTTTTAAACAAATGACACCTTACGTTAATTTGCCGTGTGCATTTGCTTTTGCCATTGCATACAAATAAAAAAACTTTTTACAAAAAAAAAAACCGACTTCCAAAAAACCACAACAAAGTGAAAAAAACTTAAATTTCGGAAGTCGGTGTCTTTCGTTTTGTATTTTCGTTATTTGCCACCGTCTTCCGAAATTTAAGTTTTTTTCACTTTGTAGTGGTTTTTTGGAAGTCGGTTGTTTTTTTTTTTGTAAAAAGTTTTTATTTTTCGCTTTTTAGTGGGTCAATTTGTAATTTATCTAAGTTACATTAGCCTAATACCAACTGCTCATCACCTTTTACAAAATATTGTTTTTCCCGATGCAGGGACGTTCATCGTTGAGGAGTTCTTCTGGTACTTTACCATCAGCTTCACTTATCCATATGCATTGTGACGAGCATAAATTGCATTGCAACCATATTAAAGTAATCGAATCGCAACCCGTGAAATACTTATTATGGAGTAGTTCCGGTGGCTATTTGTGGTCTTCATCATCAGTTCCACTTAACTAAATGGTGCTTTCCAAGAGCAATTGCACGAAGTACTACAAAAAATACCCAAATCGCTACAGGTTTGCTTATAATATTTGAAGAGTTCCCTCGATTTCTCTGAGATGCCATCACCAGATCCTGGTTTTCTTATCAAGGTACCCTCGAGATATCTCCTTTCCAACAAAAAAAGAATAATCAAAATCGGTTCATAAACGACGCAGTTATCCGCGAACACACATAAAAAAAATATACTGTCGAATTGAGTAAGCTCCTTTTTTTGAAGTCGGTTAAAAAAGAAAGAAAGAAAATTGAGTTTATTGGCATTACAAAAACAGAAAACAATTATGAATTGTCAACAATTCTTCTTTTTCGTGTGGTTAGTTATTGAGTTAGCTGGTGTCAAAGTTTTTATGCCGCCTATGGGCCTCTACTTGGCTTCACATAGCGTCAACAATTTAGAATCAACAAACAACAACAAATGTGCAACAAGCAACAACAGGCTGTGCCTAGTTTGGGATTTCATGCTATGTTACTTCTATGTAAGTAAATAAATTTGAATTGTGTCAACAATTTAAGTTGAATGTCAATTTGCTTAACAATTGTCAGTTTAATAATTATCCATTAAAAACTTGCAACAAGTCGACTTACTGCGGATCTTTGCCAATGCAATTTGTTAACGGGGGTTAATTTGCAATTAAACTTGCTAGTCGACATTATTATGCACGTAAGTTAGCGAGAGATCACAATAATTAATTTTTAAACATTTATTTTACCTAAATAAGAAATAAAAATAGTCACAAGTTGGGACTCGAACAGAAAGAACAATCACTAAATATTAAAACACAAATATAAAAAAAGAGGTAAAAAAATAATATACCTAGTTCTGAAGAACATTTAATTTTATTTATTTTCACTTCAAGACACAAACATTTGTGTAGCCCTGGCTCTTGTACTAGGAGTTCCTGTATCACAAGAGTCAAGACGGACTATAATAAAAAAAAAAACAGTGGCACTCCGGGAGTGCCGATAGAAGTGAAAACTTGAACAAGATCGCCTTGGTGAAAGAAAAATACTTGTATAGAACATTGGTCCATAACCATATCTAAATAAAGAGCACAATCGCGTTTACAAAAAAAAAAATGCTTCCGAAACCTTTAAAGTAAAAATACTTGCATAGAACATTGATCCGTAACTTAATATAAATAAAGAGCACAATCGCGTTTACAAAAATGCGGTGTCGGTACCACTGTCATGAGATCAATTGTTTTTTCCTATCTCAAAAATGCCTAACGCGCCTAAAGAAGTTTTCACTTCAAAAACATCTATGTACTGTGTTGTGTACCCATGTTTGCAAACTAATAAATGATTTGATTTATACGAGGCCAAAAGGCTATCTCAGCATAATGCTGCAATATTTAAAAATAAATGTCGCAGCATAATGTAGAAATAAGTACCGTGAGAGAGTGACTAAACTGTGCTATATGACGGTTTTGAATAAGAAGGAAAGTGTTTGGAAAGGTCACCTTGGTCACCCATCTACTAACTCACCGCAGTAAGTACAGCATGACCATTTTTTTTTTGGGTGGGAAATTATTAAATAACTTTTCCCGCTCTGGTCGGAGCGGGAGGGCGTGTCAGACTCTTACTGACTAAAACCCACCCGTGTTCCTTCGGTTGCCCTGTTGCCGGGGGCCACGATCTCTCTTTCGGTTTTCTTTGCAACCCCGGCAGGCATCGGCCCTAGCGGACCCCGTCAGTTCTGCTGACATCTCTTTGAGGCGCGCGTGAAACACAAGGCGCCGTCGACCCGGGCCTGGTCCTTATCGGACGGTGAGCTACACATTGCTCACCGTCCGCAAGCCTGCGCCTACGGTGGCCGGAAATCGGCCTGCGATTCCCGACGTCCAGGGCGTTTCCTGCGGCGGTTAGGGGCGTGAGGGCGTGAAGTTTGCCTGTCCCTCACGCGTTCCGCCTCCTCCTTCGCGAGCATTACTGCTTCGCAGAAGGAGGTGACGGCCTCCCATTTCCTCTCGCTCCGTACCAGGGCCGGACGCGAGAGATCACTGCCGCCGATCAAGTATAGCATGACCTTACAACGAAATAAAAAGATATTTAGCTATATTTTACAAATTAAAGTCGCACAATTTGAAACTCCCGGTAGAGCCACTATGAAAATTTATAACAAGAAAAATCTAATAACGCACTTGTACAGAAGTCAAAAACAAAAATGCTCAAGCTGTAGCAACCTAATTATACTTTGTAAGGCGAATTACAAAAATCACATTAATTATATTAATTATAAAAGGTTACACTTTTCAGCGTAATTAAATGATTTCAAAGCCTTTCAGTAAGCGCAATTTTTTTCCCGTAAAAAGTTAATTTAATTTTTTCTCTTTGAATGTGGCTGCGGTATGAATGGATGCTGCGGTGCGATTTATGTTGGGGGTAAGCAGAGTTCCTTGTTATGCTAATAGGATGACTGAAGGTGCCTTTATTCCAGTTTTTGGGGAGTGAGGTGCATTCAAAGAGTTTCCAGGACTAAGAGTTTTATGTACGTCCGGGATCCGGGGTACAATCCTTGCTGGTATTTGGCAAAGGAATGCGCCATTCTCGTATTGTTCGTGCCAATACAAAATGAATATCTTTGATTTGCGTTGCATTGTTTGTCTGTAGAGGTCAGATAGGCAATCGCTCCATGTAAAAAGATACTGACCTGATATTCAGCTGCATCCGGTTAGACTAAAAGCTTACGCCAACATCGTTGGTAAAAGGCAAATGATAATGAGTTGCATTTTATTGTTGTTATTTCAGATAAATTGTTTAATTTAAGACAGAAATTTGTGTGACAGAAGTCTCCAGACTTGAAGATAAACATTATATTTAAGTAGTTGGAAGAGATTGATTGAAGAACACAAATACTTTTTCAACCGATTTCATAAAAGGAAGAGGTTCTATGTTCGTCTTTATGTTTTTTTTAAGTATGTTCATCGATATTTTCGTCAACTGATAACCGATTTTGAAAATTCTTTCTTTGTTTGAAAGTGATCTCACTCCTGAGGTGGTCCCATTTAAATTTGGTGAAGTTCTGATGAGTAGTTTTTGAGTTAGTTTCAATAATACGTATTTAATACAATTTGTGTATGTTGATCATGTTATTTTATTTATTTATTTATTTATTAAAAACCAACTTATACTAACAGTTTGCACCACACATACAAGTTATAGGTCAATATTTATCAGTAATTATAATTACACTTACAATCATAAAATTAGATTAAATTACATAAAAATAGACAAAATTTATTGAAATTAAATGAAATTAGTCAAGATTCGGCAAAATTAGATAAATTAGACAAAATTAGATAAGATTAGATAAAATAAGACATAATTGGGGTAAAAAAAAAAAAATTGGAATAAAATTATTAATAATTATAAACATTAATTAGTTCACTCTGAGATTGTACTGGGAGTGGCAATAGATTCCAGGTATCGAGTAGCAGTGTTCAGGAATCTCAGTTCAGTACTCGCGAAGACATCTGAGGATTCGTCATACAGCAAAATGTTGTTAATATGGGTTAGCGCTAGGTATAATGGACTGGTCATGAGGGTTATGGTACTGGTTTGAGGTATTGAGAATAGAGGACGCTGGCGAGGGCGTAGTGTGTGTCTAATGGGTATTGGGATGTTAAAGCAGATGTACTGTAGTAAAAAAGAATTGAAATGGGTACCACGAATTAGCCGGATGAAATATTTGACGAGACCAAGATTTCTCCTTACTTCTAAACTTTGGTAGCCCACCATACCTAGCACAAATGGTGTAGGGTACATATACGGGTAATATCTATATAGCTAATATTAAAGTTTCTTTCACTGTAAGTTGTAAACATAGCAAGTAGTTGAAATACGAATTTGTGTGGGGTAGGTGCCACAACTAAAAAGTGATTGAAAGTGAAAAAGAATAAACGTTTTGCAAAAAAAAAAAAAACTGGTTTCCAAAAGAATCACTACAAAGTGAAAAATAACTTTAATTTTGGAAGTCGCTGGCAAAAAACAAAAAAAAAAAATCCAAAGACACCGACTTCAGAAATTAAAGTTATTTTTCACTTAGTACTATTTTTTTTTTAAAGTCGGTTGTTTTCAAGCAATGTTTCACCTGATAAGCAATGATGCGGTCGACGATGGCACAGCTGCTTAGAAGCAACCTGTTCACTAGTTTGTTGAAGACTTCTTCTCCAAACTTTTGTATTAAGTGCCCCATACCTCAAAGTCACATAAACTAAGAAGTGGGTTAAGTTAACACCGCATACTGACCGTAGTTTACGAGCAACACATAACACATCTGTATCACTTAACTCGTACTTTATGACTTGAAGTGGTCATAGTAGATATATAACTTAGATGGATATCCAAGGTTATATGTCGGCAATCCATTAAGGGGATGTAGGAGAGGTCATTTACAAGGAAATTACCCCTTTTGACTCCTATGCAAATGTCAATTTTTTTAGAGTCATTTGACATTTATTTTAATTTTTGAATTGATCTTTGTTTTATATTTTTATTACGGGCGCTTCCAACGTTTTTCTCACAACAATTTTTTATTTAAAAGAGTGTCCGTGGAGTTTTTTGCCCGTTCTTCTCCATAGGTACCTACTACGCTTTGGAATGGGCAACTACCTTCATATTTCTGACTGACCGATTCCTTGACAGTTCAAAAGTGTCTGTAAATGGTTTAATTGAGATAAATGCTTTGAGTTTGAGACATTTTGTATTTTTATTTCATACATTGTAAAGTATAAAATGTCAAATTACTCTAAAATATATATCTTGGGTGTAAATAGGGGGAAACTTATTATTTAATGTTTACCTAGTGTGCAACCTCCTACTATCACGCCAAACTGTTCAAAAACCAATTAAAATGGACGAAAAATTCTGCGTTTTTCACGCTATTAACACTTTGAGGGACACTAAACGCCCATAGGCGTTATAAATGATAAACGATTTTATTTTTGTAAGTAGGTTTGTACAAAAACTTTTTCACGTCAATCATATTTTAAAATCTAGATGATTTCGACGTTTCCTATCTGACTACTCTGAGAAGAAAGGCCGAAACAAACTCAGAGGTCGCAGTCTCTTTTGAAGTCCAGACATAATCTTGACCAGCACCCTAATTGCGTAATACAACACAATCACAATTTGTTTCGATTTGAAACAGATTTCTAATCCATTGCTTCATAAGTTGGAAAAAAAAATCTGTTCAACAACGTAAATAACGCAATAAATGTTGTTGAAATGTCAAAATGAAACAAATTTCGCGAAATTGTTTACGAAAATGAGTTACGCAATTAGGGTACTGATCATGTGAAAACCATTTCTGAAATGGTATTTTGAGGAAATAAGCACACAGATTGAATGTACCTGTCCAGTCTGTGCACGCATTTGTCAGATATCGTGCAGCTCAACTCAGAACTTAAGGAGCTCAACGATTCGATTAACAATACCAAACAAAGGACTATTGGGTATAACAATGAAACTTCTATTGTGTTTACTTCAGTGTCACAGTCCTTATAACACTGGAGGGAAGAGGTGGCTTATCAACTTCCCTGCTACACATTGCAATATGTCTATATAACATCACTAGATAGATAGGTAGAATATTCTTTATTATATACAGTCGAACTTGGATAAGCGAGAGGTCAAGGAACCGCGATTTCTTTTTGCTTATAGAGGTTTCTCACTAACTCGAGTTTCTAGCTTATAGAGGTTCAGGAGCGGCCTTTCACACATATAGAGGTTGAGGCTGGTTGGGAAAGGTTAAGAGGAACAAAAACAATTGTTAGTTCTATGAAATTTAAGAATGAGTTTAAATAACAATGTCAGGGACAGGCAAGTAGCAGTCTCAGTTATAGAGGTCCACGAGTTTTTTTTAGGGTTCCGTAGTAAACAGGGAACCCTTATAGTTTCGTCATGTCCGTCTGTCTGTCTGTCTGTCTGTCTGTCTGCGGTCTAGCTCCGAGACCCTTAGTACTAGAAAGCTGTAATTTGGCATAGGTATACATATTAATTACGCCGACAAAGTGGTAAAACAAAATTTTGAAAAACATTTATTTTTAGGGTATCTCTCATACACGTAAAGTGGTGATGTTTATTTTTTTACCCCATTGTGAGGGGTATCATTGGAAAGGTCCTTCAAAAATATTATGAGTTTGTGTAAACTATTTTTGGATTCAGGGATTCGTTTGCGAAATATTAAGCTTTAAAGTGCTAAATTTGTTAGAGTCAAGTGTCCCCCCCCTGCCGGCTAAATGGTTGGTTTTGGATATGTAAAAAAATCACAGTAGTAGTTTATATAACGAAATTAAAAGGAAAACTATCACAGCTAAGTAGGCTCTACAAATTAACGAGTAATAATCGACCAACTTAACTTTGCAGTTGCAAAAGCATGTTTTCCCATACATTTCGTATTGGAGAACATGTTTATCAACTGCAAAGTTAAGTTTGATTTTGGGATAAGTTCATCCCAGCTACGGAACCCTTCAATGTGCGTGGTCCGACACGCACTTGGCCGGTTTTTTCTGTAGGGCATCTCTTAGCTGACCTCTGAGGTCATGATTATTTAACCGGTCAATCCTGTGGGTGCCTTAAGCTGCTAAACTCAAAGCCTCCAGCCAGGGGCGTACAAATTAAACTTATAAACTAGGTGAACGCTCGCTAAGGGCACCCCCAGTGGGGTACGCACCGCGGCTTAGGGCGTTTACCGGAGGGAGGACATCAAAGATGGACTGTTGGAGCTGCTGAAGATTGTAAGACCATCTTTGCATTGTATAAACTCAATCTCTTTTGTATTATATAATTGCATAGCACACTATGTGAGCACTATGTACTAAAGAGTTACCATTTACCGGGTAATATGTCTTGCATTGACTTGAATGTGCCCTGGCGGCTGTGAGTATGTCATGCTCACTCAAATGTTTCGCTGATGGTGGCGCGTGTGTTGGATCATTTAGCTCCCTTCAAAATGGTTGAGCTGAATGGTGCTAATCCATGCGTCATGTTCGTGAACGGGTGCCGTCAGTTGGGACTGGTCATCTCTTAGCTGCCAGGGCTTATTTTTAATTTTTTTGAATTGTTCTTTTTTATCTTTTTATTACGGACGCTTCTCATGTGCACATCTTTCTACATTGTTCTCACATGTATAATTTCAACATGAATGATGTAACCAATATTTTGTAACAATTTTTTTTTTATTTAAAAGAGTGTCCGTGGAGTTTCTTGCCCGTTCTTCTCCATAGGTACCTACTACGCTTTGGAATGGGCAACTAGCTTCATACCTATTTCTGACTGACCGATTCCTTGACAATTCAAAAGTGCCTGTAAATGGTTTAATTGAAATAAATGATTTGAGTTTGAGTTTGATGGGACGGGCTGGGGTCCACGAGTGAAAAACGACTTTATCTTAAAGAGATTTTTGTTTCTCACTTATAGAAGTTTTAGAGAGTTAAAATGACGGGATCTGGCAATTACTCTCATTTACAGTTTTCTTGCTTATCCAGTTCTCATTTACTCAGGTTTGACTGTACAACATATTAATTATAGATTTTTATGTGTATAGGGTGACACAATGGGTGGTCTTATCGACGATCTCCGCTTCGCTAGTTTAGAAGCGACATTATTATACTCAGTGGCATTTTCTGTCCAAAATTATAAAAAATAAGTACTAACTCTTTTTACGCTTTGAATACCATCTAATCCTTTCTGCTAAGAGTCAGCTCCTTAAACTTTATTTGTACTAAATCCTTGTTATTTTTATTATGTTAATTCATTGCTATGAAAATCCAAGAGGCGGTAGAACTTAAACAACAGGCGCTATTACCATTACCACTAAAAGCAACCTTAATGGGAATTCATATTTAGCAAACAGCATTTTTGCATCGTCGGTATCGGCTGTGATGTGGGACGAGCGGAGCGGAAGCGGGAAAGAAAAGAAATAATTTCAAATACTTACCGCAGTGTTTCAATATGGAAGTCTTTGACCAGGGGCCCAAGTCTGCTATTTTTATAAATTCGTCATTCCAACACGATCCCATTGTCATTTTGGTCGGTCAATGGTCTCGTAATAGAATTGTGTTAAAATGGCATTGTCGTACAATACGACGATAAGTAATCCACAGCGCAAACAAACACGGCATGATTTAATTACAAGAAACAAATGATGCACTACAACAAACGCGTCGGAACTTGTCACCAATTTTTTCGCTCCCATTGGTCATTGTCAATTTTTCACGTGCGAAGTGTGCGAACGGCACGCGCCATTCGCCGGTTCCGCCTAATTTCTTTCTCGTCGCCACTTGTATTATATTCACATTCGCATGAACATCCGCATTCATTATTGCGGATGCAGATGTCCAAATTTATGCGGAAGCTCCACATGCGGATGCGGATGTGAATATTTGCAACATCCCTGGTTGAGACCTCTGTTCTCAACATCGTTGCGTGCTGGCGGCAGTGAACAAGGTTTGCGGGGACAGCGGCGAGTCAGCTGGCCTCACAGCGAAGCGTGGACCCCCGCACCTCAGCAGTCAGCTGTTGCACACCTTCACGCACGGCTGCGTTTACGCGTTTTATTAACATATATATTAATTCTTATTTGCTTTATAACCGATACCGTTGTAATTTCCTTCTATGCATAAATCTTCATGTTATACAGTCCACTCATCTTTCATTTAACTCCGCCACGACCTATCGTCGCGATCAGTCTGCAAAATATAATAACGACTATACGAAACAATGTATTCCACAGATCTATGATGTATTCAGACAGTTATTATCAAAATAAAACAAAAAATTCGCCCGCCCCCGCTCTGCTCATGACATCCCACACCCCATTCTAGGGTTTGTTTTAAACGCTCCGTTCAAAGCGTCCATTCTCAATTGGTTTAGAACCTATCTCGCCAATGCAGCCTCTTTTATTATGATGGATTTTTTACTGGTTTATTACACAAACGTGTTCCAACTTGTTACAATTGCTGTTCAAAAGTGTTTTTGGCCATTTTTTTGTGAAGTAAAATTTTTAAGGTTTTTTTAGTTTAGCGTTTAGTTCTGGCTTAGGTAAGGCCCCTCAGCGTTTGACCTAACCTGGATACTCTGAATTTTTTTTTCGTGTTAAAAAGTGTTTTCTGCTGTCGCATCTTATGTAATTTATTTTGCATAAATTAAATAAATGACATCATTATTGAAAATATATTAAATTCTACCTATTATTGTTTTCGTTTGTCTTTCGGTTACCATTCGTCCAGATTTGTCTGGTTATGACCAGCTTTTTTGGCGCGCCGTCTGGATTTGTTCGGCCTTGTTATTTGACTTTTCATCTTTGGGGATAAAAAAATTTAAAGTGTAAATGAGTACTAACAAAATAAAGATTATTATGTAACAACAATTTAAAAACTCACTAAAAAAAAACTAAAATACTGATCCAAAGACACCGACTTCCAAAATTAAACTTATTTTTCTTTTTGTAGTTTGGAAGTCGGTTGTATTTTTTGTAAAAAGTTTTTTTTTTCACTTTTTAGTGGGTTGGTTCGTAATTTATCTAAGTTACCATAGCCTAATGTCAACTGCTCATCAAAAATACCCAAATCGCTATAGATGTGCCTTTAAAATATTTGAAGAGTTCCCTCGATTTCTCCATGATCCCATCATCAGATCATGAATGATCACCAAATGACAATGGGAACTTGAAAGTATACCCTTTCAAACAAAAAAGTAATTTTACAAATCGGTCCAGCCGTCTTCTAGTAATCGGTGATCATAAACAAAAAAATAAAAAATAAATATCCCCACGGACTGAGAACCTTTTCCTTTTTTGAAGTCGTTTAATAACCTGATTTTTTTATAAATATTTAACTTAACTTTTTATCAAGGGTTTTCAAATGTTGAAATGGTGTTTCTAAACTCATTTGATATTTTTAAAAGGCCCTACGTGACACAGTAACGGTATCGCTATAACAGAGCTATAAATAAAAGATGCTATAGATTAAACTCGTATATTATGTGTTATTGCAACATAAGAACTTGACGCAACGTTAATGTTCCTTTGCTGGTTATTTTCTGCCGCGACTGTCTCGTTGGTACAGTGGTCGTGACTGCCAACCGTAAGGTCTGGTTTCGATCTCCAATGATCCTAAATTCGTTGTTTTTTTATTCCTGGCAGTATAGTTCTACATTCACATTCCAGGATGGAATCGTCTTTGAATCACAAACTAAGTACCTAACTAGTTTCCAAAACGTTAATAATGATGAATGTGTCTCACGAAAGTTTTAATGCAAAAGTTATAGTCATCATCATCATCATCATCAGCCTATAAATGTTCCCACTGCTGGGACACAGGCTTCCTCTCTGTGAGAGGGAGTGGGCCGTAATCCACCACGCGGGCCCAGTGCGGGTTGGTAGATGTGAAGTTATAGTAACCCTACATATTCAATCTACCTAGCCTTTTCCCAACTATGTTGGGGTTGGCTTCCAGTCTAACCGGATGAAGTTGAATACCAGTATTTTACATGGAGCGACTGCCTATCTGACCTTCACAACCCAGTAACTTGGTAATACGATACTCCTTAGTAAGACTGGTTATCAGACTTTTGGGCTTCTAACTACCCGTAACGACTGTCAAAGATCTACAAATGACAGCCGGGATCAACGGCTTAACGTGCTTTCTAAGGCACGGAGGAGTCTCGGTATGTCAAGATGGTCACCCATCCACGGACCAACCCCGGCAAGCGTAGCTTAACCTGATGGATCGACCCGTGCGGCTGTTATTATTTAGCCACGAGCTCCTCAGTAACCCTACATATTACTACTATAAATACATAACCCTTCTTTGTAGTCAGGTAAAAGTGAAAAACTTATTTCTTACCATTTCAAGGCAGTTTTTGCCAACCACACGACCTATGACGGCAAAATCAAATCAAAATCTAAAATATTTATTTGCTAGAATATGGTACACCTTATGTACATAAGGTGTTACAGTAAATTTGTTTCAGCATATCCTGCCATAACATGGCGTGCAAATATATTCACAATCAGCAATGTCAATTAATCTAACTTACAAATGACAGATTCTATTGATTTGTCTTCTAAATAGTCCTTAATGGTATAGACTAACTTTACGCAGCGGGCGTACAGCGCACTGCGCGTACAGTATAACAATGCTTTCAGGATGTTGTTAGGGTTTCCGCGGTGTTGTAGTGCCTCGACTATGTTTGCTGAGGCGCGGACAGATGATTTTTTCGCGATCATAAGGAAACGGAGCGCTTCGCTACTAAGTCGACTACGAAACAGCTCGAACAGCATCCTGAAGGTATTGTCCGAGCGGTGGGATCTCCCCCTGTTACAGAGGTGGATGCAGCTTCATAGTAGCGCGCCCCCTCGTATTATGTAATTTATGTTGTTTTCGTTTTGGATGATATTTGTTTGTATTTATTTCAATTTCAATTTTATATTATTAAGTTTCAATTGACATTTGTATGTATTTTAAATTTATTTGAAAATGACATGTGTATGTATTTTAATTTTATTATAATTGAATGTTTGAGGATTATTTTATTGTGTGTGATCTTGATATCAATTTTATGTTTTTAATTTAATGTATGTAATGTTGTTTTTTTATGGACTTTGTCTGAAATAAATGAATTAATTAATAAATAATTAATAAAATCTTTTAAATAGCAGTAGATTGAAAAGTATTTTTTTAAACATTGTAAGCGGTTTTGAAAACTATTTGGTAAATGATTGTAAATAATAATTTAATCGACATGCAGTATACATTCTTCTTAAATAATTTTAGTTTTATTGGAGGCAGCCGAAGTCTATCTTTATGCCGTGTTCGGCTATTTGGCCTGTCAGTGCTTGTTTCAAATAAACTATAGTTTCTTTTAACAAAAATACATATTTCAAAAATATATAAACATGGCAGAGGTAGAATTTTAAGTTTTTCAGATAGTGGCTTGTAATGTCCCAGTCCACGGTTACATTATTTAGTATAATATGGAATGGAAATAGAGTTTTGTACAAATTAATTTTAGCTGCACCGGCAAACATTAAAGGTCGTTACACCTAAAGCTGCACTATTTCCAGCTAAGCTGCGGAATGCTAGCACATATTGTTGTTTGCACATGCTTTACAAAACAAAGCACTGGGATAAATATTATAAAGATGAGATCACGTTGCACTTTCAATGCAGATTGTGTTTTTAGCTCGGGACCTCCTTTCTGCTAAAAATAGATTACCTACATTGAGTTTTAAAATCCGCTTTTCAAATAGATATGAAATTAAATGTTTGTTTCTGTAAGTAGATAGATCTGCTAAGACACTTTTATAAGTCGATTTTGGTTAATATTTTAAAACGAGATGGCGCTGGCATTTCTGAGCTGATTGATCCCTGAGAAGAAATGCAATAAACAAACTCAGAGGTTAAGGTTTTTTTTAAAGTCCAAACATTAATTATTATTAAGATGTGTGAGTCTAGCAATGCACGGGCTCGTGATGGAAAACATGGTGCAGTTCTGCAATCAATAGGACATTTTTAAGATCATTTCCTGTGTGCCCTTTTCTTTTTGGGTGGGAATTATCAAATAACTTTTCCCGCTCTGGGTGGAGCGGAAGGGCGTGTCAGACTCTTACTGACTAACCCGACTGACTACCCACCCGTGTTCCTTCAGTTGCCATGTTGCCGGGGGCCACGGTATCCTTTTTGGACTTCTTCGTAACCCCGGCAGGCATCGGCCCTAGCAGACCCCGTCAGTTCTGCTGATACCTGCACGTTATAGGAACTGTAGTGTATGATACTTATAATGCTGAACTCGTAACTAAGTTTGAGCTGACTCAACTTAGATTGCCATTGAGTTCTTGACAGATTTTGTGTCAAACGTTTGTAAATTGACTTGGCCCCCAGACTTATGTCATATATCGATGGTCTTTTCATGACTGACCATCATCATTATTTTATATGCAAACCTATACGCTCGAAGTGGTCACCAATCTTATTACTACTAAAATGTCGTATAGCACCTCGAAATGTGATCAGGACCGCGTTTATGGGTCGAAGTAAAAATGTAAGTTTTACTGCATATTTGGGTAGCAAAAGAAAAACATTTAGATATAGATAGAAAGAAAAAGAAAAGAAAGAAAACATAAAAAACCTGTGCAAAGTCAAAATCAAATTATTTATTTCAATTAGGCACAAAAAGGCACTTTTGAACATCAAAATTTACAAAAAATAGAATTGATTCTAGTCCCTCTTCCAAAAGGTAGTGTTTGTACGGAGAAGAATGGGCAAGAATCTGCCGTCGGGGGACCCCCGTCAGAAACGAAGTTAGTTCAGTATTGAGGTTATACAACCGGCTGCGTACAATATTCGTCTAATCGAATCTCGATACATGCACGCACACATACACTTGTAGCGGTTACACTGTCACATACAAAACTACGCATCAAAGACATGACGTCACACAAATCCTGCATCGCGCAGTTAGAGTTTACCGCGCGATCGACATAGATACAAGATTTCAACTTCAAACCAATGGGTAGTTGCCCGCCAGACACAACACCCGTCGGAGGATCATCATCAACATCGGTCGGAGGATCCTCCCTTTTCTATGGTGGATGAATGAACTTTATACCCTGTTCCTCATACCACTAAACACTTGCATATAATAGAAAGAGACCGAGAGAGATAAAGTCAATATACAATCTGACACTGACCGGCAAATTGCAAAAAACGTAAGAAAATTTGAATTTCGCGGGCTACCTTAGCGCTTCCCCTATAAGGAATGCAGGATGATAGTATGACACAAAAAAAAAAATATAAAAAAACAGCGGCACTCCGGGAGTGCCAACAGAAGTGAAAACTTGAACTAGATCGCCTTGGTGGAAGAAAAATACTTGTATAGAACATAGGTCCGTAACCATATCTAAATAAAGAACACAATCGCGTAAACAAAAAAAAAAAAACTTTCAGAACCTTTAAAGTAAAAATACTTGCATAAAAAATTTATCCGTAACGAAATATAAATAAAGAGCACAATCGCGTTTACAAAAACGAGGTGTCGGTAACGGTGTCGCGAGTTCAATTGTGTTTCCCATTTCAAAAAATGCCCGACGCGCTTAAAAAAGTTTCCACTTCAGTATTAAGTCCTATAAGTGGCCAATATCAACATAATAATGAAACTTGATGTAATCCGGACATAAGAATGATTCCTTACTGTACAAACTTGGAACAGTAACAGTCCGGTAATACCAACATTAAAATGCTTATACCCTTTACATCAACACATCATATAGGTACATCCGCATATTTTTACCCCTCTCATCCCCCTCTTACCCTCAAAAAGTACTTATTTATAGTAACAGCACCCTAGGGCAACCCGTTATTATAGTAGGTTAGCGCATTTTGCCATACGAGGTTACCCCAATTTTTCAACGCATAGATATTTCCCTTCAAAATGGGTTTTCGGCACCGTTAAATTATATTACGAGTGTGTGTGTATTATGTTTAATATGTTTACCCTTTCATTTTATGTTTATGTGTGTATTTTATGCTTTTGAGTCTGTGAAGGGGTTGAAAAGAATGTGGTTGGCATTGGTTCTGATTTGTTGGTGAAAATTGGGAAAGGTTGAGTTATGAAAGCGCGGCTCTCATAAACTTATTAATTTAATGTTACCCAAGGCTCAAACTCAGCGGTAATGCTCGCGAAGGAGGAGGCGGAACGCGTGAGAGAGAGGCAAATTTTTCGCCCTCACGCCCCTAATCGCCGCAGGAGGAGACGCCCGGGGCGGGAATCGCGAGCCGATTTCCGGCCACCGTAGGCGCGGGCTTGCGGACGGTGAGCAATGGGTAGCTCGCCGTCCGATAAGGACCAAGCCCGGGTTCCACGCGCGCCTCAAAGAGATGTCAGCAGAATGGACGGGGTCCGCTAGGGCCAATGCCTGCCGGGGGTTCGAAGAAAACCGATAGGGACATCGAGGCCCCCGGCAACAGGGTAACCGAAGGAACATGGGTGGGTTTTAGTCAGTAAGAGTCTGACAAGCCCTCCCGCTCCACCCAGAGCGGGAGAAGTTATTCGATAATTTCCCACCCAAAAAAAAAAAGGCTCAAACTCAGTGTTCAGTCTTTTTTTTTGTAAGCCCTATGTGTCCCGCTCCTGAGTTAAAGCTTCATCCATTCCTTCCACTTCTTTCGATGTTGTGCTTCTTCTTGTCAATTTATGAGGAAGCCATCAAAGGCATCCCGCCACTTTTCCACGGTTTGCCGCGACCCCGTCTAACTGTCTCAGAGCTCCAGTCTTGCGATATGCGGGCCCACAGCTTTACCTGGTATTCTACGTCTTCACATAATGGTTATCTAAAATGTAAATAACATATTGTAAAACGATTGTTTTTACCAACCCCACTGTGTCTACCATGTAACTACGTATTTTCCTGCCCATTCTTCTCCATAAGAAACTATCTTTTTAAAGGGGCAACTGACATTAAATTCTCCTTTTTTCTTGAAAATTTTACATTCAAAAGTGCCTTTTAATAGTCTAATTGAAATAAATGATTTGACTTTATAATATTAAAGTTATTTAAATATTAAAGAATATAATAATTTTAAAGTTATAATCTCGTTATAATAATATTCTTAGGTTTTTTACCAAGAACTAATAATTTTGCAGGTGGTCCTCACCTGCAGCCTGAGTTTTTTTAAAATATCGAAAGTGAAATTTCTCAACTAAGAATCTGATAAAACCTCCTTAATTCTATTTATACTACTCCTAGGATTAACAAACAACAACGAGTATTTTACTGAACCCATAAAACCCAACTCTACATTAAAACATAAAACAAAATCCGCGTCTTATCTTCCATTTATTTCCTGCTATAAAGCAAAACAGCAGAAATTCTTCATCGCTACAAAGCCACACCATTACCAAAGGCATCCAGTTTTATACTTAATTGTGACAGACAGACAAACAGAGGGAAAGAATGTTGATTGCGAGCGAGCAATTATTATTCGTTCACTTGTAAAAATTATGTGGTTTAAGTTTCCTTGGAGAGGTTTGTGCTAAGTTTCGTTTTTAATAGCTAAGAAAATGTGTAATGTGTGGGACAAATAAGTGGTTTAGGTTATTTTAAGCTAGATAAGTTAATATTTAATTTTCACATTGAATCCATCTTTATTTTACAAAAGAGAATTTATTATTATTATAACATTGATTTCACATTCTGTCATTACTTGAACTCTGACTCATTAGTATAACTTGTAAATTTTTTAGGAATATCGTATAGGTAATTTTACAATGCTTGTAAATATGTGAACACCATGTATCCAAAACATAATTAATTTTTCTGGCATTGCTTCATTTTTAATTATTGTAGTATAGTAATCTCACTTCAGGTGCATCGTCATCACATATAATTTTATAATAAATGTATACAAAATATTTTAAAAGAGTAACGGTGGAGTTTCTTGCCCATTCTTCTCCATACGAAAACTACTTTTTGGAAGGGGCGACTAGAATCAATTCTATTATTTATACATTTTGACGTTCAAAAGTACCTTTGCCTAATTGAAATAAATTATTTGACTTTGACCGAGTATTTGGATACTGGGAACTTCGAGGTCATTGGACAAATAGAAATCGAAAAGACTAAATGGGTTAGTAATTTTACCGGCATGCCATTCGATCTGACAAATTCCGCTTGTTAGCAGAAATAAGAATGGTAAAAGGACGACCACAGAAGAAGAAAGAAATAAAGTAAACATATTTATTTAGCACAGATTAAACAGAGGTGGATGCAGCTTCATAGTAGCGCGTCCCCTCGTATTATGTAATTTATGTTGTTTTCGTTTTGGATGATATTTGTTTGTATTTATTTCAATTTCATTTCAATTTTATTTCAATTTCAGTTTTATTTCAATTTCAATTTTATTTCAATTTCAATTTTATTTCAATTTAATATTATTAAGTTTCAGTTGACATTTGTATGTATTTTAAATTTATTTGAAAATGACATGTGTATTTATTTTAATTTTATTATAATTGAATGTTTGAGGATTATTTATTGTGTGTGATTTTTATATCAATTTTATGTTTTTAATTTAATGTATGTTATGTTTTTTATGGACTTTGTCTGAAATAAATGAATTAATAATAATAAAAGGCACTCAATGTAATATACAGCAGATTTTAAAAAAAAACGAACAAAACGTGCGATGTTAGTTGCACAGAGCCACAGGAATCTTTTATCAGGCTGGCTACCGCAACAATAAGTAGTATTTTCACTCTTGCACGACTCATAATGCGAAGCATTAGAGGTGCTTTGCGATAGAAAAATAGTAGTTTATGAAACTGTTGATAATACCTAGTTATGTGCAGTTTCATACACTACTTTATCTACTCTCATACATTGGGATTGAACCTAATACTAAATAAAAGATCAAAGTTAAAGATCAAGAATAAATTTATAAATCCCACGAAATTCAGTAAGTACTACAAAATAAATGAATGTCGCCTGCACCAGCACATCACCGCACATGCGCTACAGTGGGTGCTGCTGTCCCCCGCCAAAAGTTGATGGAAACTCTTTGGTGATATTAACTTCTTGGATTAGCGCTGTATAGTAATAGAAAAAAATTGTTTTATAGTATATTTTTGTTAGAGAAAAAGTGTTATAATATGATTCTATTTTTAAATTTCGGTATTCTGTTTATAAAGTATGTCAATATAAACTCGTTTTGAAGTTCATAATTCGAATATTACGCTATGAGAGTAGATAAATGATTTTACCTCATTTGTTTTTGTTGTTACATTCCTGCTAGAACACAGAACCTACTTAAATACTATTTATCAAGTAGTTAGATAATTTAATGGAGATGAATTCTGTACTTTTCAAAAATTGATTTAATACAGCAGAAAAGAAAAAAATCTAGTGTGAAACTTGAAAATATTGTAGCTTGCGATAAAATCAATTAATTGAATCAAATTTTTTATAGATTCGTTTTAGCCATAGGAGGAACCCTATTGAAAATGGCTTTTTTATTCTAAGTCGTTTAATTATAATTAATAAAATACTAATATAAACATCTGTATCTTTATATATTTCCAACTTTGACCCTCTTTTGTTACCTAGCAACCAACAAAGCAAACCTAAATAATCTTTGAGAGTACGTAAAGATTGCGAGGTGAGAAATTTTACCCATTATGATGGATTTGGGAAAAAAAAGCAGTCAAAACATACTTCATGAAACGTCGTTTAAATATTTTTCTGTTTTTGAATGAGCGTTATGAGGCGTACACTTTTGGGATTTTTCAAATATTTCGATCTTTGGGACGGATTCCCGTATTTTGAAGAACGTTCGCCTCCTGATCTTAGTTCTCAATCTGTAAAAAAGACCTCTATTTTAAGCTATTGCATAGCTTTTATCGCGGGCTTTGAGCGCGGCGACCGAATCAAGAAATTCCGTAACGTAACGAAAATAAAACCTAACACCCCCCACTCCGCCTACCATGTAATGACAACATCACGTTGTCATAGGAAAAGTGATGTTGTCATGGAGGTTACAAATACTATGCAATAGCTTTACCGCGGCAGTCCCCGAGTGCCACACGTTTTATTTTTTCTACATTTTTGACAATTTTTTGTTATGATTCATTATCCCTGAGATGAGATTGAAACTAGATTTTAAACGTTTTTAAATACAGGAACTGTTCTTCTTGCCATTAATGCGTGTACCAAGAATACCTACTAAATAAACGATGAAAAAGCTAGTCTCAATTCGTGTGTCCAGTCAATAATTCCGGGGCGTGTACGAACGGCCTAGAGTTGACAAAGTTCCACAAACTTGGTCGATAAAAGCCGTAACAAGTTCCTTTGTAATCACGAGTTAGGTAATTGCTTCCAGATCCAATAAATAATCATGCCCGGACTTAGGAATTGGGGGTCTGATATTTGTAGGAGATTAGTACAAAATACTAGGGATTAGGTACCTATAACATTGGGCACAGTGTGACGGAGACTATAGTGGGGTATTGCGAGAAGGTATTCCTTAGCAGTCTATTCCTTGGAATCTTAGTCAAAGTTCGGTAAACACAACACTGAGCGTTGGGTAGCTGTATTAAAAATACATTGTGAGTTTAGCTGTATGTAATAAATATAATATAGGTACGTGAATCTACATCTGAGGCTAGCTCGTAAATTCGAATGATTTTTTAATCGAAAATACACCTGTCCTGTAGCATTTTCGTTTAAATTTTTGCGAGGAACACAATAAAGTACTACCATATAATTGCATAGCACACTATGTGAGCACTATGTACTAAAGAGTTACCATTTACCGGGTAATATGTCTTGCATTGACTTGAATGTGCCCTGGCGGCTGTGAGTATGTCATGCTCACTCAAATGTTTCGCTGATGGTGGCGCGTGTGTTGGATCATTTAGCTCCCTTCAAAATGGTTGAGCTGAATGGTGCTAATCCATGCGTCATGTTCGTGAACGGGCGCCGTCAGTTGGGACTGGTCATCTCTTAGCTGCCAGGGCTTATTTTTAATTTTTTTGAATTGTTCTTTTTTATCTTTTTATTACGGACGCTTCTCATGTGCACATCTTTCTACATTGTTCTCACATGTATAATTTCAACATGAATGATGTAACCAATATTTTGTAACAATTTTTTTTTAATTTAAAAGAGTGTCCGTGGAGTTTCTTGCCCGTTCTTCTCCATAGGTACCTACTACGCTTTGGAATGGGCAACTAGCTTCATACCTAATTCTGACTGACCGATTCCTTGACAATTCAAAAGTGCCTGTAAATGGTTTAATTGAAATAAATGATTTGAGTTTGAGTTTGATGGGACGGGCTGGGGTCCACGAGTGAAAAACGACTTTATCTTAAAGAGATTTTTGTTTCTCACTTATAGAAGTTTTAGAGAGTTAAAATGACGGGATCTGGCAATTACTCTCATTTATAGTTTTCTTGCTTATCCAGTTCTCATTTACTCAGGTTTGACTGTACAACATATTAATTATAGATTTTTATGTGTATAGGGTGACACAATGGGTGGTCTTATCGACGATCTCCGCTTCGCTAGTTTAGAAGCGACATTATTATACTCAGTGGCATTTTCTGTCCAAAATTATAAAAAATAAGTACTAACTCTTTTTACGCTTTGAATACCATCTAATCCTTTCTGCTAAGAGTCAGCTCCTTAAACTTTATTTGTACTAAATCCTTGTTATTTTTATTATGTTAATTCATTGCTATGAAAATCCAAGAGGCGGTAGAACTTAAACAACAGGCGCTATTACCATTACCACTAAAAGCAACCTTAATGGGAATTCATATTTAGCAAACAGCATTTTTGCATCGTCGGTATCGGCTGTGATGTGGGACGAGCGGAGCGGAAGCGGGAAAGAAAAGAAATAATTTCAAATACCTACCGCAGTGTTTCAATATGGAAGTCTTTGACCAGGGGCCCAAGTCTGCTATTTTTATAAATTCGTCATTCCAACACGATCCCATTGTCATTTTGGTCGGTCAATGGTCTCGTAATAGAATTGTGTTAAAATGGCATTGTCGTACAATACGACGATAAGTAATCCACAGCGCAAACAAACACGGCATGATTTAATTACAAGAAACAAATGATGCACCACAACAAACGCGTCGGAACTTGTCACCAATTTTTTCGCTCCCATTGGTCATTGTCAATTTTTCACGTGCGAAGTGTGCGAACGGCACGCGCCATTCGCCGGTTCCGCCTAATTTCTTTCTCGTCGCTACTTGTATTATATTCACATTCGCATGAACATCCGCATTCATTATTGCGGATGCAGATGTCCAAATTTATGCGGAAGCTCCACATGCGGATGCGGATGTGAATATTTGCAACATCCCTGGTTGAGACCTCTGTTCTCAACATCGTTGCGTGCTGGCGGCAGTGAACAAGGGTTGCGGGGACAGCGGTGAGTCAGCTGGCCTCACAGCGAAGCGTGGACCCCCGCACCTCAGCAGTCAGCTGTTGCACACCTTCACGCACGGCTGCGTTTACGCGTTTTATTAACATATATATTAATTCTTATTTGCTTTATAACCGATACCGTTGTAATTTCCTTCTATGCATAAATCTTCATGTTATACAAGTCCACTCATCTTTCATTTAACTCCGCCACCTATGGTCGCAATCAGTCTGCAAAATATAATAACGACTATACGAAACAATGTATTCCATAGATTTATGATGTATTCAGGCAGTTATCATCAAAATAAAATAAAAAAAATCGCCCGCCCCCGCTCCGCTCATGACATCCCGCACCCCATTCTAGGGTTTGTTTTAAACGCTCCGTTCAAAGCGTCCATTCTCAATTGGTTTAGAACCTATCTCGCCAATGCAGCCTCTTTTATTATGATGGATTTTTTACTGGTTTATTACACAAACGTGTTCCAACTTGTTACGGTTGCTGTTCAAAAGTGTTTTGCGCATTTTTCTGTGAAGTAAAATTTTAAAGGTTTTTTTAGTTTAGCGTTTAGTTCTGGCTTAGGTACGGCCCCTCAGCGTTTGACTTAACCTGGATACTCTGAATTTTTTAGAAAGTGTTTTCTGCTGTCGCATCTTATGTAATTTATTTTGCATAAATTAAATAAATGACACCATTATTGAAAATATATTAAATTGTACCTATTATTGTTTTCGTTTGTCTTTCGGTAACCATTCGTCCAGATTTGTCTGGTCATGACCAGCTTTTTTGGCGCGCCGTCTGGATTTGTTCGGCCTTGTTATTTGACTTTTCGTCTTGAGGGATTAAAAAAAAAAAAGTGTAAATGAGTACTAACAAAATAATGATTATAATGTAACAAAAACTTAAAAACTCAAACTAAAAAAACTAAAATACTGATCCAAAGACACCGACTTCCGAAATTAAAGTTATTTTTCTTTTTGTAGTTTGGAAGTCGGTTGTACATATTTTTTGTAAAAAGTTTTTTTTTTCACTTTTTAGTGGGTTGGTTCGTAATTTATCTAAGTTACCATAGCCTAATGTCAACTGCTCATCAAAAATACCCAAATCGCTATAGATGTGCCTATTATTATTATTCATTTATTCTTTCGAGTAACAATGACTCATACACAAAATACAATATAACACACATAATCAAACAAAAAACAACATAATCAAACACATCAAACATTAACATTACAATAAAACACAAAACAAAAAACCCACTTACACTAACATAACATTAAAGACCGACGACTGTAGGTGACGTGCAAGTCACTGCAGCGTCGCATGTAGGGACAGTCGAGCCTGTCAGCTATCATCATCAGAACGCTGTTGGGGCTGCCGCGCACCCTGCGCACCAGAGACGCGCTCCGCTTACGCATCGTAGCATAGAAGCAGTCAACGCTAGCTTCGGCAAACATGCCCGAGGCACTACAGTGTCGCGGCAGCCCCATCAGCGCTCTGAAGGCGTTGTTATATTGGACGCGGAGGGCTTGGTATGCTTTTTTGGTGTGATTCACCCACAAGCTGCACGTGTAAAATGAGGTACAATAAGCTGTAAAAAGTGTTTGTTTGACCGACTTAGAACAGCGTGCAAACCTGCGGGCTATCATATTTGCTCTAATTGACAACGCCCTCCGCTCCCTCTCGATATCAGTATCGTCCCTGAGACCTTCTGTAACTAAATGTCCTAGGTATTTAAAATGGTTCACTTTTACCAAGGGAACCCCGTACAAGTTGATGGGAGGTACTGTCATAGAACATTCTGAGCCGGCCTCAAACACCATAAACTGACTTTTCGTCACATTATATTTCAGACCGTGTTCCTCAGCATATACCTCACAAATCTGCAAAATATAATAAAAATAATAATATAATAAAATATAATAATATATAATATAATATTTGAAGAGTTCCCTTGATTTCTCCATGATCCCATCATCAGATCATGAATGATCACCAAATGACAATGGGAACTTGAAAGTATACCCTTTCAAACAAAAAAGTAATTTTACAAATCGGTCCAGCCGTCTTCTAGTAATCGGTGATCATAAACAAAAAAATAAAAAATAAATATCCCGACGGACTGAGAACCTTTTCCTTTTTTGAAGTCGTTTAATAACCTGATTTTTTTATAAATATTTAACTTAACTTTTTATCAAGGGTTTTCAAATGTTGAAATGGTGTTTCTAAACTCATTTGATATTTTTAAAAGGCCCTACGTGACACAGTAACGGTATCGCTATAACAGAGCTATAAATAAAAGATGCTATAGATTAAACTCGTATATTATGTGTTATTGCAACATAAGAACTTGACGCAACGTTAATGTTCCTTTGCAGGTTTTCTGCCGCGACTATCTCGTTGGTACAGTGGTCGTGACTGCCAACCGTAGGGTCTGGTTTCAATCTCCAATGATCCTAAATTCGTTGTTTTTTTTATTCTTGGCAGTATGTTCTACATTCTCACTCCAGCACGCGTAGCATGACCACCGTAGAAACGAGTTTTGTCGACGGAAGAATAGACAACATGACAGATTGTGATTGTTTATCTGTCATTTTGTCTATTTTTCCGTCGTAATCACAAACTGGGTACCTACCAAGTTTCAAAAACATTAATAATGATGTGTCTCACGAAAGTTTTAATGTAAAAGTTATAGTAACCCTATATATTCAATCTGCCTAACCTTTTCCCAACTATGTTGGGGTCGGCTTCCAGTCTAACCGGATAAAGCTGAATACCAGTATTTTACATGGAGCGACTGCCTATCTGACCTTCACAACCCAGTAACTTGGTAATACGATACCCCTTAGTAAGACTGGTTGTCAGACTTTTGGGCTTATAACTACCCGTAACGACTGTCAAAGATCTACAAATGACAGCCGGGACCAACGGCTTAACGTGCTTTCTAAGGCACGGAGGAGTCTCGGTACGTCAAGATGGTCACCCATTCACGGACCAACCCCGGCAAGTGTAGCTTAACCTGATGGATCGACCCGTGCGGCTGTTATTATTTAGCCACGAGCTCCTCAGTAACCCTACATATTACTACTATAAATACATAACCCTTCTTTGTAGTCAGGTAAAAGTGAAAAACTTATTTCTTACCATTTCAAGACAGTTTTTGCTAACCACACGACCTATGACGGCAAAATCAAATCAAAATCTAAAATATTTATTTGCTAGAATATGGTACATAAGGTGTTACAGTAAATTTGTTTCAGCATATCCTGCCATAACATGGCGTGCAAATGTATTCACAATCAGCAATGTCAATTAATCTAACTTATAAATTACAGATTCTATTGATTTGTCTTCTAAATAGTCCTTAATGGTATAATATCTTTTAAATAGCAGTAGTTTGAAAAGTATTTTTTTAAACATTGTAAGCGGTTTTGAAAACTATTTGGTAAATACAATAGACGTGGATATATTTAGTAACCTGTTCCGCTTAGCTATTTCTAAAGAGCCATAAAAAACTCCTGAAATAATTCAGGAGTATTTTATGGCTCTTTAGAATCCACGTCTATTGTATTTTATAATGGATTTCCGCAAGGTCACGCCTGAATCAATTAGCTATTTGGTAAATGATTGTAAATAATAATCGACATGCAGTATACATTCTTCTTAAATAATTTTAGTTTTATTGGAGGCAGCCGAAGTCTATCTTTATGCCGTGTTCGGCTATTTGGCCTGTCAGTGCTTGTTTCAAATAAACTATAGTTTCTTTTAACAAAAATACATATTTCAAAAATATATAAACATGGCAGAGGTAGAATTTTAAGTTTTTCAGATAGTGGCTTGTAATCCACGGTTAAATTATTTAGTATGATATGGAATGGAAATAGAGTTTTCTACAAACTAATTTTAGCAGCACCAGTAAACAATTAAAAATGTCGTTTCACCTAAAGCTGCACTATTTCCAGCTAAGCTGCAGAATGCTAGCACATATTGTTGTTTGCACATGCTTTACGAAACAAAGCTCTGGGATTAATATTATAAAGATGAGATCACGTTGCACTTTCAATGCAGATTGTGTTTTTAGCTCGGGACCTCCTTTCTGCTAAAAATAGATTACCTACATTGAGTTTTAAAATCCGCTTTTCAAATAGATATGAAATTAAATGTTTGTTTCTGTAAGTAGATAGATCTGCTAAGACACTTTTATAAGTCGATTTTGGTTAATATTTTAAAACGAGATGGCGCTGGCGTTTCCTAGCTGATTGATCCCTGAGAAGAAATGCAAAAACAAATTCAGAGGTTAAGGTCTCTTTTAAAGTTTAAAAATTATATTATTAAGATGTGTGAGTCTAGCAATGCACGGGCTCGTGATGGAAAACATGGTGCAGTTCTGCAATCAATAGGACAGTTTTAAGATCATGTCTTGTGTGCATTGGTCCCTTTTTTTTTGGGTGGGAAATTATCAAATAACTTCTCCCGCTCTGGGCGGTCCGGCAGGGCGTGTCAGACTCGTACTGACTTAAACCCACCCGTGTTCTTTCAGTTGCCATGTTGCCGGGGGCCACGGTATCCTTTTTGGACTTCTTCGTAACCCCGGCAGGCATCGGCCCTAGCAGACCCCGTCAGTTCTGCTGATACCTGCACGTTATAGGAACTGTAGTGTATGATACTCATAATGCTGAACTCGTAACTAAGTTTGAGCTGACTCAACTTAGATTGCCATTGAGTTCTTGACAGATTTTGTGTCAAACGTTTGTAAATTGACTTGGCCCCCAGACTTATGTCATATATCGATGGTCTTTTCATGACTGACCATCATCATTATTTTATATGCAAACCTATACGCTCGAAGTGGTCACCAATCTTATTACTACTAAAATGTCGTATAGCACCTCGAAATGTGATCAGGACCGCGTTTATGGGTCGAAGTAAAAATGTAAGTTTTACTGCATATTTGGGTAGCAAAAGAAAAACATTTAGATATAGATAGAAAGAAAAAGAAAAGAAAGAAAACATAAAAAACCTGTGCAAAGTCAAAATCAAATTATTTATTTCAATTAGGCACAAAAAGGCACTTTTGAACATCAAAATTTACAAAAAATAGAATTGATTCTAGTCCCTCTTCCAAAAGGTAGTGTTTGTACGGAGAAGAATGGGCAAGAATCTGCCGTCGGGGGACCCCCGTCAGAAACGAAGTTAGTTCAGTATTGAGGTTATACAACCGGCTGCGTACAATATTCGTCTAATCGAATCTCGATACATGCACGCACACATACACTTGTAGCGGTTACACTGTCACATACAAAACTACGCATCAAAGACATGACGTCACACAAATCCTGCATCGCGCAGTTAGAGTTTACCGCGCGATCGACATAGATACAAGATTTCAACTTCAAACCAATGGGTAGTTGCCCGCCAGACACAACACCCGTCGGAGGATCATCATCAACATCGGTCGGAGGATCCTCCCTTTTCTATGGTGGATGAATGAACTTTATACCCTGTTCCTCATACCACTAAACACTTGCATATAATAGAAAGAGACCGAGAGAGATAAAGTCAATATACAATCTGACACTGACCGGCAAATTGCAAAAAACGTAAGAAAATTTGAATTTCGCGGGCTACCTTAGCGCTTCCCCTATAAGGAATGCAGGATGATAGTATGACACAAAAAAAAAATTATAAAAAAACAGCGGCACTCCGGGAGTGCCAACAGAAGTGAAAACTTGAACTAGATCGCCTTGGTGGAAGAAAAATACTTGTATAGAACATAGGTCCGTAACCATATCTAAATAAAGAACACAATCGCGTAAACAAAAAAAAAAAAACTTTCAGAACCTTTAAAGTAAAAATACTTGCATAAAAAATTTATCCGTAACGAAATATAAATAAAGAGCACAATCGCGTTTACAAAAACGAGGTGTCGGTAACGGTGTCGCGAGTTCAATTGTGTTTCCCATTTCAAAAAATGCCCGACGCGCTTAAAAAAGTTTCCACTTCAGTATTAAGTCCTATAAGTGGCCAATATCAACATGATAATGAAACTTGATGTAATCCGGACATAAGAATGATTCCTTACTGTACAAACTTGGAACAGTAACAGTCCGTTAATACCGACATTAAAATGCTTATACCCTCTACATCAACACATCATATAGGTACATCCGCATATTTTTACCCCTCTCATCCCCCTCTTACCCTGAAAAAGTACTTATTTATAGTAACAGCACCCTAGGGTAACCCGTTATTATAGTATGTTAACGCATTTTGCCATACGAGGTTACCCCAATTTTTCAACGCATAGATATTTCCCTTCAAAATGGGTTTTCGGCACCGTTAAATTATATTACGAGTGTGTGTGTATTATGTTTAATATGTTTACCCTTTCATTTTATGTTTATGTGTGTATTTTATGCTTTTGAGTCTGTGAAGGGGTTGAAAAGAATGTGGTTGGCATTGGTTCTGATTTGTTGGTGAATACTGGGAAAGGTTGAGTTATGAAAGCGCGGGTCTCATATTAACTTTTAATTTAATGTTACCCAAGGCTCAAACTCATCGGTAATGCTCGCGAAGGAGGAGGCGGAACGCGTGAGGGAGAGGCAAATTTCGCGCCCTCACGCCCCTAACCGCCGCAGAAGGAGACGCCCGGGGCGGGAATCGCGAGCCGATTTCCGGCCACCGTAGGCGCGGGCTTGCGGACGGTGAGCAATGGGTAGCTCGCCGTCCGATAGGGACCAAGCCCGGGTTCCACGCGCGCCTCAAAGAGATGTCAGCAGAATGGACGGGGTCCGCTAGGGCCAATGCCTGCCGGGGGTTCGAAGAAAACCGATAGGGACATCGAGGCCCCCGGCAACAGGGTAACCGAAGGAACATGGGTGGGTTTTAGTCAGTAAGAGTCTGACAAGCCCTCCCGCTCCACCCAGAGCGGGAGAAGTTATTCGATAATTTCCCACCCAAAAAAAAAAAGGCTCAAACTCAGTGTTCAGTCTTTTTTTTTGTAAGCCCTATGTGTCCCGCTCCTGAGTTAAAGCTTCACTCATTCCTTCCACTTCTCTCGATGTTATGCGTCTTCTTGTCAATTTATGAGGAAGCCATCAAAGGCATCCCGCCACTTTTCCACGGTTTGCCGCGTCTAACTCTCTCAGAGCTCCAGTCTTGCGATATGCGGGCCCACAGCTTTACCGGCAGCTTTATTCTTCACATAATGGTTATCTAAAATGTAAATAACATATTGTAAAACGATTGTTTTTACCAACCCCACTGTGTCTACCATGTAACTACGTATTTTCCTGCCCATTCTTCTCCATAAGAAACTATCTTTTTAAAGGGGCAACTGACATTAAATTCTCCTTTTTTCTTGAAAATTTTACATTCAAAAGTGCCTTTTAATAGTCTAATTGAAATAAATGATTTGACTTTATAATATTAAAGTTATTTAAATATTAAAGAATATAATAATTTTAAAGTTATAATCTCGTTATAATAATATTCTTAGGTTTTTTACCAAGAACTAATAATTTTGCAAGTGGTCCTCACCTGCAGCCTGAGTCTTTTAAAAATATCGAAAGTAAACTAAATTTCTCAACCAAGAATCCGATAAAACTTCCTTAATTCTCTTTATACTACTCCTAGGATTAACAAACAACAACGAGTATTTTACTGAACCCATAAAACCCAACTCTACATTAAAACATAAACAAAATCCGCGTCTTATCTTCCATTTATTTCCTGCTATAAAGCAAAACAGCAGAAATTCTTCATCGCTACAAAACCACACCATTACCAAAGGCATCCAGTTTTATACTTAATTGTGACAGACAGACAAACAGAGGGAAGGAATGTTGATTGCGAGCGAGCAATTATTATTCGTTCACTTGTAAAAATTATGTGGTTTAAGTTTCCTTGGAGAGGTTTGTGCTAAGGTTTGTTTTTAATAGCTAAAAAAATGTGTAATGTGTAGGACAAATAAGTGGTTTAGGTTATTTTAAGCTAGATAAGTAAATATTTAATTTTCACATTGAATCTATCTTTGTTTTACAAAAGAGAATTTATTATTATAATATTATATATTATTTTATTTTATTATTTTGTGATTTCTTG
Organism: Agrochola lychnidis; assembly: GCA_963680765.1. Classification (NCBI taxonomy): domain Eukaryota; kingdom Metazoa; phylum Arthropoda; class Insecta; order Lepidoptera; family Noctuidae; genus Agrochola; species Agrochola lychnidis. The sequence goes on along the minus strand of OY796869.1, from coordinate 2,483,370 downwards.
AACTCACACACTGACTCATTAGTATAACTTGTAATTTTTTTAGGAATATCGTATAGGTAATTTTACAATGCTTGTAAATATGTGAACACCATGCATCCATCACATAATTAATTTTTCTGGCATTGCTTCATTTTTAATTATTTTTACCTATTGTGGTATAGTAATCTCACTTCAGGTGCATCGTCATCACATATAATTTTATAATAAATGTATACAAAATATTGTAAAATATTTTAAAAGAGTAATGGTGGAGTTTCTTGCCCTTTCTTCTCCATACGAAAACTACCTTTTGGAAGGGGCGACTAGAATCAATTTTATTTTTTGTAAATTTTGACGTTCAAAAGTGCCTTTGCCTAATTGAAATAAATTATTTGACTTTGACCGAGTATTTGGATACTGGGAACTTCGAGGTCATTGGACAAATAGAAATCGAAAAGACTAAATGGGTTAGTAATTTTACCGGCATGCCATTCGATCTGATACATTCCGCTTGTTAGCAGAAATAAGAATGGTAAAAGGACGACCACAGAAGAAGAAAGAAAGTAAATACATTTATTTAGCACAGACTAAAAGGCACTTAATATAATATACAGCAGATTAAAAAAAAAAAACGAATAAAAAGTGCGATGTTAGTTGCAAAGAGCCACAGGAATCTTTTATCAGGCTGGCTACCGCGCCAATAAGTAGTATTTTCACTCTTGCACGACTCATAATGCGAAGCATTAGAGGTGCTTTGCGATAGAAAAATAGTAGTTTATGAAACTGTTGCATAATACCTAGTTATGTGCAGTTTCATACACTACTTTATCTACTCTCATACATTGGGATTGAACCTAATACTAAATAAAAGATCAAAGTTAAAGATCAAGAATAAATTTAAAAATCCCACGAAATTCAGTAAGTAGGTACTACAAAACAAATGAATGTCGCCTGCACCAGCACATCACCGCACATGCGCTACAGCGGGTGCTGCTGTCCCCCGCCAAAAGTTGATGGAAACTCTTTGGTGATATTAACTTCTTGGATTAGCGCTGTATAGTAATAGAAAAAAATTGTTTTATAGTATATTTTTGTTAGAGAAAAAGTGTTATAATATGATTCTATTTTTAAATTTCGGTATTCTGTTTATAAAGTATGTCAATATAAACTCGTTTTGAAGTTCATAATTCGAATATTACGCTATGAGAGTAGATAAATGATTTTACCTCATTTGTTTTTGTTGTTACATTCCTGCTAGAACACAGAACCTACTTAAATACTATTTATCAAGTAGTTAGATAATTTAATGGAGATGAATTCTGTACTTTTCAAAAATTGATTTAATACAGCAGAAAAGAAAAAAATCTAGTGTGAAACTTGAAAATATTGTAGCTTGCGAAAAAATCAATTAATTGAATCAAATTTTTTATAGATTCGTTTTAGCCATAGGAGGAACCCTATTGAAAATGGCTTTTTTATTCTAAGTCGTTTAATTATAATTAATAAAATACTAATATAAACATCTGTATCTTTATATATTTCCAACTTTGACCCTCTTTTGTTACCTAGCAACCAACAAAGCAAACCTAAATAATCTTTGAGAGTACGTAAAGATTGCGAGGTGAGAAATTTTACCCATTATGATGGATTTGGGAAAAAAAAGCAGTCAAAACATACTTCATGAAACGTCGTTTAAATATTTTTCTGTTTTTGAATGAGCGTTATGAAGCGTGCACTTTTGGATTTATAAAATATTTCGATCTTTGGGACGGATTCCCGTATTTTTAAGAACGTTCGGCTCCTAATCTTGGTCTCAATCTGTAAAAAAGACCTCTATTTTAAGCTATTGCATAGCTTTTATCGCGGGCTTTGAGCGCGGCGACCGAATCAAGAAATTCCGTAACGTAACGAAAATAAAACCTAACACCCCCCACTCCGCCTACCATGTAATGACAACATCACGTTGTCATAGGAAAAGTGATGTTGTCATGGAGGTTACAAATACTATGCAATAGCTTTACCGTGGCGGTCCCCGAGTGCCACACGTTTTATTTTTTCTACATTTTTGACAATTTTTTGTTATGATTCATTATCCCTGAGATGAGATTGAAACTAGATTTTAAATGTTTTTAAATACAGGAACTGTTCTTCTTGCCATTAATGCGTGTACCAAGAATACCTACTAAATAAACGATGAAAAAGCTAGTCTCAATTCGTGTGTCCAGTCAATAATTCCGGGGCGTGTACGAACGGCCTAGAGTTGACAAAGTTCCACAAACTTGGTCGATAAAAGCCGTAACAAGTTCCTTTGTAATCACGAGTTAGGTAATTGCTTCCAGATCCAATAAATAATCATGCCCGGACTTAGGAATTGGGGGTCTGATATTTGTAGGAGATTAGTACAAAATACTAGGGATTAGGTACCTATAACATTGGGCACAGTGTGACGGAGACTATAGTGGGGTATTGCGAGAAGGTATTCCTTAGCAGTCTATTCCTTGGAATCTTAGTCAAAGTTCGGTAAACACAACACTGAGCGTTGGGTAGCTTTATTAAAAATACATTGTGAGTTTAGCTGTATGTAATAAATACATAGGTACGTGAATCTACATCTGAGGCTAGCTCGTAAATTCGAATGATTTTTTAATCGAAAATACACCTGTCCTGTAGCATTTTGGTTAACATTTTTGCGAGGAACACAATAAGTACTACCATATATATTTATTTATTTATTATGGCACTCCAACGACTAGATCATAAAAACATTTACAGAGAGCATATCATATTAAAACTTACAAACTACAGCGAACTTGTCACTTGAAGGTGTGCACAGCACTAACATAGTTTGCCTATTCATAATTAAAGTGATAATAAAATAACAATAAAATCAGCAAAACAATTTCATTCAATTTGCAAACTATAAACAAAACCCCCCAAAAATTAATTTAAACCATAATAACAAAATAATTAACAAAGAAAATAGTATACAATTTTTAAGTCTAACATTAGATGAAAATTGTAATTGGGGAAAATATATTGAAAACCTATGTAAAAAAATAAACAGATTTGTATACGCACTAAGAGAACTACGTAAAACAGCGAATGAAGAAGCTGCACTCAACGCCTATCACGAATACGTAGCGTCTGTATTGAGATACGCTTACTCCTATGGGGTAACAAATAAAATTCAAATAAATTGATAATAATAAGATCAAATAAATCAATAAAAATACAATCAATTAATCAAATTAAGTTAAATAATAATAGGTAATTGAAAAACAAAATATAAACTAAGTAAATAACACAAAACATAACATCACGCCTGTAATCCCCGAAGAGTTAGGCAGAGGTGCACCTATAGTACACCCACATTTCGCCAGTTATGTTTAAGTCCCATGTAATAGGGGGCAAGCCTGTTGCCCAATAAGTAAATATTGTGTGAAAAACGAGTAGGTACTTTCAATTTTAACATCATCGTTGAAATTTACATTACATTCGTGTTAGGTAGTAGAGCAGTGTCCTCCTGCATTATAATGCAGGAGGACACTGTTCTTTTTACCTTGCCATCTACTCTAACCCTTTACTATTCACATTTAGATGTTAGTCGCGTCTCATCTCATGTTAAACTATCTTGCTGCAAGACACCCTATATTTCGTCTTGACTCAGGTAGCAGTCCATCAAAAATTTACCCTTTCTTCCCCTCCCTTTTACAACACAAGTGCAGAAAAGTAATCTATTTTTATCCACACGATATTTCTACCCAAAAATAGACCCTAAGAATAATCTCCTTAATCTATTACCTTAGTTATTTGCAGAGAATTGACGCTCTATCTCATCCGTAGTAATCCTAAAGGACCTAAGACATAAATAAAAGGACTTAAGGACCACATAATTTGAAGCCAGTTTCATTAGACAGACTTTATTTTGGTCCTAGGGACCTAGGGAGATAGATCTTAAGCCATCTAGATTGTAACTGCCTTTGTGATAGTGTCTCAGATTGTTCGAGGGAGAAAAGAATTAGGGTACTCATTTGACATGTATTTTTCACTAGCTTCTGCCCGCGACTTCGTTTGCGTGAAAATTGATAAAATATAGTCCATGTTAGCATAATAGCGTAAGCTTAGCTTAGTCGTGGCTAAGTACTAACAGCCGCACGGGTCGATCCATCAGGTTAAGCTACGCTTGCTGGGGTTGGTCCGTGGATGGGTGACCATTTCTACATACCGAGACTCCTCCGTGCCTCGGAAAGCACGTTAAGCCGTTGGTCCCGGCTGTCATTCGTGGATCTTTGACAGTCGTTACAGGTCGTCAGAAGCCAGTCTTACCAAGAGGTATCGTATTACCCAGTAACTGGGTTGTGGAGTTCAGATGGGCAGTCGCTCCATGTAAAATACTGGTTTTCAGTCAAATATACCAAAAAAAACGTGTGGCACTCGGGGTCTGCCGCGGTAAAGCTATTGCAAAGCATTTGTAACCTCCATACTTCCTATTTGTCAACGCTACACTTGGGATGATGACGTGATGACATAAAACAAAAATTACGTTCCCATGACAACATCACGTTTCCCATGACAACGTGACATTGACTTTTGTATTTCGAACAGCTGTTTTAACAGTTTCATAGTTGAGCAGTTATTCTTAACCCCTTCGAAGTATCGAGTTACATTGATTAAAAAAATGTTTCGTTTATGAAGTTCGATAAAACTAAAACAGCTATTGATTAAGGAAGGTGATAAGATAAATTTTCTATGCTATTATTTTGGAAATAGCTGATTAATGAAGAGATTTAAAAATTTATTTTTTAAAGTGTCATTAAAAAGAAACTAGGTAGGTATCTGTGCATTTTAATGGTATTCAGTTTATTGAAATAACTGAAAACCTCTTAAGAGATCGATATACTCATTATGTATGACCAATTTTTACTACGGGACCAACAAAGAAACCGTGAAAAAAAAAAACAGCCGCTCCATACATTTACCTATTTGCTGCATAATCAGCCTATCATGTTCCCACTGCTGGCACATAAGCCTTCTCTGTGAGAGATCTGTTTGCATAACTTGTTAAAATGTAAGGAATAGTTATTTCAATTAAACATTGTTCTAAAAGAATCGTTGGTCTTAGGGGTCGCAAGCGCTACTGCTGAGCATGAGGTCCTGGGTTCGATTCCCGGGTCGGGCAAAGTGTTATTGGGTTTTTCTATCTGAAATTTCTCAGTAGCAGCTCGGAGTCTGGATTTGTGCCCGGTTGATGGCAATAGACTCGCTCCCTATTACATGGGACTTGAACATAACTGGCGAATGGTGGGTGTACCTGCTATAGGGACTCCTCTTGCCCAACCCTTCTGGGAAACAAGGCGTGATGTTATGTTATGTTGACTTAGACGCTTGATTTTTTAGAGCTCCAAGAGACCGTAAACCTACATGTTTGATAAAAATTTCAACTTGATTTGATACCTCCACGCGTTTCTGAGACAAAGAGTCTTGACAGACTAACAGACTGATAGACAGACGGATAACGAAGTGATCCTATAGGTAACAGTTCCGTTTTTTCCTTTAGAGGTACGGAAAACTAAAAAAAAAAACAGTGGCACTCCGGGAGTGCCGACAGAAGTGAAAACTTGAACAATTTTATTGTACAGGAAATACTTTTAATGAGGTGTCGGTTACGGTGTCGCGAGTTCAATTGTTCTTTCCTATCTCAAAAACTTTTTACAAAAAAAAAACAACCGACCTCCAAAAAAAAAAAAACAACAAAGTGAAATAAATAAATAAATAACTTTAATTTCGAAAGTCGGTGTCTTGGGTTTTGTATTTTCGTTTTTTGCCACCGACTTCCGAAATTAAAGTTATTTTTCACTTTGTTGTGTTTTTTTTTGGAGGTCGGTTGTTTTTTTTTGTAAAAAGTTTTTATTTTTCACTTTTTAGTTGTGGTACCTACCCCACACATATTCGAATACCACTACCTGCTACCAGTGACAGAAACTTATATCATCTACATACTAAGTAGGAAAAAAATACGTATTTTGTAGCTAACTCAAAAAGTATCCAAGCAAAGTTAATAAGATTTATATGGGACCAATTCGAGAGCACACCCTTTCAAACAAAAAAAGAATTTTCAAAATCGGTCCACAATTGACGGAGAAATCGGTGGACATACATAAAAAAAAACAAACATACGCGATGAACATATAACCTCCTCCTTTTTGGAAGTCGGTTAAAAATGCCAAACGCGCTTAAAGAAGTCTTCACTTAAAAAAAAAAAACAAAATGTCACTAGTATTTGAAGACTCCCATAAGATAGTAAATTACGTTAAACTGTTCTATTGAGTCACATTAAAAAGTAAATGCCCTATCAGAACTATGTCAACAAACCCAATGATAATCCATCTTACAACAAGATCAATAACATCTCAACTCTATTATAACGGGCAGTAATAACTTAGAGAGACTTTAATAATGTATTAGAGGAGACAGGTCGACCGGCCATCAGTTACTGGGAGTAATAAATAATACATGTTCCTTAATACTTGCCTCCAGTTATATGTCTTATCGATAAGATATCAGATTACTCAGGTTCGAGAAGAGGTTAAGGAAGGATTTTTAGGTACTGTTTCATTTTCAAAACTTACTTTGGATCCAAATTGTATGAACACAAGTGGGGTGTTGTTTTCCTAACGGGTACAATGTTACCCATGGGCATGTGACCGCTCGTATTTTTCTAAATATTCTTGAATTTTTTATCGAAAATTAACTTTAAAAGGTGGGGTCTATCATTAATATTTTTCATGTTATTCACTTTTTTATTTTTTGGGTAGCGTTTGCCATATCTCCGATGTTATTGGCTTGATTTGGATTCTGTTTATTATTTCTAAAAGCTTATGAGTTATTATAACGGAGGACATCGTGGCCCCCGGCAACAAGGCAACCGAAGGAACACGGGTGGGTTTTAGTCAGTAAGAGTCTGACACGCCCTCCCGCTCCACCCAGAGCGGGAGAAGTTATTTGATAATTTCCCACCCAAAAAAAAAAAAAATAACTAACATTTTTTATTAAAATTTGTCGACTATGAAAAAAAAAACGGAGGCGAAGAATTTTTTTTAAAAAAAAAAAACAGTATTTATTTTAAAAAACACAAGTGTTAGTCCATAAAATCATGGGGAAATCATCTGCCTAGCCTTTTCCCAACTATGTTGGGGTCGGCTTCCAGTCTAACCGGATGCAGCTGAATACCAGTATTTTACATGGAGCGAATGCTGCGATCTGACCTCCAAAACCTAGTGACTAGGTGACACGATACCCCTTGGTAAGACTGGTTGTCAGACTTTTTGGGCTTCTAACTACCCGTAACGACTGTCAAAGATCTACAAATGACAGCCGGGACCAACGGCTTAACGTGCTTTAATAAAATCATGGGGAAATATTGGAAAAAAAAAACAGTGGCACTTTTAGAGTGCCTACAGAAGTGAAAACTGGAAAAAAATCGACACCGCGGTATCAACGCGTTGATGTCTTTTACTCCACGGTGTCGGTAACAGGTCGAGAAATTAATGGTATAGTCCCATCTCAAATATGCCCAACGCGCCTAAAGAAGTTTTCAGTTTAAAAATAGAAGTAAACGTAAACGGGGGTCTTTCTTTTAAAGTTAATTTTTGAAAATTTGTCATGATTATTCATAAAAATACGGGCGGTCATGCTCATGGGCGGTATTGTATAGGTTTGACGGCGCATCGTCTAGTTACAAAGTTACTAAGAACCACCGAAGATGTCGGATAAGAGTGACACTGGCTGATTACTGTCACTCTAGCAGAGCGTCGCTATCGATAGTTGCGTGGCAGCTGGCTTCTGGTGATAGAGATGATGTCAGGAGAGTCCGTAGACAGAATACTCTGTTTTCCACTCAAACAAACATCAACTTTATAAAATTGTAAATAAAGTCGATTTTAGACTGACTACTACTGTTGAAAAAGTCATAAAAAATATGAAGTTGTAGCGCATACTGAACCTTATTACATTACAGTTGTTTTTCCTAAAACTCGTGTTTGTTTACATGTTTGGCAAATGAATTGCGAACGCAGATTATATTGTTTAGAAATGTAAGGCCTGTCGTTCACGATGCTACTCAAAATCAAAATTAACCAGTTACAAAAATGACGCGACTTAGGTACTAGCAAAATCAGCCTATAATGTTCCCACTGCTGGGACACAGGCCTCCGCTTAGTGAGAGGGAGTGGGCCATAATCCACCACGCGGGCCCAGTGCGGGTTGGTAGATGTCACATGTCTTCGAATTTTTGGTTCTAGGAAATGCCGGTTTCCTCACGATGTTTTCCTTCACCGTTTTGAAAGCAGAGGTGGTGAAATAATTTACACAAAGAAAAGCGCCTGTTAGGGTTCGAACCCACGACCTACAACTGGTAAGTCGCGGCCGTTACCCCTGGGCCACCACAGCTCTGACTTACGCCTTAGGTACTGATTACGAGTTATTGACTAGTTTGTGATTGGTTGAATGCTATAAGGACCGCCATTGAAATACTTGGTGCTGCGACATTCTAGCTACTCATTGGTGATTTGAGGTTGTAATAAGTTTCTTTTGAGTGGTATCGTAGACGATGGTTCTTAAGCTCGTTCCACATTCTCGGCGGGACGTCTCGACGAGAACATTTGCCGAGAAGAACAAGAAGAGAGAACTACAAGAATATAGACGAATATTCCCTCTACAAGAATATAGACGAATATCACCTCTCGTATTCGGCAAATCTCGTGTAGTTTTCCAGAGAATGTGGAGCGGGCTTTATAGTTACAATCCAATATCCTCGTAACTTCTCAAGTCATAATTTTTACTATCTACTGCATTATGAACCTAAAATATTGCACTGTATGTTTTACCCAAGGAGAAGCTGCAGCATTTACCTACACATCATAAAGTACCATTCCACTCAGTTGAACTTTACTACTTGCACAAAAGATTAGGAGTTTAAGGACGCAGGGAGTAATATCACTAGGGAAGACAGTACAGAAGGTACATTCGTGTTATTTTTTGCGTATCCTGTTTTTATTATTCTTTCTTTTATATTTCGATTTCACTGTAATATTTGCGAACTAAACTTCGCGCGCTCTCTCTTGCACACCGCTCAACGCGACGTCGCGACGTCTTGCTGAGTAACAGCGAGCATGAGTTCGCGATAACGCGACAATGTAGCCCCAGCATTACTGTAGCAAGACACAGAGATGCTTTTATAATTTGCAACACTCTGTAACCTGTGTACATAAATAAAATTTGATTTGATTCGGAGCGTACTAAAAGAGGCGAAAATATGAATATGCAGTGAAACAAAAAAACCTGCGATTAGTGCGCCACATTAACAGATTTTGAAAACCCAGTAGTTATTTGCCAATATGAAGGGCCCACCCATAAGGCATCTACTTTTGATGTTTGAAAAGTGCTGATCGCAGAAAACACCATTATTGCAAGTTTTTATTGCACCTAAGACACTTGTAAATCTATGCGCGTAAACTTTGACACTAAAATATAATGCCCAGTTAGAACTTGTGATGAACAATGCTCGTTCCTTCCTACTCTGTAAAATCTCACCGTGAAAACGCAGGTGAAGTGAGCTGTCAATAGTGTCAATCCCCAGCATCATTCACTTCACCTAAGTTTTCACGGTGAGATTGTTGTCTGTATAGAAATGAGCCTTTTGCAATACTGTGCATATAGTTAACCTTCTGTACGTTCCTTCTATTTTATGGTGCTAAGCCATTTTTTTTACTTTACTCCAAGATGAAAGTGACTTGATTAGGGATGTAAAAAAGTTACACCTTTTTTACAAGTTTTTTTATGGACACCATTTTTTGGTCGACGTTTTATGTTATCTAATATTTTACAATGAATGACATGAGAGACCTAACCATTGCATTGGGTAGCAGATTATGTGTAGCTAGAACCTGTGGCGAGAAATACTAGATTGGATAGATCTTTGCAGTAAAGGCAGCATAATCATTTGGCAATAGTCTTATAACCATCCATTGGTGTAGTGTAATGTATTAAGTCAATATTTTAGTAGATAACAGATGTTGTTCAAATATGAAGACGAATAAGCGAATTTGTAAAAAACTTGTATAAATAAAACTTAAGATTTGCCTTCGTATTTTCAACCTTGTGACTTCCGTTGTCCCAAAATTAAAAAATAAGGCCATAAAATAAACCAACCGCAGCCCATTAGGCACCATTTTCCTTACATGCTCCTAATTACAGCCCACTTTCTTAATTCCGACCACCTTTTTGGGCGGAAAACAAAAAATAACAGAAAAAGCATTACTCATTCAGTCTACCTGAAAATATTTCAGCAAAAATGTAGAAACACATTCCTGAAGTATTTTTTAAAATATTTTTTTCTTCAGTAATGGGTCAGTGGTTTTAAAAGCAAATACTCGTTAAAGGGGAGTTTAACGATCTTTTTGGCGACAAAAAGTGGTATGCACACACGTTAGAAGTTATTTATTGACCGTCGAGGTTTCTTTTTCTCGTTTACGCTGTCTGGGTCTAGTAAATAATTATGTGAGTACATTTTAGGCACCGTCTGTGTGGATTTTGAGGGTAGAAGAATATGTTTTTATTTTTTAAGTAGCTATTATAAAGCTCAGGGATGGTTCGTTTAGATTTTGCTCACGTTTTGCCGATCGTTTTAAAATTAAGCTTTTGTGTAAGAAACTGGTACTCTTTGTGTGAAAATAGAAAGGTTTGAAATCATCAACATGTAATAGGCAAGCTTGAAAATCCATTGTAATCCTTCTTTGTGTAAGAATGTAGTTAAAGATTGAAGACCTTTTTTTTTGTGTGGGAAATTATCAAATAACTTCTCCCGCTCTGGGCGCAGTGGGAGGGCGTGTCACTCTTACTGACTTAAACCCACCCGTGTTCCTTCAGTTGCCATGTTGCTGGGGGCCACGATCTCCCTTTCGGTATTCTTCGCAACCCCGGCAGGCATCGGCCCTAGCGGACCCCGTCAATTCTGCTGACATCTCTTTGATGCGCGCGTGGAACACAACGCGCCGTCGACCCGGGCCTGGTCCTTATCGGGCGGCGAGCTACCCATTGCTCACCGTCCGCAAGCCCGCGCCTACGGTGGCCGGAAATCAGCTCGCGATTCCCGACGCCCAGGGCGTCTCCTCCTGCGGCGGTTAGGGTTGTGAGGGCGCGAATTTTGCTTCTCCCTCACGCGTTCCACCTCCTCCTTCGCAAGCATTACTGCTTTGCAGAAGGAGGTGACGGCCTCCCATTCCCTCTCGCTCCGTACCATGACCCGAATCAGGGCTGGACGCGAGAGATCACCGCCGCCGATCGCCGCCACGAGGACAGGGCAATGCTCCGCACAAGCCGGGCAGACCTCCACCGTATGCTCCACCGTGTCTTCCGGGCGATTCACACAATGGTGTTACCCGGGCGTTTCCTCCCGCCTTATCTTGAACAGAAACCTCCCGAAACAGCCGTGTCCGGTGAGGACCTGCGTCAGGCGGAAGATGAGGACGCCGTGACGCCTCTCTAGTTACTCCTCAAAGAGGGGTCTTATCTTTAATATTATACCTGACACATAAATGTTTATCTAGGTTCCTATGGTTTCAGTCAGTGTTCGGGAAAGTTCGAGTTGACCTTATCAGAGCTTCGTTCGAGTTCGAAAACAGACGAGCGTTGCCGAAATAAACGGTTCTGCTGGACATAGACCTTCCCCTTGCAGAAATCGCCAAGTTTCACTTAATTTCATCACTTCTTCCGCTGAAGCTCTGTCTCACATAGGGTGAGCGATGGCCATTTTGCGTCGAAGTGACGTATATTTTCCCCCAACTTGTTCTTTTTTGTGTTTGTGTTCGTTCGTCATGTTTACCGCAAATAAACATATTTTCTTTCCGTCTCTTTCCAACATTTTTCCATAGTAGAGTGTAAAAGGGTTTAGTTGCTTGTTATCTGTGCAGCTGTCAATTAAAGAGAATAATGTCCGTGAGCACTAACTGTGACGTAACGCCGCCATTTTTTACTTTTGCATTTCTATTTTTAGTTAGAAATAAATGTTGTATGAAATGGTAGATAGAATTATTAGTCCATCATCACTGACCGCAAATTCCCGTAACAAGTATTGTAAGAACGGGTAAAACAGCTAATATTTTTCCCATGTACCCTCTGAGGAAAAATATAATTATTTGGTTGAGTGACACATAATATGACATTTTTTTTTCTCAAATGTTTGAATTGTGTGATTGTTATATGAATAAAGACTTTTTACGATGACTTTTAGAGGTTTAGTTATTCGAGATCACATTGCTACGGCGTTAAGTTTTTCGTGGTAGCGTGCATTCGTTGTTAAGTGTTTCGTATTCGTAAACTTACGGGGACGTATTATTCGGTGTTACACTTTTCTAAGTCACGTATCACACTCCAAGTACTTCTTACTTTTACTCGTCTGTGATAAATTTAAAGTAGGTAGCAGTAACTACATAATTATTAGGCATTATTACAGAGCTTGGTGAGCTTATTTTAACCATTGTATACTCCGGGCTGATATTGATAATTTCTGAATTTGTCATAAGATTAAGAAATTGCCAAAATTACTTAGTGTGACGTAGATTGCGTTCTGATAGACAGACACTGCTTTTAACTTCTCGATGAGCCTCAATAGACTGCCATTTACGATATACTCAAGTAAAAAATAAATGACCTATTTTTCTCAGGAAATCGCGTAAAGCTTCTCAAATTAAAGTAACACACCAGGATGAGCACAACCAAGCATGCATGTCGAATGAAAAAATGAAATCCACACATTTTGAAGCCAAGGCGACGGTAAATATTTTATTTTTATAATAGCTTCACTTAGCTCTGCTCGGTTTAATGACGTCATCTCTCGCTTTTACGCTCGAGTGCGCTCGCTTGCTGCTCGCTAGCGTAGATGGCACTGGTTTGATGTCGGTGGGTAAAAAATTTGATGACTTTTGTGCTATCTGCAAGCAAAATAGTGTAGGAGATATGTGATTTCGATTTGTTACAGCGTCATGTGAGTGTATTTGAAACTAATGTGTGTTCCAAAAGTATTGCGGAGCTCGTGGCTAAGTAATAACAGCCACACGGGTCGATCCATCAGGTTAAGCTACGTTTGCCAGGGTTGGTCCGTGGATGGACCATCCACTACATACCGAGGCTCGTCCGTGCCTCGGAAAGCACGTTAACCCGTTGGATCCGGCTGTCATTCGTGGATCTTTGACAGTAGTTACGGGTCAACAGAATTTCGAAAGTCTGAAAGAAAGAAAGAAAGAAATCATTTATTTGCTGATAATGTAGGTATACATATAAGTTGGAATATTTATTAAGTGTCCCGATACATTTTACCTTACGGCATGCAAAATAACAACCAACAACCTGACAACCAGTCTTACCAAGCAGTATCGTATTACCCAGTTACTGGGTTGTAGAGGTCTGACAGGCAATTGCTCCATGTAAAATACTGGTATTCAGCTGCATCCGGTAAAACTCACACACTGACTTATTAGTATTACTTGTAATTTTTTAGGAATATCGTATAGGTGCCTACTTTTACATTGCTTGTAAATATGTGAACACCATGTATCCATTACTTCCATAATTATTTTTTCTGTCATTGCTTCATTTTTAATTATTTTTACCTATTGTGGTATAGTAATCTTATTCCAGGTGCATTGTCTTCACATATAATTATATAATTAATGTATACAAACTATTGTAAAACATTTTAAAAGAGTAACGGTGGAGTTTCTTGCCCATTCTTCTCCATATGAAAACTACCTTTTGGAAGGGGCGACTAGAATCAATTCTATTTTTTTTAAATGATGTTCAAAAGTGCCTTTTTGTGCCTAATTGAAATAAATTATTTGACTTTAACTTTGAAGACTGGAAGTCGACCCCAATGTAGTTGGGAAAAGACTAGGAAGATTCATAGCCTGTTCTAAAATTATCTGTCGCAAGTGTAAACAAACCCTGTTCAGGTGAAATTCTTACTGTTTGCGTAAGAATTTCACCTCACGAAAGGGAACATAGGTGCGTTTTATGATCCATTTGTTTACATTTTCATCCAATACTTTTGGAACAGTGTGTGAGGGATTGAATGAAGAGGTTATAGCCGAAAGATGTAGCATGCAAAAAGCGTGGACTGGCGAGCGACATATGGCGGTATGTTTGCCACCGGATGTTCTATACATGAACGGCAGGAATCCACTTCCTTCTAGCTTAGTGGCTAAACTGATCGCTGAGCGATTTGACTGCCCCTACTTACGACAATGCTGTAACAGACCTATCTAATTGACACTGACTTATATTTTTATTAATTAGATGAAATTATTATTTTTAATTTAATATTAATTCTGTGACTCTTATAATTTGACATATCATTTTAATTTCGATTCTGTGACCCTATAATTTGTATAACTCATTCGTTTATTTTAATTGCATTGACATTATTTTTATTCTATTGGTTTTGTTTGATTGTGTGTTGCAGTATAGTTTAATTTTATTTTAAGTAATATGGGTTTTGCCTGAATTAAATGAATTTTATTTTATTTATTTATTTAAGTTGAGGGTGTAAACATAAACTCTAGTATTGTGAACAAACATTTCAAAATTTCGGAATGTACCTTTTTTTTAAAACTATTTTGAGCTTTTTCAGAAGCTTGGTTATCGAAATATCTGTGACTTGCCTACGTTGAAGAAAAAAGTCGTGAGGAAACTTCGACCCAAATGTGTGTTAGCGATCTATCTTTGTTTTTTTTCTCTATGAAAAGAAAATTTATCTCTTCAGTAACACAATTACAGGCCAATAACATTGTAAGCCACATAAGAGCCATATCATTCTATTGTCCCCAAATCATCTAGAAAATGATAATATTTATTTTTCTACTTACAACAAAAAGAAAAATAGGAACAATACGAACCTTTGAGAATGTATGTCGACAGAAAGTTGATCCAGGGAATGACACAAAAGTCTCCACTCATAACTTGCCCCGGTAGTACACAGCGGTGGGACAATACGGGTGCGGACGGACCCCGGTGTGGGACATAAGCTTTAAGAGGACGATAACCGACTTTTAATGATTTTATACTGAAGATGACGTCTAAACGAGTAGTGTTAGTGATTTGGAAAAAATATATGTTAAATTAGAGCATTTTTTTAATATTTTAATATAGGCATATTTTTTATTATGTTTATATTACTTAGTGGAATTAATTTGCAAAGTTATGTCTAACGTGGATTAAAAACGGAGAATGCCGCAAAATCTATCAAGCGTATTTTTCTGAAAACTTCACCATTTTAAAGATAATTAAATTATTAATCTTTTAGTATACGTGTTTTATAAAAATAGCTTTTGTTTTACGTGTAATAAATTAATAACGCGTCTAATTTGGGACAGCGCTCCTTGATGGGCGAATCCTATTACTGGCTGGACGTACGACGCGTTGCGTGAGCTCAGTACAGAACACGCAAGCTAACCATTCAAGGTCACTGTCATATATCTGCGTCTTAAGAGGGTTATGCGAGAGAATACTTGTGTGTACTAGAAATGTGAATGCTGCTAGCTTTTGTAGCAATAGATAAGTAGGTACTTATTCTTCTTTTCGTGTGGTTAATGGCTAACCTGGTGTTAGAGTTGTAAAGGGCCTTGGGCCTCTGACTTGGATTCACATGTCATCGAGAAATATCTCTCAGGCATGCCGGTTTCCTCACGATGTTTTCCTTCACCGTTTTTGAAGCAAGTGATAAGTATACTAACAAGGTAGGTACTTAGTAAGTAGTTACTAAAAAGTACGTTGGAAACGAAATTATTATTATCTTTAAAATACAAAGAAAGGATTTAAAAATCATTTCTCTTAATACGGCAAGCATATATATTCGGTTCAGCCGTCCAGCCCCAAAATTATTTTTATTTCAATCACAAAGTTTTTTTTCATTTACATATTGACAAAAAACTATATTTTTAGAGAATGATAGCATACTCATAACGTAAAAATATTGAAAGACAGTGCTTCAAGGATTTTTTGGCTCCTGAATGACATTGACGGGGCGTTGTTGGTACATACCTTGTGGAATTGACACAGATATTGTATAGACAAAACAAGATGGCGGCTTTAGTTCAGATTTTGACCACGTGCCAAAAGAACCTTGTAGCGCTCTAGACGCTGACGTATTTCCATATTTTTCGGCACATTTTTTTGGGTCAGACTGAATCCCTAATCACCCTTCATTTTGTAACAGTCTTTTTATTTCATGTCCATTTTTTTTTGCAAAGATTCGACGGTTTTCTTGCAAACAAATCCCCCCGTTATCGCTCCTACCTTGGGCCACAAAGTCTACGCCAGCGGAAGAAACTAATTCCTTAACATGACCAGAACTTTATTCGTTAAACTTCCGCGGAGCCGTCAGAGGCAGCGATGTCAGCGTATCTCCGCTATTCTGTTATCATACTCATCTGGGCTATGCTGAGCAGTGGACGGTTAGATAAGCGTTTTGTGTGTGTGTATTTTGGCTGGCTTAGGACATTTTTTTAAAACGATAGGCTTGGTTGTCGGTTTCTACTTATAAAACTTTGGCTTATACGAGTAGTACAAGGACCTAAATCTTACTAACTAATAAACATTGCAATGGTCTCGCCATTCTGAGTTTTTGACGGATAAGCCATACAAAATCTGTCAAAAACTTATAATGGCGAGACCATTGTAATGTTTGCAGCAATTTTCAGCTATTATATTATCATGTACACATTTAGGCTATGCTGAGCAGTGGATGGTTAGATAAACGTTATGTGTGTGTGTTCTGGCTGGTTCAGGAATTTTTTCAAACCGATAGGCGCAGTAGCTAGGTTGTTAGGGTAACTCATGCCGTGACAAAAATATTTGTGAGTAAGCACGGTAGTAGCGGTTCTGTACGCACATCACATTTACGCAGTGCCACTCGTATAAGTTGTTCTAGGTTGTCGTTAAAGCGCTCAGGCCATTCTAAGTTTTCTGCTTATATTCTTATGTATTGTGGGAATAATTTCACGATTATAGACAAAGCATTATTCTCATACACAAAAGGGATTAATAAGCTCATGATGGTAAGGGAAGTCAAAACTCAATACTGAATATATTTAATGCTTCCACATATGAACTTAGGTGATGGGTGGCCGATGCCTGCCGGGGTTGCGAAGAAAACCGAAAGGGAGATCGTGGCCCCCGGCAAAATGGCAACTGAAGGAACACGGGTGGGTTTTAGTCAGTAAGAGTCTGACACTCCCTCCCGCTCCGCCCAGCCCAAAGCGGGAGAAGTTATTTGATAATTTCCCACCCAAAAAAAACGGGAAGGTAAGTATTTTATGTAGTCGAAGGTGTGCATAGGAACATTAACTTAAAAATGAGGATATTATGAAATTGAAAATTACAATGGATCATGCCTGATATTGGACACGCAAACTGGTGCTTACGAGGCGGGTTCCCACATCTCTACACTATCAAGACAACAATAGTCCAACCCTTTCCTATGTAGTTTTAAAGAAAATGTTCTGAAATTGTTCTAGAACTGCTTCATTGGTCTGGTTCTCGCAAGCGCTGCAGCCGAACATATGGTCCTGTTTTTTGTGGTGGGAAATTATCATATAACTTCTCCCGCTCTGGGTGGAGCGGGAGGGCGTGTTAGACTTTTACTGACTAAAACCCACCCGTGTTCCTTCAGTTGCTATGTTGCCGGGGGGCCACGATTTCCCTTTCGGCTCTTATTCGCAGCTACGGCAGGCATTGGCCTTAGCGGACCCCGTCAATTCTGCTGACATCTCTTTGAGGCGCGCGTGGAACACAACGCGCCGTCGACCCGGGCTTGGTCCTTATCGGACGGCAAGCTACCCATTGCTCACCGTCCGCAAGCCCGCGCCTACGGAGGCCGGAAATCTGCCTGTGATTCCCGACGCCCATGGCGTCTCCTCCTGCGGGAACATAATTCCCTGGTTTGGCAAAGTATTATTGATTTTTTCTATCCAAATCCGAACTAACATTATAAATGCGAAAGTGAATTTGTTCGTTTGTTTGTTACGCTTTCACGCTAAAACGGCTACACAGATTTGGATTAAATTTGGCTCATGAGTAGACCATGACCTGAATTAGGATATGAAAAACTTTTTATCTTGACAATACCACGGGATCGAGACTTATGCAGGTGAAACCGCGGGACGCAGCTAGAAAAGAATAATTTCTAAATAGCAGCCCAGAGTCAAGATTTGTGCCTGGTTGATGACATAACTGGCGGACTTAAACATAACTGGCGAAATGTGGGTGTGGAGTATAGGTACACCTCTGCCTAGCCCTTCGGAAAATAGGCGTGATGTCATGTTATTTAATATTTTTGTAGGAGTAACTAAAACTATTATCTACATCAAGTCCCCGAGAATTCCCTATCGTAACTTACATAACTGGTCCACAAATAGCACTTATATTCACAAAAATAGCGAGGGGAAAACCGTACATTTTCCTATACCCGAAAACGGGACATTACTATTAAAATATTCACTTATATAGCAACGTTTGTAGTGCTTAGGTTCGTATGGTTATCGCCCCCCCGAGGGTCGTGCTATCTGGCATCCTACCGCCCATGATCTATGGCAGTTCCAACCGAAATTTTATTGAATTATTTTTGGGAGGTATTTATTTCATTCAATTGGGAAAAACTTTGGAGTTTTCTTTGATAGGAAATGGCCACGACCATCCATTACATACCGAGAGTCCTCCTTATCTCGAAAACCTCGTTAAGCCCAACGTCTTGGCTATCATTCATAGATCTTTGACAGTCGTTACAGGTAGTCAGAAGCCAATCTGACAACCAGTCCCCAGGGGTTTCGTGTTACCCAGTAACTGGGTTGTGAAGGTCAGATAGGCAGTCTCTCCTTGTAAAAATATCCGGTTAGACTGGAAGTCGTCAGCAACGTAGTTGGGGACGCACTAGGCTAGTGGTTGGCAAACTCATTATTAGTTAATAGAGGCAAATATCTACACTATAACGACTAAGTTTCTTATAAGAGCCAATCCTTTCTATGTGTCCAAACTGTTTCAATACACTTTTCTTAATCCTTAAAACTCCCATCCTCTTTCACTCCACAACACTTCCTAAAATTAATTTGCTAAGAAGTAGGATGCCTTCATCATCATCAACATATCGGCTGGTAATAATATGATGAATGCATCTTACTTATTAACAAGTTAACCTTTTCGATACAGTAAGTGATTAATTTTCGATGTCCTGTAAGTTTTTGGTGAAAATACTTCACTACATAGTATAAAACAAAGTCGCTTTTTCTGTCCCTATATCCCCATGTATGCTTAAATCTTTAAAACTACGCAACGGATTTTGATGCGGTTTTTTTTAATAGATAGAGTGATTGAAGAGGAAGGTTTATATGTATAATAACCCGGTTTATACCCGTGCGAAGCCGGGGCGGGTCGCTAGTCGGAAATAAATCTTTGAAATATAGTTTGGATTTTGAATAAAACTTGAAATCTTGCGTAGTGACCGAAACCTCGACCCTCGCGCGTATCACACTCGCACTCATCGACATTTGCACTCCATATCCCAAAGAGCTCGCGAGCCTTGGTTTGCCGAACACTGCACTAAGCAGACGATCATATACACATAGCGATAGAACTGATGCATGTTGTCTTCGTGTTTCAACAACATCAACGTTTGTATTGTTCGTTTTTATTCGTTTCTCCCAAAAGAAATAAAGAAAAAAATATTGACCCAGGTTAAGGCACCAATATTCAAAAACATAGAAAGCTTAAAACAGTTCGGCATAAATGCCAGACAACACTAGTTGTCTGGCATTTATGCCTGACGCTGGTTTTCAACTGAACCTTATGTTACGAGTACGTCTTACGGATGTAAATCATTTTTATAGTGTGTGTAAATATTTAAATAAAAAAATTATAGATATGTGTAGCAAATAATAATAAAATCGATATGATATAATTAAGTTTAAAAATAATTAAACATTTATAGGTACAGTAGTGTTTAACAAAATAATTAAAATTTGTTGCACAATAAACAAAGGACTGTCGTCAATAAATAATAGATAACTTTATCATAATAAAATTTATATCAATAAAACATTAAGGTTGATCATGTCTAGCTTCCGTTGCGCATCCATGAGATACTGCCGCAGGCGTATTCTAAATGTGTCGATCGTTTTAATTGCTCGAATAGGTGGTGGTAGGTTATTCCACATTTTGGAAGCCGCATAACGGAAACCACCTCTAAAAGCTGCTGTACTATGAGACTGAGTCGAGAGTTGCTGCCTTCTCTTCTCAAAAATTATAATAGGTTTTTTGTGTAACCTAAACAACAAACTTAAGTCTACCCAGGCAACCTCATAATTTGTAGCCATTATTATTTTTGTTTTGTTATTGGGTTTTTCCATCTGGAATTTCTCAGTAGCAACACGGAGTCTAGAATTGTGGCCGATTGATGGCAATAAGCTCACCCCCTATTACATGGGATTTAAACATAACCGGCGCAATGTGGGTGTACCTCTTCCCAACTCTTCGGGGAAACAAGGCGTGAAGATGTTATGTTATTATTTAAATAAAAAACAAAATTGTAGAGGAGAATATGGCACAGTGATCGTAATTGACTATCCGTCGGTATTTCAATAAACTCATCCAAGGGTAATAAGTTAATTCTGTCCCCAGACTCCCCTATTGACAATTCGCGTTCAACGAGCGGTAAATATGTTTTATTTACTGTTCGTTTCTGAATCTTTATTATAATACAAGGTCGTACTATCACGCCTAGGATATCAAAATGGGTAGGCAGAGATGAGATAACATTTAATTCTATATTTTTTATGTGCGCAGTGGAACTTGCATATTATACAGTATTTCTATTTTCTAAATGTCCCTCGGGAATCATCGCATTTCCGAATACAAACGATCACGATTTCCATGTCCATCAATTAGATTTATCTTGTATAATAATTTTAATTCAGAACTAAGTACTTTATTGTTGTTTTGTTTTTATAGCAGCATTCCTGTCAACAACTCTATATACTTCCAAGTCGATCAAGAGTGTCCGGTCTGCACCAAGTGCAAAAGGCAACTGATAGAAATCCGACAACTGATGAAACACGAGGTTTGCCGAGGGGCATTAAGAACATATTTGTACTGTACTAGACAGCTATGTGAGAGGTAAATAGTAGGCGATTCTTTTCAGGCATAGTCCAAAATTGGCAAATATTGTAAATTCTAAAGTAGGGACAAATGCAACAGATATTTCTTCCTATTTTTGTTTCACGTTTGTTTCAGGATATACCAAAACAACAGTTTGATCCAATAACAAATAGTTTATACTGTTAGACTTCGACAACAAATTCGTATACAAAATTAATAGAAAACATAAACAAATGAAAATGTATGAAAACATGAAAATTCGACCGCATTCCTGTGGCCGACTATTGTTTGGCTTGTCAGACAAAAATACACTTTATATTGTGAGAGCTAAGGTGGATAATCGATTATGGATGATCCAGTGGGTCATCGATTTGAAAGGTATACAGAACAATAACACAAAGACAATACGATGAATTTTTAAAGTCAGGTATTTTATTTTTATATGATACGTTCTATGTATGTAGTCTAAAATAGCCCACATTTCTTACCTATCCAGTTCTGTTCAAACAAGAGGCACTATATGCCTCCAATTTTATAAATTAGAGACAAAACACCATATTTATGAAATTGAATGGCAGACAAGCAATGTCACCGCCGCCTATCCGTCAACAATCTCACGAAGCGACGCGCGCTTTACTTGTGGTAACTAAGTGTACAAATACGCTGTAAATGTGTGCGTGAAGATGGGTAGCGAGAGCACATAACACACATACTCACATACTTCCGACTTCGCTCGTGTCTCGGACGGTACCAAGTGCTCCAGTGCTTGGTTACCACAAGTAAAACACGCGTCGCTTCGTGAGATAAAAACACAGTAAAAGAGATCAATAGGCCTCACGTCAGTGGTAACAAAACTAGTATAAGCTGCCGTCGCATTCTATTGCAACTCTGTACTACACTAGGCCAGCTCAAGGACAAATTGTTACAACTGAGGCGCGTTCGACTGTACCTGGCTAGACTAGACTGACATGTCTTATGTGCCTTACTCTACACAGCTTTTTCGTTTCAGGAATTTGATTATCACATCAAACGGCAATTAAAAATTAGACCGCGTCGAGGTGCGAATCCGCGATGGTAAATTAAAAAAAAAAAAACGTGTGGCGCTCGGGGACTGCCGCGGTAAAGCTATTGCATAGCATTTGTAACCTCCATACTTCCTATTTGTCAACACTACACTTGGGATGATGACGTGATGACATAAATAAAAAATTACGTTCCCATGACAACATCACGTTTCCCATGACAACATCACGTCGTCATGGGAACCGTCATTACATGGTAGGCGGAGTGGGGGGTGTTAGGTTTTATTTTCGTTACGTTACGGAATTTCTTGATTCGGTCGCCGCGCTCAAAGCCCGCGATAAAAGCTATGTAATAGCTTAAAAATGAGTTCGCTTTTAAATTATGTGCGGTTACTTGAGTGAGGTTCCAAGTGAACTTTACGGAATATTGTATGAGTGTGTCCTCGAAAATAAAGTAGGTATTTTGAAAAGGACCTTGTACCAATTCCATCGATACGAAAAGAGGAAGCTTCTGACTCGTCCCAAATATTTCCATGCCATATTCTTTCCCGTATCATCGCAGTATCGAGATAAACAAAATGAATATAAAATATTTTATTTTTATGTATGGAAGACAGCCAGCTAATACATCTGCGAGTCATTCCTATGCTTATGTTTAAGATAAAATGGTTAACTGTCGAATTACTTTATGAGGGAGGAGTATGTAACCTAAGTATAAAAAATGTAACCCAAAATATTATGGAAATGGGAATTTATGCAATTTCATTTTGTGGGTTGATATTAAAAATGAGCTATGTCGTTGTATCGTAGATGGTTTTTGAGTAAAAAATCGAGGAAGCAATAGGTATGATGACTAAAAATTTTTTTTTTCTCCGGCTTGTAGATTATTAAAAAATATTTGCACACGTATTTTTTCTTTTTTTACGTTATCAAAAGATTACGGCAATACGTTGAGTTAAAATGTGCTATGACGTCACGAGTATGTAGATTTTATATTTCTTTGTGAGGTAGCGACCCCCACTCCCCAACTTTAATGCGTTTTATCTACGTAATTTTCTATTCATATGATAAAGGAAAAAATACTTGCGTTTAATATTTTTTTATTAGGTATCTGACTGACGGAATATTTTTTTTTTTACCTTCATAAGCGTCCATATAGGTTTATGTGAAATTATAAATTATGAATTTGAATGTATCCTATACTAAACGAGCAATATTTGTGTATAGATTTGTACTCACGTTCTCGAAATCAACTCTAACGATTTCGATGAAAGTTGCAATATAGGGGTTTACGAGGGCGAAAAATAAATCTAGCTAGGTCTCATATCTGGGTAAATTTGTTTTCTCCGTATTTCCACCCGGGCAGAGCTCGGTCGCCCAAAGTTTAGAACAATATAATGAATAATGACATGACAATTATGACATTAGAATAATGATCATGGCAGCATAGAATTAGTAAGTACCGACTATCATGGCAGTATGGAATTAGTAGGTACTATCCTATAATATTAAAATAAGCATTGTCTATTTTTGCTAGACCAGAGCTCGGTCGTCCAAGTACTATTATATAATGTGCATATTTATCATCCTCACTATAAACCAACTATTCACCTATCAAACCCTGCCAAACAGAATACTTATTTTTGGACACAAAACACGACTTTTAAGCATGCAATTCTATACCTGGCTACCAGCCAAGAGCCATATGCTGTCCACCTGCCCCCTATTACAATCGAATCAGCTTCATCTCAAGCTTTATACAATGTTTTGTCTGTCAGGTGTACACAGGTCCTAAAATGGAAATGAAATTGATTTGTAATACGTCTAGGATTATATTGAGTCGGGTTTTGAAATGTTTTGATATTAGATTAAGGTATTAGTGTCCTAAAAATAGAAAAGGTATCAGCTGCTTGAGTTGAGGAAAGTACTATTTTTGGTCTTGGTTTCTTTATGATATTAGCCTAAACTGTAAGTTAAAGGATGACCAGAATTCCTGCATAATACAACTGAATTCCCCAAAGTATTATTGGGTTATTTACACATCATTATGCCCGTCATGTTAAGGTCTGATGTTAAAGAGGGCATGCCAAAGTTTATACCAGCCCGTCCCATCCTTGATGTCCTCCCTCCGGTTGACGCCCTAAGCCGAGGTTCGTACCCCACAGGGGGTGCCCTTAGCGAGCGTTCACTTAGTTTTAATTTGCATAGTTGAATAACCCCTGGCTGGAGGTTTTAAGTTTAGTAGCTTAAGGCACCCACAGGAAAGCCCGGTTAAGTAGTCATGATTTCAGAGGTCAACTACGAGACGCCCTACCTAAAAAATAAAAACATAGTTTATAATGTTCACACTGCTGGGACACACGCCTCCTCTCTGTGAGAGGGACCACGCGGACCCAGTGCAGGTTGGCAAATGTCACATAAATGTCGTCGAATTTTTGGTTCTAGGACATGCCGGTTTCCTCACGATGTTTTCTTTCACCGTTTTGAGAGCAGTGGTGATGAAATAATTTACACAAAGTAAAGCACCTGTTGCCATTAATCGTGCACAAATTCAGACTTCGGGCTGATATTGAGAAATTTCTAATTCAAAATAAACATAATTTAGACTCAGTCATAGACTCATGCTGTCTCAGTCACTTTCAGATTAATGTAGCGACAAAAAGACTTTTAAGAGTCTTAAAAAAAGTCACTTAAAAATTCGAAGGCGAGTCTCATTTCCATCAAAATATTGACAAAATATCTCACGAAAAAACTGCCTACTTAAAAAAATATCCTTCTAATCAACCTACAGCTACAAAATTCGCTTTCCGGACGCTAGTAAACAAAATGTATCAGGGGCTCATCTTTTCACACAATTTGTTAAAGTCAGGGGTGCCACGTAAAACGAATGGGAGGGTTCAGTATAACATGCACCCGCCGATGTGTATACGAACTTTGTGTACGCCTCATTTACTTTCAGGGTGCAATTTTTACGGATATTTCGTTATTGGATGAGCAGGTTTTGTACTGACTCTTGTCTTTTACTTGAAAATCTGTGTTAAGTTTTTTTATATTGGTTAAGTGCAAATATATAGGCTAAATATAGGTTAATAGGTCTGAATAGATACCCAATACATAGTTATAAACACCTTCTTCATGTAATTGTTCATATATTTTTTTCATAAACTCAGATTTTTTAAACCAACTTTCTTATTTTATCTTTTGACTTTATGATTTGCCCAAAACATATTCTCTTTTACTTGAACATCAGTGTTTTTTTTTACATTGGCTAAGTGCAAATATATATTCTAAATATAGGTAAGTAAGTTTGACTAGATACCCAATATATTGTCTATTGTAAACGCCTTTTTCATGTATTCATATCTTTTTCATCATCATCTGCTTAGCCTTTTCCCAACTATGTTGGGGTCAGCTTCCAGTCTAACCGGATGCAGCTGTATATCAGTATTTTACATGGAGCGACTGCCTATCTGACCTCCACAACCAAGTAACTGGGTAATACGATACCCCTTGTTAAGACTGGTTGTCAGACTTTCGGGCTTCTGACTACCCGTAACGACTGTCAAAGATCTACAAATGACAGCCGGGACCAATGGCTTAACGTGCTTTCCGAGGCACGGAGGGTCTTGGTATGTAAAGATGTTCACCCATCCACAGACCAACCGCGGCAAGCGTAGCTTAACCTGATCGATCGACCCGTGCAGCTGTCATATCTTTTTTCATAAACTCAGATTTTTTAAACCAACTGTCTTATTTTATCTTGTTGACTTTATGATTTGGCAAAAACAATGTATGGCTACCTACACAATATAACCTACTTATGTACTGAATAAAAATGTTTATTTAAATTCCTTATTCTAAAACTAACCGTAATAAAATTGTTGAAAACCCGAATCTGAGTAGAAAAGCAGCTTTCCACGGACAAAAATCTATTAAAATCTCTCCAGTTCCCGAGATAAACATGCATAAACACACATACATTCTATGTGCCGTATCTCTAAATTAGCATAAACATCCTCTGCTTCTATATAACGAGGGCAAATTTTCCTCAAAAAAGTTTGTCATACGACAAATTATATTGCGGATGAGAGCACCCTAATTTCAGATAAAGATAAGGTTTAGTTTAGCTTATCTGAATGTTTGTTTAAACTTGGTCCTTCGTTTAGTGGTGGGCTTTGAATTTTTTTGGAACAAGCTGAGTTGGTTTTTGCTGATATTTATTTAAATAGACTTTTAGTCTTGTGTTATGGTTTATGTGAGATAGTAGGTTATGTTGGACACACTTCAACATTAATCTTTTTACTCGATCTGGAATAATTATTAGAGATGGTTATTTTATGAAAAAAAGAGGCTTACTGACATACAGGATGCCTGGATTCTAATAATCCATCCTAACATAACGCTTAGGCATTATTTACAACGTTCCTCAGAAACAGTGGCACTCGGGGACTGCCGCGGTAAAGCTATTGCATAGCATTTGTTACCTCCATACTTCCTATTTGTCAACGCTACACTTGGGATAATGACGTGATGACATAAAACAAAAATTACGTTCCCATGACAACATCATGTTGTCATGGGAATCTTCATTACATGGTAGGCGGAGTGGGGGGTGTTAGGTTTTTTCGTTACGGAATTTCTTGAGTCGGTCGCCGCGCTCAAAGCCCGCGATAAAAGCTATGCAATAGCTTAAAAAAACTGTAGGTACTCGAATAGCATCTTGTATCCTAATCCATGTCCTTGATAATTCAAAAGTGCCTGTAATTAGTTTATGAGTAACAAAAATATAAACTGTAACATTTAGGATTGACGTGAAGATTCCAAGTATAGATAATTTACGTCTATGAGACGCATATCTAACGTGTTTCCTGGTTAATTAGGTTTCAATTCCATCCACCATTTCTACAGATTATCCTAAAACATAATTATAATGTGTCACTCGCATGCAGTGATTGCGGAGACAATTAATTATTTTCTTATCAACAATTCAATCATCTATTGCATGACGAGATAATAATTGAATATTAGAAGCTCTCAGTTAAAGTCTGTACTAGCTGTTGTCTATGGTTTGACTCAGGGGCGTAGTTTCGGCCGTATCAGCCGTATCAATGATACCGGGCCCCCGGACTACAGGGGCACAACATTTTTTTTTTGGGTGGGAATTATCAAATTACTTCTCCCGCTCTGGGCGGAGTGTGACTCTTACTGACTAAAAACTACCCGTGTTCCTTCAATTGCCATGTTGCCGGGGCCCACGATTTCCCGATCGGTTTTCTTCGAACCCCCGGCAGGCATTGGCCCTAGCGGACCCCGTCAATTCTGCTGACATCTCTTTGAGGCGCGCGTGGAACACAACGCGCCGTCGACCCGGGCTTGGTCCTTATCGGACGGCGAGCTACCCATTGCTCACCGTCCGCAAGCCCGCTCCTACGGTGGCCGGAAATCGGCTCGCGATTCCCGCCCCGGGCGTTTCCTCCTGCGGTGGTTAGGGGCGTGAGAGCGCAAATTTTGCCTCTCCCTCACACGTTCTGCCTTCTCCTTCGCGAGCATTACTGCTTTGCAGAAGGAGGTGACGGCCTCCCATTTCCTCTCGCTCCGTACCATGGCCCGAATTAGGGCCGGTCGCGAGAGATCACCGTCACCGATCGCCTCCACAACCACAAATTCTTAAGGATAAATGAGTACCTAATGAAAATATGAAAAATAACGTAATTTGTTTCTGACTTACAAAGACTCAAAAAACAGGCGCGGTCTAATTCTCTAATTCTTGCATTCATTTAGTAAAATCACAATAAAAGCTTCACCTATACAAGTCAGGGTTTTTCAGTTTTGTAGCTGGCTTCACATGAACTTCTGAATCAGAAAGTTGTTTTATTTATTTTGTTAAAAAAAACAAAACCCTACGCCACTGGTTAGACTTTCATTTCAGGGGAACTACTTCTTGTACCCAGGTATATAAAAAAAATCTTAATTAGAAACTTCTATTATGAGAAACAAAAATAACAGTATTGGATATGGTTTTTTTTGAGTCAAGTTTGATCCAAATCTCTTCAGTTTTATATGCGTGATTGAGTAACAAACATAATTTACACAATAATATTAGTTTGACAATATTCTCAGTCAACACTTCATATTCTGCAACATAAAGTGTCAAACAGTAAATTGTGACGTGAGGAATGTAGAAAAAAGAGGGAACCATGGGCCCCTTGCTGACTGGCTAGTATTTTATAATATTTATATTAAAATTTCATATTATTATTAAAAGTTTCTAAGTTCGTACCAATACGAATTCGAGAGAACTGGATAATTAATATCAATCTGCATGTCTTTTCCCAACTATGTTGGGGTCAGCTTTCCAGCCTAACTGGATGCAGCAAATAACAGTATTTTAAAAAGAACGACTGCCTATCTGACCTCAACTCAGTAACTGGGTAACACGATATCCCTTGGTAAGACTGGTTGTCAGACTTTCGGGCACCCGTAACGACTGTCAATGATCTAGGAATGACAGCCAGGAGCAACGGTTTATCATGCTTTCCGGCGTACGGAGGGTTCTCGATATGTAATGTATGGTCACCCATCCACGAACCGACCGCAGCAAGCGTAGCTTAACCTTCGATCGACTCGAGCTAGCCCCTCAAAGAGTGGATAAATCAAGCTAAAATATTCTCCTCACAAAATTGAATCAAGTGAGTTAGAGAAACGAAAACACAACAATTAGAAATTATTCTAAACAATTGAATGTAATTTGAGTCCGATGCAAATCAAGTTATTCAAGTTAGTAATCGTACTTCTATTGTTTCGAGTTATATTTATCTGATTGATTTAACTGTCTCGTCTTTAGACATGCAAATGAGTTTGTTTATTTTGGCTTTAGTTTGAAATGATACTTTATGTAAATGAAACAAAAAAAAATAAGAAACAGATAGGAACATTACTCTTTTGAGGAGCTCGTGGTTAAGTAATAATAGCCACACGGGTCGATCCTTAAGGTTAAGCTACGTTTGCCGAGGTTGGTCTGTGGATGGGTGACCATCTTTACATACCGTGACTTCTCCGTGCTTCGAAAAGTACGTAGCCGTTGGTTCCGGCTGTCATTCGTGGATCTTTGACAGTCGTTACGGGTCGTCAGGAGCCCGAAAGGCTGACAACTAGTCTTACCAAGGGGTATCGTATTATCCAGTTACTGGGTTGTGGAGGTCAGATAGACAGTCGCTCTATGTAAAATACTGGTATTCAGTTGCATCCGGTTAGACTGGAAGCCGAACCCAATATAGTTGGGAAAAGCCTTGGCAGAATGTATGTTGGAACATTATTCTATAAATTGGTGGATTACGGCCCACTCCCTCTCACAGAGAGGACAGGCCTCCTCTCTGTGAGAGGGAGTGGGCCGAGCAGTAGGAACGCCATAGAAAAAGATAATCCTGGGAAATAAAGGTCCGGGAAATTGTCCCGCTTTTCCCATCTCTACACCGAACGTCCGCAGGTACAGGACACAGGTGTCTGCAAAGTTTATTAAATGAACGTTCTGTACTCACAATTACATACTCGTATTCTGTTAAGTTCGTTGAAAAATGTGTTGGGCTCAGCTGTAGTAGGTTCTGAAGGTTTGTTGAAAGTTCGTGTAAAGATGGAAGGTGTAAGGATGAAGGCTTATGTTCATTTTGTGGGCCTGGCTGTAAATCCGTGATAATTGAGTGCTAAGAGCTAAAGAGCTAATTTTTTTTTAAGATATGGCACATATAGGGAAAAAAAAATAGTTTCCATCACCTACCTTCTTTTGGGACTTGCAGCTCTTTCACAGTTCTTTTTAGGGTTCCTTACCGTAATGTAGAAAACGGAACCCTTATAGGATCCCTTAGCTGTCCGTCTGTCCGTCTGTCAAGACTCTTTTTCTCAGGAACGCGCGGAGGTATCAAGTTGAAATTAATACCAAATACGTAAGTGTATGGTCTCTCGGAGCTCTAAAAAAATCAAGCTTCTAAATCAACGCAATAAAAAAATATGGCTATGTAAGCGACATTTATTTTGATACTCGCAAATAAATCAAAACCTACAGGGACCCGAGAGGTCCCGTTGACCTAGAATCATGTAATTTGGCAGGAAGCAAGGTCTCACAGCACATGTAAAGCAAAAAGTCTCAAAATTGTTAATTAGTAGTTTAATCAGCGAGGAGCTCGTGGCTAAGTACTAACAGCCACTCGGGTCGATCTGTCAGGTTAAGCTACGCTTGCCGGGGTTGGTCCGTGGATGGGTGACCATTTCTACATACCGAGACTCCTCCGTGCTTCGGAAAGCACGTTAAGCCGTTGGTCCCGGCTGTCATTCGTGGATCTTTGACAGTCGTTACGGGTCGTCAGAAGCCCGAAAGTCTGACGAGCAGTCTTACCAAGGGGTATCGTATTACCCAGTTACTGGGTTGTGGAGGCCAGATAGGCAGTCGCTCCATGTAAAATACTTGTATTCAGCTGCATCCGGTAAGACTGGAAGCCGATCCCAATATAGTTGGGAAAAGGGTAGGCAGGCTGCAGTAGTTTAATCAGCGAAAAAATTTTTTTGCGTTTACGAACTTATTTTTGCAGTTGGAGAATTGACTGTGACTTATCGATGATAGGAGAACATATTTTTCAACTACAATGTTAAGTTTGTTTTTGGGATAAATCATCCCAACTACGGATCATTGTACGTGGTCCGACATGCACTTGACAGATTTTTTGAATGATTTTGCATCACAGTGATCTTTATTTTTGTTACCATAAGGTTGCTGATGGGTTGCAGTTAGAGGTAAAGTAACTATGAAAGGAATCTAAAAAGGACATGATTGAATGTTGTGAAATTATGAAATTCAAACGTTGTTTGTCTTTCATAGTTCCCCATAAACTTAGTTACCATTTAAATGTGTAAATAAGTGAAAAAAAAACAAGAGTTATTCGATAGGTAAACGCAAAATTCGGCGGTTCTATAATGTAAACCTTCCTGTAAGACCCGCTCGGCTTACAGGAAGGTTTTTAAATGACTACCTCTGCTAACCCGTACGTGATTTTTCAGAATCTCATCAGGTATACACGGATATAGGCCATCCCCTAATAGAAAACGACACCGCAGCGCCGTCTACAAAATTTCAAATTGAGGAAAAAACGTGTTATCGCGCAAAATTTCGAGAAAACTCAGGGTTATTGAAAGCTCCTGAATAATTCATGAACAAAATATCACTGATTTCAATTTGTAACAACTAAATTTGATTGTTTTTCTGACGCCATCATCGATTCTTCTTATAAAATATTCATTAAGCGTGACCTCCCACTAATTGAATGACTACTTTTGGTTAAAAATACTTGAGAATTGCAAAAAACAGAGGAGAGAACGTTTCGGTGGGAATCTAGAATGAGTTTCGTTAGGTTTGCTCTTTTATTTTTGGTTAAATTCAGTCTGAATGCTGATTGGTTCGAAAGACGAGGGAGGGTTTTTTAGGGTTCCGTAGTAAACAAGGAACCCTTATAGTTTCGTCATGTCCGTCTGTCTGTCTGTCTGGCTTAGCTCAGAGACACTTAGTACTAGAAAGCTGTAATTTGGCATGGGTATACATATTAATCACGTCGACAAAGTGGTAAAATAAAATTATGAAAAATATTTTTTTTTTCAGGTACCTCCCCTAGACATAAAGTGAGGATGATGTTGGGGTGTCGTTGAAAAGGTCGTTTAAAAATACTGTGGGTTTGCACAAGCCAGTTTTGGATTTAGGGATCCGTTTTCGAAATATTAAGCTTTAAAGTGCTAATTTTTGTTAGAGTCAAGTGTCCCCCCCCCCCCGCAAGCTTAATGGTTGATTTTGGGTATGTGAAAAAATTCACGGCAGTAGCATATATAACGAAATTAAAAGAGAAATTATCATAGTTAAGTAGGCTTTACAAGTTAACGAGTAATAATCCACCAACTTACATTTACGGTTGCAAAAACATGTTCCCCCATACAGAATTTACGGGAGAACATGTTTTTCAACTACAAAGTTAAGTTTGTTCTTGGGATAAATTCATCCCAACTAGCGAACCCTTCATTGTGCGTGGTCTGACACTCACTTGGCCGGTTTTTTCCTGGTTTGTGATGCACTACGTAAAATGTTCCAAGAATCGGTTACCGTTTATTTGGCTATGTGTAAAAGTGCACTGAAATCCTATATACAATCTCCTGCGTACTTGACTAATCTCTGTTGAGATTGGCCGCTGTAACTGAAATCCGGTCGGTAGGATATTAAAATATTATCATATGTGTAAAATTAGAACATATTTTATACTAGCTGACTCTGCAAGCATTGTTTTGCCATATAAGTGTTTGGGGTGGACCATCTTTATCATTTACTACCCTACCTACCCTACCTACCCTGCCTACCCTGCCTACCCTACCTACCCTACCTACCCTATCTACCCTACCATAATTTATAAAAACATAATATTTCTTCATATCTTTTTTTTTTCCTAAATTAAGATGTAAGCTATCCCATCTTTCAAGTTGGATCAAACTGCACATGGTGTGCAAATTTGATTAAAATCGGTTAAGTAGTTTAGGAGTCCATCGCGGACAAACAACGTGACACGTAATTTATATATATTAAGAAGATTTTCTTTGGGTCTGGTAAACACAAATGTTCAACAAATATCGAAGCAAGAAAGAAAGCAAGAAAAATTGGGTAAATGTGAAAGTAACTCTGTGTGTCATGAAATTTGATTGATAGGTATAGTCTTTTTTTTTTTTTTTGGTTGTGAAATGATCAAATAACTTGTCCCGCTCTGGGTGGAGCAGGAGGACGTGTCAGACTCTTACTGACTAAAACCCACCCGTGTTCCTTCAGTCGCCATGTTGCCGGGAGGCCACGATTTCCCTTTCGGCCTTATTCGCAACCCCGGCAGGAATTTGCCCTAGCGGACCCCGTCAATTCTGCTGACATCTCTTTGAGGCGCGCGTGGAACAACGCGCCGTCGAGATAGGTATAGCCTGGGACCTGGAGAAGGACACAGGCTACTTTTCATCCTGGATAGTTTTATAAAAGTTTTTATTTTTCACTTTTTAGTTGTGGTACCTACCCAACACAAATTCGAATACCACTACCTGCTATGTAAATAACAGTGACAGGAACTTATCATACCATCCACATACTAAGTGGGAAAAAATACGTTTTATTGAAGTCAACTTAAAAACTACCCAAGCAAAGTTAATAAATATGGGACCATCTTGAAAGCATGCCCTTTTAAACAAAAATAAGAATTTTCAAAATCGGTCCATAATTATATAATTGACGGAGAAATCGGTAGACATACATTAAAAAAAAACATACGCTACGAAGATATAACCTCCTCCTTTTTGGAAGTCGGTTAAAAAATAGGGATTAATGCGTTTATTTAACTAATGGAGTGGGTTATTATCCAATCTATACATATAGGTAAGGCGGAGTGGTGCGTTCTAGGATTTATTGTTTATTAATACGATAAAAATATGAAGGTGCCTAACAACTAATTTATTCTTAAAAATAAAAAAAATTCACCAACTAAAATATGGCGTCGAAAAATTCATCCGCATCGCTGTCGACTGGTAATGTACCCAAGAGACTGGCCGCATTGCCACGTTGTATGGCAATGCTTAGCCTTTGCTCAAAATAAAACCAGCCCTTGGGTCACGGGAAGTGTTTACTAGCCGTTTTGAGATTTCATTTAATTTCATTATGATTTTATTTAAAAAAAATATGAAATACAAAATACACGCAGTCTTTCATAAGTAGAATTTTTTTTTGTGGTGGGGCTAAATAAAAATTCGCACGATTGAACCATCCTCCTAATTTGTAAAATCACAATTATTCCAAAAGGATGATCACCATCTTCCACCGGCATTCTTATCACATAGGTACAGCGATCATCCATATGCTTGCCCAGTGATTATGGTAGTATTCCAAGATCTTGGAGCCATTTTTGGACGAAGATTTTCTTGGCGTAATATTGTCTGATGAATTTCAAAACTGAATTGTGGCAAATGAAAATAATTGGTTGTTTTGGGTGCCAAAATGGCCGCGATTTTTAATGGAAGGATTTGGGCAGCAGTCAGGCAGTTGGTCAGGTGAAATTACATACACACACACACACACACTTATGTGTTTAAACGAGGAGACCCCCGATTGAGTGAATAACTCGTGAAAATAAACAACTTTTACAATGAGAACCCCGAAACATGGAAGCAAAAATAGCAGTTCACTACAAAGTGCATTACCTACGTAATCAAACTGTAGGGAACAGCAGATATTTTTTTATAGTTCAGGATTGGTCTCAATTGCGGGAAGTCCGAAAGGCATACCGTAGCCCCTGGTAACATACAGGCAGTTGAAGGAACACGGTTGGGTTTTAGTCAGTAAGAGTCTGACACGCCCTCCCGCTCCACCCAGCGCGGGAGAAGTTATTTGATAATATCCCACCCAAAAAAAAGGGTTGGTCTCAAGGTGCCTGAAAATAGTTAATTTTGTATACTATGCTCTCTCCTTCATTTAACATAACAGCCTGTTTTATTTAGCCAAAATGAGGTGTTTTTGGAGATTTAATTTGGGTTTAGAGGCGTGATATGATGTTCAGTAGAAATACCTATGAATTGAGCAATTCCACAATATTATTTCGAAGAAAAATTGCGAAATACATCACTCAAAACTCCTAAACAGAACACCTAAAATTAATTCCACACTTTCGCGGATCGCTTATCAAACTTTTGCGTACAAGTGTAAATCGTCCCTAAGGAGTTATAAATACGTATTTTATTCATGAGCCTATCTCCACAAAATTAATGCGTTCATCACTCACGTTAAAGTTGAAATACACTTTGTCGCATTTTAGCGGATGACGTAACGTACGTAACGTATGTTATAAATTGCCTTAATCGTGCCGTGAGCCATGTTTTTGGAGGATAAAAATAGGTATACAGCTTTATATATGGTTTCTGTAAATGTGGGGGTATGTAAAGGATTAGAGGGTCGTATATAAAGGGCAAACGTATTTATTTGTAAGTGTTTGTGATGAAAAATCTAATTTGTCTTAGAGAATTGCCTATTTGCAAAAACAATCATAACTGAAATAATGTTTTTTTTTTCCAAAGCAGAATATTTGTTCATTTTTAACCCTCAGTGAAAAAAAAAATCTAAGCCTTACCGCTGACAGTTTTCTAAAATTACAGTCCCAACGCATGTACAATTAAAAAAAAAAACAGAAAAAATATTGAACATTTGCATTCATTAAATTATACGATGTATTTGGTTATATGACTTTACAAGTTATTGTGTTTGCGTAAAGATCATTTTCACCTATGTAAAGTAGTAATAAAGATTAATGATTTTGAAGCGCATTCAGTTCGGATGTTGATCGGTTTTACGAATTTTGCCGATGCTACATCTAAGTTATGTCGTACTGTACCTACTTAAATATAGTGTGGTTAGCTCTACAATTTAATTCAGATAAGAAATTGCATTTTAAGTTAATTTATTAACTTTGAAAATAATATTTCTATTCACCTTTCGCGTCAGTCCTACCACGCTAAGCACTATATTCCTATTCTAAATATTTATAGAACATCACTGCGCGTCACACGCTCGCTTAGTTTTTTGTGTCACTCTGCCCTGCCGTGGCAGTCGAAGTGGAAATGTTCTCGCTTTCAAATGAGTGTGTTGTGAGGGGTGATTATAGTTGGAGGTTGGGTGTGTGTTGTATTGTAGGAATTATTTTATTGAATTGTAAAGCTGGGTCTCCTGCGCGTGTTTTAACATAAAAACATCGCAACAAAGAGGCGTGGTCAATTTTTTTTTTTTTGTGCGGGAAATTATCAAATAACTTCTCCCGCTCTGGGTGGAGCGGAAGGGCGTGTCAGACTCTTACTGACTAAAACCCACCCGTGTTCCTTCGATTGTCCTGTTGCCGGGGGCCACGATTTCCCTTTCGGCCCATATTCGCAACCCACGCACCCACGTGCTGGAGACCCGGCTTTACCCAACATAACATAACATGAAGCTTGAAATCTTCGAAGGATTGGACAGAGATGTACAGTATTTCTATTTTCTTAATGTGCCTCGGGAATCATCGCATTTCCGAATACAAACGAATGCTAATTTCCATGTCCATCAATTATTAGATTTATCGTTTATAATAATTTGAATTCAGAACTAAGTACTGTATTGTTGTTTTATTTTGATTTCTGTGCGAACTCTATAGAGCTGTAAAACTATTTTCCTATCTGTCGTGCCTGCGACTTTAGCAGCTTTCCTCCCATTTTAAAAATAAATTACATTAAGTTAAAAGAGTATTAACAACTTTATATACTTCCAAGTCGATTGAGAGCGTCCGGTCTGCACCAAGTGCAAAGGGAAACTGATAGAAATCCGACGACTGACGAAACACGAAGTTTGCCGAGGGACATTAAGAAAATAGAAATACTGTATCTTAACACACTCCCTATTTACATAAACCGGGCACAAAGCCTGATTTTTATCAGAATTTTATTAATGGAAAACCCAATGACATTTTGCTTCACCTGGGAATAGTACACACCCCCTCGGATGCTCAGCAGCTGCGCTTGCGACCACTAGACCTCGTTGATCTGATGGTCGTAAGTGGAAGATAATTAAAATAATACTAAAACTATTACTAACCCCTCCCCTGGTACGACAATTTTATCTATACATATAATAAATCTCTAGAAAAGTAATTTTTGTACATTGAAGAAATTGAAACAAAAAATAGCCAGCGTGTGAAAAGATAAGTAACAGAACCCATTTCCATCATTTTTGAAATTTTTGTCTGTTTGTCTGTTTGTTTGTGCGCACATCACGTAAAATCTACGAATTCAATGCTGACAATGTTTATATACAAAAATTATACGCAACTTGAGGTTTAACTTAGTTTTTGTTTCATCGAAATCGGTTCACTCTATCAAAAGATATGATTAATTTAGTGAGTTCAAGAAGTAAAATATTACGTTACGCAATTCAGTATAGTACTTGCAACGACATCTTAAGACTAAAAATAGAACTAATGTTGATAGTTGAAATCCAAATCCGATAGATGGCGTTGTGCAAATGACGTCATTTTCTGAATCGCGGTGTTAAGATTTTCCGCGCGAGAATGACGTCCACCGTGTTTACTAGGCAAATTGGGTTTCGTTAGGTGTCTTAAAAGTTCTTGCGTGTGTCGTAAAAGTTCTTTGATTGTTTGGTTTATCGATTTTCTAAATTGGTCGAAAAAAAAGTATTGGCTTATCTTATTGGTTTCGTTTGGTCAATTTTGGTCATTGGTTTGAAGTACGAAGTAAAGATTGTATTTTATTTACTTCGTAGTTTGAATCCAATAGTGCCAATCGTTATACAGTAAGTTAGTGTTGCCAATTCGTTGAGTCACGACCACGAACAGACACGATACGTTGTCACACTAGACTGTTCGACGCACCGTTCTTTTAAGTTTGTAGGCTATTCAGTCATAAGTGTTGTTGGTTTTGTTTATTGCTTTAATTTTCCTTGAAAATGCCTCAAAGAAAAAAAACTAACCTTTCGCTGCGTAGCCGGAATACGAAAAGGATGAGACTTTGTAGGTCTCAGGAATCGGAAGAAGATCGTGAAGCACGGTTATCTGCTAACCGACAGCACATCGCTCTTTCACGTGAATCGGAAACGTTCACCGAAAGGGAGTCACGTTTAAGTTCACAAAGAACACGGACCGCGACTTTGCGGTCTCGAGAGAGTATCCAGGAACGCGAAGTCCGGCTGTCTGCTGATCGGGAGCGCCACTCTCTCTCACGTGAGTCAGAGACATTCACAGAAAGGGAGTCGCGCTTAAGTTCGCAAAGAACTCGGACCGCGACTTTGCGTTCTCAAGAGAGTATCGAGGAACGCCAAGCACGTCTGTCATCTGACCGAGAGCGACACGCTCTCTCGCGCGAGTCTGAATCTCTCTCCCAAAGAGAAGAACGATTACAAATAGCTAGACATAACTATGTAGGTGTACAAAGAAACAATGAAAGTTATCTTGCATCTGAAAGGGAAAGAATAGATGAACTAAGACGAGCAGAAACAGCAGAACAACGTCAATCTCGCCTAGAAATAGAACGAGCTCGATACCATATGAATAAAGAAACAAATAGCGGAGCTGATGAGTCCATGGAAAATGACGATGCAAATATTTTATTACCTTGGGACAATAGGGAAAAATCAGGGTTCACATATTCGTCTAGAATTAATTATGCTGGCTTTACTTCCGTGGGTGACATGAGAGAAATTTGTAATTTTTGTCATGCTTTGAAATGGAGGAAAGAGACAGACGGAATGTGCTGCTCAAATGGAAAAATTGTTCTTCCAAATTTCCAAGATCCACCACACTTACTTAAAAGTCTCCTGAATGGCGATCATCCCCAGTCGAAACATTTTTTGGATAATATTCGTTTATATAACAGTGCTTTCCAAATGACTTCCTTTGGGGCAAAACAAATAACGGAAGGACCGTTCATGCCAACCTTCAAAGTACAAGGTCAAGTTTATCACCTTATTGGATCTTTGCTGCCAGAAAATGAACCCAAATTTCTCCAAATTTATTTTGTATCCGATTACACGCAACAGCTCAATGTTAGAAATCACAATTTTCCCCAGCTCAATGCTGAGCTTTTGGGTCAACTTCAAGAATTGCTGCATCACGTTAACCAGTACGTTCGTGAATTCAAAGCTGCATTGGAGTCAATTCCACAAG
This sequence comes from Agrochola lychnidis, assembly GCA_963680765.1. Taxonomy (NCBI): domain Eukaryota; kingdom Metazoa; phylum Arthropoda; class Insecta; order Lepidoptera; family Noctuidae; genus Agrochola; species Agrochola lychnidis. The sequence goes on along the minus strand of OY796869.1, from coordinate 2,444,423 downwards.
GCAGCAATGATTTCAAAATTGTTATAAGTGCCGATAGACGTCCTGTGGGTGAACACCGTGGAAGACACAATGCACCCATCGCAGATGAAGTTGCAGTTGTTTTAGTCGACCAGGAGTGTGAGAGACGTGATATCGTGTTGCGTACACGCGACGATCGCCTTCAACGCATTTTGGAAACCCACCGAGCTTACGACGCCCTGCAATATCCACTAATTTATTGTCATGGTGAAGATGGGTACAATTTTGGGCTGTACCAAGTGAACCCTACTACGAGAGTCACTAATTATCAAAAAAAAATATCTGCTCAACAATACTATTCCTACCTTTTACAAATAAGGCAAAACAGTTTCGTATATTTGCAACGATTTCGTGGTTTGTTCGGCCAATTTATTTTGGACATGTACGCAAAAATAGAAACTGAACGTTTAGTGTATATTCGCACTAACCAGCGACGGTTACGCGCTGAAGAATACGTGCACTTGCGGGACGCCATGCAATCAGATAATAACGTCGAAGACTTGGGTCGATTGGTTATTTTGCCATCCAGTTTCACAGGCGGTCCGCGGTATATGCACGAACGAACGCAAGATGCTTTTTGTTACGTCCGTAAATACGGCCGGCCGGACCTTTTTATAACATTTACAACAAATCCAAAGTGGACGGAGATTTGCCAGGCACTTCTCACAGGACAGGCGTCATACGACAGACATGACATTATTGCTAGGATTTTTCATTTAAAACTCAAAGTCTTGATTAATCTACTTACAAAGGAGAAAGTTTTCGGTTCAACTCTTTGTTTTATGTATAGCGTCGAGTGGCAAAAGCGTGGTTTACCCCACGCGCACATTCTTCTGTGGCTGGAAGAAAAAATTCGTCCCGATGCTATAGACAGTGTCATAAGTGCAGAATTTCCGGACTATAATGCAGATCCGATTTTGCATGACATAGTAAAAACACATATGGTTCACGGGCCATGTGGCGTCTTAAACAGGGAATCACCGTGCATGAAAGATGGTCAATGCTCAAAAAAATACCCCAGAGCACTGAAAGAACTAACTATGGCTGGGGAAAATGGGTATCCGCAATACCGGCGAAGATCACCGTCACAAGGTGGTTTCACAGCTACTGTCAGATTCCGTGGACAAGAAATAATTCTAAATAATAGTTGGGTGGTACCGTATTCTCCAGTTTTGTCAAAAGCTTTTCAAGCACACATTAATGTTGAAATTTGTAATAGCGTCGAATCTATAAAATATATATGTAAATATGTTAATAAAGGTAGTGATCAAGCCATGATAGCACTAAGAAATAACAACCAATTTGATGAAGTGACAAGGTATCAATCTGGCCGATACATAAGCTCTTCGGAGGCAGTTTGGCGCATTTTGAGTTTCCCTATTCATGAAAGGTATCCGCCAGTCATCCATCTTGACGTGCACCTGGAAGGCGGGCAGCGAGTTTACTTTCAGCCAGAAAATGTGGCAGAAAGAATGAACAACCCAAGACAAACCACCTTGCTCGCATTCATTTGCCTTTGCGAAAGAGACAATTTCGCTAAGTCTCTGTTGTACAATGAAGTGCCACATTATTATACTTATAACAAGCAGCAAGGTGTTTTTAATCGCAGGAGACGTGGAACTGCTGTAGAAGGCGAGTCCGGCATTTTTAAAGAACACGTGATTGGAAGAGTATACACGGTGCACCCATATAATGCAGAGTGTTATTATTTACGCCTTCTTCTTCACACAGTGCGAGGACCTACTTCTTTTGCTGAGCTCCGCAAAGTGGACGATATAGAATATCGCACATTTCAAGCTGCTTGCCGCGCACGGCATTTATTAGATGGCGATCAGCATTGGGATGATGCTTTAGCCGAAGCATGCGTCAGTGATAGTCCACATCGTTTGCGCCATTTATTTGCCATTTTGTTGACATTTTGTGGCCTATCGGACGCTGGGCAGTTGTGGCAAAAATATAAAGACGCGTTTGCCGAAGATTTTTTGAGACAGCAAAATATAAATAGTGAAACTTCTGACCAAGTACGTGAAAGCTGCCATAATAGGTCTTTGCTGGCTATACAAGATATAGTTACAAGTATAGGAGGGAACCCCCTCAGTCAATACGGCTTGCCGACACCGACAGTTGGTGGGGAACGAATTAATAGGGAGTATACATCTGAAATAAATTACAACCCCGAAGAGTTAGCAGAAATATTGCGAAATGGCTGTTCAAATTTGACGTCAGAACAACGTCAAATCTTTGATAGAGTATGCTGTAGTGTAGAACATTCATTAGGAGAAATGCTGTTTTTAGATGCACCTGGTGGAACAGGTAAAACTTTCCTCACTAAAGTTATCTTGGCTCAAATAAGGAGCCAAAACAAAATTGCCCTTGCCGTCGCTTCCTCAGGAATAGCTGCCACTTTATTACCAGGAGGAAAAACTGCACATACAACATTTAAAATACCAATCGACTTGGACCGCACAGAAAACCCTGTTTGCAACGTGTCTCGCAATAGTGATAAAGCAAGGGTTTTACGCGATTGCGCCCTTATCGTTTGGGACGAGTGTACGATGGCAAATCGTAAAGCTGTGGAAGCTGTAGATAGAACGTTGCGAGATATAAGACAAAATGACCGACCGATGGGAGGCTTAACGGTGCTATTCTGTGGAGACTTCAGGCAGACACTCCCTATAATACCCAGAGGAACGAGGGCCGATGAAATAGGTGCCTGTTTAAAGAGCTCTATTTTATGGCGTAGTGTCATATTAACTAATTTGAGCTTTAATATGCGAGCATATTTGGGAGGTGACGCAAACGCGCAGGTTTTCTCAAATTTACTACTTCAAATTGGTAACGGCACATACCCGACTCAAGAAGGAGGTAAAGTAACTTTAGTCGAAAGCCTGTGTTCTTCTGTTGCCTCACAGCAGGAACTCAATTCCTCTGTATACGGAGATCCATCAGAGATCTCGAACCATGACGCTGCTTGGCTATGCCAACGAGCTATTTTGGCACCTCGCAACGACCAAGCAGCAGCAATAAATTCTCAAATATTGGTACATGTTTCTGGAGAAAGTAGGGAATATTTATCTATTAACACGGTTTTGGAAGAAGGAGATGCCACCCACTATCCAGTAGAGTTTTTAGACTCTCTAAATACACCAGGTCTTCCAGCACACAAAATTTATTTAAAAGTCGGAGTACCAATCATTCAACTCAGAAATTTAAGCCCACCAAAACTATGCAATGGAACTCGGTTGAGAGTAACAAATCTCCAACGAAATGTCATTGAAGCCGAAATCTTAACAGGTTGCGGCTCCGGTGATGTTGTTTTCATTCCCAGGATACCCATTATCCCCAATAATTTTCCGTTTACTTTCAAACGTGTGCAATTTCCTGTAAGCCTCTGTTACGCTATGACTATTAATAAAGCCCAAGGCCAGACGTTATCCGTTGCGGGTGTAGACCTTACTTTTGATTGTTTTTCACACGGCCAACTCTATGTTTCTCTATCACGTGTTAGCAACCCAAACAACCTTTTTGTATATGCTCCGGGTAATTCCACCGCTAACATAGTATATAGAGAAGCATTAACGTAATCAACTATACCAAAGTCAGGACTCTTATCTAAATCATCAAAAAGGTGATATACTCTTATCTAAACGACGTTGTTTTGTTCTCGACAACCACGCGAACGAAGTCGCGGGCACAGCTAGTTATCAAATAATTTTTTAAAGTTCTTTGTATCACACATTTACACCCCACCGTAGGGACAACAAAGTCAAATTTCGCCGCATAACCTATTTAACACCTAAATATATTAACTGTAATAATTCTACTATTCGGTTGAAAACCACACGGTAATTATAATGTGCCATATGTTCGAGTAATCGACTAATAACGTTTTGTATTGTGATTCTGTTTACCCAATTATAGAGTTGACTGGAAAGATTATTTGTATTATACGGTTGTCATATTAAGTGTCGACCCCCCACATATAATATGACTACCATTAACACTTCATGTTAAATACTGAAGAAGAAAAAACATCGGGTAAAAGTATATTTTACACAAAAAAAACTAATTTTTTAAATTAACAAGCTTGACACTGATTGAATTTGGGATTATCTGGGGAAAATGGGATGATCATGACATGTTTGGTATCAAAAGAAAGGTCTTGACGAGCACATTACAAATATGTATATAATATTATATTTTCAAAGTATCAAATATGTTTAAATCGTTAAAAACAAGCAAAAGTGAGACTGCGCTACGTAGTATCGCAAGATGTTACCAACATGCAGTTAATCAAATCTTAATAAGTAGTACCGATTTGTAATTCCACTCTTATGAAGAAAAACAAGTACAACGAAATATTTATTTATATTTTGGATTTCTTCGAAGCTCGATATCGATATATGGTGTTGGCGTCGAAATAAATCGCTCTATGGTTTCGTCCAAAGCACTATGCACTGCTATTGGAATTTAAAATAGGCTAATTACTGAACTATTTATTACTCTACTCTTATTTACGTTTATCAAGTGTAAAAACGGAAAAGTATAAATTAAAAATAAAGTTTAATAAAAAACTGTAACCCGACTACGGGAAAATAAAAATGATCTAAAAAGTACGAAACAAGCAAATATTTCAGACATAAATCAAGACATAGGTACAAAAATGGTCAAGGTAAAGCCGTCGTCGCATGCCATTATAATTTTGTAGGTGTTCTTGGCACCAACATGGTATACAGGCATGCGACCACGGCTTTACTTTGACCATTTTTGTACCTATGTCTTGATTTCTGTCTGAAATATTTGCTTGTTTCGTACTTTTTAGATCATTTTTATTTTAACCGTAGTCGGGTTACAGTTTTTTATTAAACTTTATTTTTTTATTGAGATAGGAATAATTAATTTGTATTTATTAATACTTTTTACATTTCATTGAAATATATTTTCGATGAAATTTGATAAAAATAAAATAAAAAAAATAACACATAACATAACATCACGCCTTATTTCCCCGAAGGGTTGGGCAGAGGTGTCCCTGTACCAGGTACACCCACATTTCGCCAGTTATGTTTAAGTCCCATGTAATAGGGGGCGAGCCTATTGCTATCAACCGGGCACAAATCCAGACTCCGGGCTGCTACTGAGAAATTCCAGATAGAAAAACCCAATAACACTTTGCCCGACCCGGGAATCGAACCCAGGACCTCATGCTCAGCAGTAGCGCTTGCGACCACTAGACCAACGAAGCAAAAAAAATATTAAGGAGAACATTAAAGTGGTATCTTTAACAGGTTTAGCAAGGAATGGGCTCGACTGAATTCGAACCAGAAAGCTTCTTCCTTCCCTACGTGACCTATACGAAAATGTCTGCTGTAATGGAAAAATTTGTTAATCACTTAACAAAACTCGTCCTCTACGAACGACGTATTTAAGTCTCTCACTCCTTATCGCCATCCCTAACTTTAACAAGCACAAATACAAACAAAACCAAAACTCAAATATTTAATTAAAATCCCAAACTTTATTAGACTACAACAATATTTATTTGTTCCAAACTTTGTCGCCAATTAAACTTGGTCCAAACTTGGCTAAGGGTCGCGGCCGGCGAAAAACATCACTATTGACACCGACAATATGTCGGCCTGCCAAGTTGGCGGGTGAATGCCAAGCTTGGCAGAACTTGGCCCGCTTGGTGAACTATTTGGCGTTGATACGGTTCGGTTTGATTGATCGCACTTTTATAGGTTGTTTTATTAAAAGGGGGTGTGAATGTGTGTGTGGGTGTAAGTGTGTGTGTTGATGTATCGGTGCGAAGTTCTTCGTTTATTATATTTTTATTTTTAGGGTTTTACTTAAGTGTTAGAGAAGTTTGTTTCGTGTTTCGGTTCTTTGGAACGGGTTAAGTTGCAGCAGTTTTGTATCATTTATGTAATTAAAATGTGATTAAAGTGATGCAGAGGGTGGCCATTCTTTGGTAAGTACTTAGTTGTGAAGTAAAGTTTTAAATAAGGCTGAATAAATTTAATAGAGGACTTACCAACTTAATAATTAAGGGTAATTAATAATTTTAACGATACCTTGTTGCTATTCTCTCACAAAATAAAACTTTTTACATATTTTAATATCACTTACGATTTCTGGATCACTTTTTAGTATTACAGCTATTACCTGAAACAAAAATAAACATTATTTGTAATTTTATTTATGAATCTTCATTAGCAAATAGTTATTTATGAAAATTACAGCTTTATGTAAGCGGGCACGCCCTTTATGTCTGGAGGCTTTTATATAGATATTTAGTTCTTTTTACGTTTAGTTTTAATTTTTTTTAAATATTACTTGAGTATAGTTCTCGATGTTTTTGGTTGGTATATTGGCGTGTGCTAGCTGGCATATGGCCTATAATTTATCATTTGAATTATGTTTTGTGTTGCATAATGTAAGTTATTTTGAATACTATTGTATAGAATCATTTTTCTAACTTGAACAGACAGCTGTGCTGCTGGGGAGTTTGTTGCGCCACTTCTTCTTCCCAGCTAAAGGCACTAGGAAGTGGTGAAGGGTGGGCTTTTTTGGGGGACTGTCTTATGTAATTTTGACGTTCGAAAAGTGCTGATTCTCAGCCTAGTTTGAATAAATGACTTTTGAATTTTTGCAACTGTTGTATAATAAGGGGTATTAAAACACGAATGTGGGTTTCATCACATGAGTGTTTTAATACCAAATTATGTACAGTTGCATACAATACTTTATCTACACCCATTATATAAATCCTCTATTAAAAGGTTCTAAAATCATAGGGTGTTGAACAATACTGTTCTCTCGACTTTTCTGGTAATAATTGATAAGAAATGTCCTTTGCTGCATTAGAAATATCTGGTGGTGTGTTATCAAAGCTTGTTTCACTCATTTTTGTAAACAACAAAGTAATACAATTTTGCAGTACTAATATCGAATACAAATGTTTTTTTAAATTACGGCCTTGTAATAGTGAAACGCGCGTACGTGACAATATTCTTACTTTGAAATTCGAGTTGCATAATGAAACTTAGTACAACATTATAACACTCAGTTAGATGATATTATGGTTACTATGACACCGGCTGTTTTAATGTTGGTAATAAGCTAACTGTTTCAGAAACTTTTATAAAGGTTTTATAGCATGGGTGTAGATATTTTTTAAATATTCTCAAAAACAAAAACTTCTTCATTTTGTGGTGTGTCGTGTGACCTATCAAAAATAACGATATATTTTTTTTGTGAAGCAAGTTGCTAAAAAAGTAATTTAGCATATCGTCGCTCGGCATCCAATACCGCGAATGTGACATATTTTACGATTTTTTTTTAAATGCGGGATTGCTTATTTGGACGTGTCGAATGAAATAGAACAAAAATCTGATTTTCGTTAAAAAAAATCACATCCGCGGTATTGGAAGCCGAGCGACGATATGTTATACGACGGTGCAGTCGATCCTTTCCTGAAAAGAATATAATATTGTAAATGTCTATAAACCTTATAGTCTGTTGTAAAAGTATATGATGAAAGTGTAAACAAGCCCTATCCAGCTTAAATTCTTACGTAATCACTCATTAAAGGGAATAAGTAACACATTCATTTGTATTTAGAAGTTGACATTTTACAACTCACCACTTTTTCAACAATTTATTTTTTGACTAACATTATAAATTTTATTGTAATCAAAAAATTATCATTAAAATTGAGGTTATATTATTAACCTCTATTGTCAAAATGAAAAACATATTTAGGGTGATTTCAAATTAGATCTTTGGGTTTAAGGCGCAACTAGCCGATACTTTTTCCATACAAATTTCGGGGGGGTTTTACTCAAAATCAAAAAATCAAAATATTTTATTTCACATAAACCTACAAGGGCACTTATGAAACGTCAGAAGCTAGGTGCACGGTTCCAATTGGTCGCTTCCTATGGAGAAGAGCCGGCAAGAAACTCAACGGTTACTCTTTTCAAAATAAATTGTTTCTACAATGTTTTCAAATTACAGTGTTAATAGGTATGGGAGGACAGTGTAGGCCTATCAACAAGTACCAGGTACTTAGTAAAATAGAAAATGGTCCACAAGTCTACAGCCTACAACGTTCTCACATTCACAAAATCTAAAAGAAAAGAATCTATATAAAAGATAAACAAAATAATAAAAATAAGGACCTATTTAAACCAAATGACATGATTGCCTAGTGGCATGATACAGCTGTAGTCAGCTGTAATAAATCTAATTATATTTTAAAAAAAATATATATATAGAAAATTGTAGGTATATTATGTCAAATACTGAAGAGATTATGTCAATGAAGTAGGTAAAAAAAAAAAAAGTAAAATAAAATAATCATCGTAATTTGGGAGCAGTTAATAGACATTTACATTATTATGCCGTTAATGAGGTACCAGGGAAGCCACATGTGCAGAAGGAATTATTGCCAGACTTCCTTGTCTTCAACGTAGTCTTTAATCTTATAATATGCTTTTTTGATAAGGACACGTTTGATGTGGGTTTTGAACTTTCCATCGCTTAGTTCTGTAACAGACTTTGGCAACTTGTTATAAAAGCGGCGAAGCTTGTTACTCCACTGTTATACATTGTACATCCAAAGTAAAACCTGAAATCGTTTTGTCTTATTATTAATTTTGTCTGTACATAAGCAGAATAGTAAAATAAAAAGCAATTAAAAAGTTATGAGCCAACAAAGATTCGCTTTTCCTGCTAATTTTAACGCAACTTTGGGAGTAAATAAGTAATAAAAGAAGTATAAAATCTCCAAAACAAAGCTCGTTCCAACAAAGCTCAATTGTCGAAGATTATAATAAACTTTATTCGTAATCGATTTATGCAGTAGTTTTTTCATAAAACTCCACCTTCCAAAGGACTTTTCGTAATTTTTTACGCGCTCGTTTTACTAAAATCGTTCTGAACGGTGTTTGTGTGCGTGCGAACTAGAGTTTGTGCATGTAGACCATTGTCTAACTGCTCATCACTGATACTATCTCTGTCGGACACGATGCCAGGAGACACAGCGTGCTTTTTGACCAAGCCCACCACTGAGTTCGAGCCCGCGACTAGTTCAACCTTAAGTATTCAAATAATCAAATCAACTTGATTTGTAAGTGGCACTGCAAATTGTAATCTACAAGTACGTTTTCTGATCAATTTCTTTTCAGATACTTTTCGATCAGACTATACTTACTTACACTAAATCAATCATCTCACTCGCACCACAACATAATACACCCTTAAATCGAAGAACTGTAAACCTGTCCCCAAAAACAATACCCTGGCGTGAAGATCACGTTTGCACGCTATATCTCCAACACCCCTTGTCTCTGGGCAATTTATTGCCCATATTTATTGCGTCCCGGTAGTTCACTTACAAACGTATGGTAGGCTGGATGTGTGGTGTCGAGTACAGTCATTCTGTGAGCGTCAATTCTACATTTGATCACAAAACCAGCCTAAAATATTCCCACTGTTGGAACTCAGGCATCTTCTCTGTGAGAGTGGGGTATATTCCATTGTTTTTTTTTGTTCTACATAACATGCTTAAACAATGTTTTTCGTAATCGTTTTAGGAGTAGTAGTGATGAAAAAAAAAAACACAACTGCCCTACCAAAAAACGAACTAAAAAGTAACAAATAAGTTGTATTAGTTAATCTGTAAATACAAAGCGAAAGGTCACTTATTTACTCGCTGACTAAACAGATAAATAAAATTGTCATTGCAGTCGGGGGACCTCTTAGATTAAAAAGTGTTCCACACAACGACACAATGGTCGAATAACGACTAACGATACCCCATACGTCCAAATCTGTTCAGGTATTTAAAAGTTATTGTGCCACAAAGAAAATTACATACATACACGAACCCTGAAAATATTACGTCACTCCTTTTTGGGCAGTCGTGTAAAAATTTACAAATTAAATTGCATGCTTATGCACATAGTATCCGCAATTTACCGTCAAATGACGTCACGGAAACGTTATTTATGGAAGTAAGTTGATTTGTTTCATTTGAGAGCGTTTTTTGACAATGTAAAGTCAAACCTCGCTGCCATAATTGTAATAATGAGCTGTCATTATTACATTTATGGCAGCGAGGTTTGACTTTACATTGTCAAAAAACAAAATTAACACTGCGACCGTTACGTGGAGGCCACCGCTATCGTAGTACACCCAAGTTTTAGTGCTCTAAGGCTGTCATATTTCCAAAGCACTTCGATTTTTATTTACAAAATACCAATTTCAAGAACAAATGAGCTTGATATTGATATGTATATGTCACAGTAGATTTATAAACTTTGTTAGTTTATAATCTATCGGTATTATTTCCGTTAGATTATAAACTGTCGAAAAATTGTGAACTGCGACAAATCATTTACAATTTAACGCATAATTTTTCGATAGTTTATAATCTATGCATGGGAAACCGACAAACTGTGAACTGGTATAAAAGTTTCTTTTGTCGTAACGCACCTTGCGTTAATACTAAATAGCCTGCCTAGGTGCGAGAAACTTGGAAGTAGCGCTCTCGCCGGTCGCTGCTGCGGCACAGCTCGCTTGGCTCGCTCGGCTCGCGCGGTTGGTCATAGTTCTAACCTAACCTAACCCATTTCACCCAGTTCACAATTTTTCGACAGATTATGATCTAATGGAAATAATACCGATAGATAATAAACTAACGGTGCTCACAATCTTACGGTGACATATATAATTACTAATTCCGGGTTCACACGATCGGGTTTATCAACTGGTAAGTCGAAAGCGATTTGAACCGTCTGGATAGACTTTTAATCAAATTGAATATCAAATTCAAAGTATTTTTTGTTGAACTACAAAAGTTGTTAACCTAAAATCGAACGATGTGAATCCGGTATTAATGAAGTTTCAGTTCAACATCATAATATACCTGTTATTACACTAGTTCCCCATTCCTCCTTCACAAAGAGCTCCACTAGGTAGTTACGTACAAGTAAAACCATCACCACACGACCACAATCTCAATGATAAAGCAATAGACACTAACGTAACCATAACTGATTCAATAGGTATCCATTTGTACTTGAATTATTAATTGATACATCTCTGCTTGTATCTCTAGTACCGACCAGATTGATGAATTTTTAAACGGTCATTTAGTAATTTCAATTATTGTTATCTAAGAGGATTGGCGGAAGGAGAGAAGGTGATTTGACCTATGGGAAATATATCACTGATCTTCTAATAATTTATTGATCTTTTAATGATGGACGCTTTTTAGGGTTCCGTACCAAAATGGTAAAAAGGAACCCTTATTTTTGCGACTCAGTTACAGCTGGATATCTCAAGAACTACTAATGCTATCAACTTGAAATTTGGAATAGTTTTAGAAGACGTTTGCCTAACTATTTTCCAAATAAGATTTTTTTTTTTGCAACAGGTACTGAACCGGACTTAAAAATTCGAAGTGGGGCTACTAGGGCATGTTGGGTATTATATGAAAGAACGCTATTTGCACACTCTCAAACTTTTTTTTAGGCCACATAGTTTTCAACTTGCGACGAAAAATGTTAAAAAAATACCGTCCCCCCCTATCTCCGAAGTTTGCATAGAGAAAAATCTGAAAATAATCTATGTGATATAAATTATGTAAAGTTTACAGGAAAAATAAAACGATGTCTCTAAATAACACAGTTTTTCAGAAATCATCAACAAAAATTACATTAGTTCCACTATTGGTCAAGAGATGGCGCTGGCCTAAAATTGCAATATTTACATCGCAGTGTGCAGTGTTAAAATTCTCTCAAGAATATAGGCCTCGACTATGAAAATTTAAAATGATACGGAACCTTCGTTGCGCGAGTCCGACTTGCACTTGACCGGTTTTTAAATTAATGAACCTCTAAATATTTTTCAATTCTAATCTTCTTTTCGTGTGGTTAGTGAATAACCTGGTGTCAGAGTTTTAAAGCCACCCATGGGCATCTGACTTGGCTTCACATGCCGTCGAGAAAATATCTCTCAGGCATGCCGGTTTCCTCACGATGTTTTCCTTCACTATTTTTGAAGCAAGTGATAATTATACAATACGCACATGAATCCGAAAAGTCAGAGGTACGTGCCTTGGGTTCGAACTCGAGACTGACTTGGAAGTCTGACGGTCACACCACTAGGCTAATGATGGACGCCTTTTTTAATTATTGAGCCTCTTTTTGTTTTGTTCCCACAGTTGAACGCAGAAACTAAGCGGGTAAGGGTAGGTTGGAACTGTGACCAACCATGCACGACCCAAATTGTTCGCAGTTACTAAGCTAGGGAACCCCGACCAAATTTCCGCGGTAGCGGCCGGCTAGTGCTGCATCTAAGATGATCGCAGTTACTTGGGTTAGTCAAAGTTAAATTCTCATGGATTGTGTTCGATATGAGTCTGATAGAAATTATGTGTTTGGGGCCTTGAGGTTAAACCGACTTGATTTAGGCACATTTCATAAAATTCTATCTCAACCAAATGGTGATGATGCGAAGAGTCTGTTTAAGTTTATGGCCCTAATGATTACATTAGTTAAACAAATAGTAACAAATCACACTGCTATGGATTACCATAGCAGTGTGATTTGTTACTATTTGTTTAGGGTATGATGGGACTGTCATACGCATTGCGATTATAAAAGTCCCAAATTAAAATAGAACTAAAAAAAGCAAAAAAAGTTAAATTCATAGTCAAATAATTTATTTCAAATAGGCCCATAAAAGGCACTTTTGAACGTCAAAATGTAGTAATTTTAGGTCTCCAAAAAGGAACTAAGTATTTGAGGTTCGATTGAATACATCCCATCTATTTGCAATCTACTTTGTTATACAGATTGGTTATTTGCAATAATGCTTTTCCATTTGTTAGTTTTTCATACCTAAAGGAATTTTACAAAATCTACTTTAAAGACATATAAAAAAAAAAGGATTGTGTGGTTTTATGAAACCACGGCAAAAGTGAAACTTTTAAGCGAACTATAGGCGCCGCCATATTGGCCTTGGCTACTCTGACGAGCGCTTTTCACTTTATCCCTACTCCGCGGCCGACCGTCACGCGACATGCAACACACAGACGAAAAAGTTTGAGACGATGTAATAAAAGTTTCACTTTAAAAAAACCTAAAAAATTAATAATCTCAAGCCAACACGCAGTAAGCGACAGCGGGTATTACCATTGTCCACGAAATGATTTTTATTATGAATATTTTTCACAAAAATTAAGATTTCAATCTGTTAACACGATATGGGATTGTTAAGACTTTCTATTATAAATGCCAAGACAATCTAAATAATAAAATATTTTCTTAACACTAAGACACATTCTCATGATTCACTTTGAAAGTCAACACAAACTCATACACGTGCTTGAGGCAAATATTTGCTCAATTCGAGTGCTCAATATTGACTGATACTCAATGTTCCGATGTTCGCTAAATGCTCAAGTGTTGCTACATATCTTAGGGAGTAGTGTTAGTTTAGTTATTTAGTGTTCGAATGTTGTGTTTGGAAATGGAGTAGGCAGAAGTTCAAGGTTAGAAGTAAGTAAGTAAGTAAGTAAACATTACATAACATCACGCCTGTAACACCCGAAGGGTTAGGCAGAGGTTTACCCATCGTACACCCACATTTCGCCAGTTATGTTTAAGTCCCATGTAATAGGGGGCGAGCCTATTGCCATCAACCGGGCAGAAATCCAGATTCCTGGCTGCTACTGAGAAATTCCAGATAGAAAAGCCCAATAACACTTTGCCCGACTTGGGAATCGAACCCAGGACCTCATACTCAGCAATAGCGCTTGCGACCACTAGACTAACGAGGCAGTCTTTACAATTATTGCGAGATCTTTTCTAGTTATTCGATTTAGATTCTTCTAGGTACGAGTATTTTTATTTAGTTAAGATTCTAGTTTTAAGAATGATCCGTTATAATAATCACGTGGGGAAATAATAATGAGTTTAAACCGTAATGAGTTTTTTTAGGGTTCCGTAGTAAACAAGGAACCCTTATAGTTTCGTCATATCCGTCTGTCTGTCTGTCTGTCCGCGGCTTAGCTCAGAGATGCTTAGTACTAGAAAGCTGTAATTTGGCATGGGTATACATATTAATCACGTCGACAAAGTGGTAAAATAAAATCATGAAACATTTTTTTTTAGTAAATAAAAAAATACGTAAGTGGAAATGTTTTTTTTTCTATCCCTTGGTATGGGGTATTGTTGGAAAGGTCTTTCAAAAACATTGTGAGTATGCTAAAACCATTTTTGAATTTAGAGATCCGTTTGCGAAATATTAAGCTTTAAAGTGAAAAATTTTGTTAGAGTCAAGTGTCCACCCCCTTCCAGCTAAATGGTTGGTTTTAGATATATGAAAAAATTCACAGCAGTAGCTTATATAACGAATTTTAAAAGAAAACTATCAGAGCTGAGTAGGCTTTACAAGTTAACGAGTAATAGTCGACCAACTTAGATTTGCGGTTGTAAAAACATATTCTCCCATAGGTACATTCTGTATGTTTTTTTTTTTCAACTAGTTTGTTCTTCGGATAAATTCATCCCAACTACGGAACCCTACATTGTGCGTGGTCCGACATGCACTTGGCCGGTTTTTTCTGTGTTTCATAAGTTCTTATTTCTTATCCAGCATACTAAATGTTATCTATTTATTTATTTACACAATGTACACACAGTTATAGGCTGTGACTAGACTATAACTTAAGAGTACATTACCCTGTTAGAGTGCAGCAATCTATCACACATTACACAAATACACTTTCGTATTTATATCTAATATTGTATCTAATATTATAACTAAATATGCTAATTATAATTCACACACTACACATCCTCACTCTTCACACTCTCACCCATACTCACACATAATCACACGTAAACGCGCGACTTGGCCCTTTTCAATCCATAACGCTCACTCATTTACAAATCATTCACTCTTTCATTTTTGTATAATTTTAAGTTACCCATTTATTTTATTATTCTGCATGTTTACACTGTCTACATTCAATTGCATATGATAATGATAAGTGGAAGCGCGGAGTCTCCTAACACAAGCAAATCCTTGCTTGAGGTGATCTCTAATAACATTGTATCTAAATGCCTTTTTGTAATTGCAATAAACTTTTTAACATTTTACATTGCGGATTTTCACGCCTCCCCCATAAGACCTAAGCCAAATATTTATTGATATTCGGATAGCTCATGGAGTCATGATCCAAAGAGATGCCATAAATAATATAAATATAAGATCTAAAAAGATAAATAAAATAAATCGGCGAAATTTCGCAGGTATTCTGTTTAATACATAATACATACATAAAACAAAGTAATACTTAACGTTAACATTATATATATATTGCATACCTACTAGATAATACCTTACCCGTATCAGTACTATTTTTGTTTTGTATTCTGTCAATACTACATCCCCCACAAGTTATATTGGATGACAACAGGCTAATCCCTTAATATTTTTCTCCCCTTTCCGACACGATAAAATAAATATAAGTACGAAGAAATCGAATCCCAACATAAAAACACATGAAATACTATATCCACACTACAAATGGATATAAACGGGGAAAAAATATAATAATATTATGTCCCCAGACCTTAGGGTATTGGCACACGATCCATTGAATAGAAAATATTACGTGATTATCACTTATTCACTTATCTAAGGTCAGATTTCAAGTAGGTAAACTTAATAAAAATTTGTAGGCAAAATACAGTGAAATTTACGCTGTGAGATCTCACATTTATAAAAAAATGAATTTCTACCAAAAAAACGTTTAATTTATTTGATTGTTTCACACTGCTTGGTCATAATTTTTAGCCCAATGGGTTAATTATGTACTTACTTATATCTATCCGTCTTATTAAAACAGTGAGAAACTAAGACTGGCCAGGAATTATTGCTACCAAAAAATAGTTTAATTTGAACCGTGGAGATAATTTTCAGATCATTTAAAAAAAACTAAAGACCTGCAAAACCACTTTTTGAGTAAAGAAACTTCCTCACACTATATTTTTGCTTTCGAATATTAATCAAATCATGTTTCAAAGATGGTAAAAGTTAAGGCAAGGATATTCTATCAATCGATAGAATATACTCGATCAACAAATAGAACCGTGTGCCGACACCTTTGCACGCGTGTGATGCCTCATAAAATATAAAAATTATGCGGCTGCCAGTAGGATGTATACTGCGGGTGTCAGAAGCCAGGTCGAGGAATTTATAGTGTTTATTCTAGTAGGAGTATAGGTAAGGTGGGTCTTGCATATTATAGATTATATCAAAGGGATTGGCAGTTATTTTTGTGTGGTTATGTCATACGGCGGACAATATTTCATCTTTATGCCATCTAGATTGTAATTTCATTCAAAAGCGATCTATCCATAGATGTAATTTTGTCAACTGAGTTGGACATGATGTTATCGAAGAAAAAATATAGACGAAATAGTTTGAGAAATAGACTGAAGTCACCCTAAAACTTTGGTGACGTATAACGAAATAATAACAAAATCTCTTTCTAAAAATATGTTCTTGTAACAAGTACGAAACTGACACAGGTAAATGTTATTTTTTTTCTGTTAGTGAAGTCTGTAAAATACTCTATACGTTCGTTCATAAGCCATCTAATTGATATACAAGTTATCTTGAAATCTTCAATTTAAACACTAGGTTTTCTTTGAATGATCTCTCGCGTCCGGCCCTGGTCCAGACCATGGTACGGAGCGAGAGGGTATGAGAGGCCGTCACCTCCTTCTGCGAAGCAGTAATGTTCGCGAAGGAGGAGGCGGAACGCGTGAAGGAGAGGCAAATTTCGCGCCCTCACACCCCTAACTGCCGCAGGAGACGCCCTAGGCGCGGGCTTGCAGACGGTGAGCAATGGGTAGCTCGTCGTCCGATAAGGACCAGGCCCGGGTCGACGGCGCCTTGTGTTCCACGCGTGCCTCATAGAGATGTCAGCAGAGCTGATGGGGTCCGCCAGGGCCGATGCCTGCCGAGGTCGAAGGGATACCGTGGCCCCTGGCAATACAGGCAAATGAAGGAACACGGGTGGGTTTTTGTCAATAAGAGTCTGACACACCCTCCCGCTCCGCCCAGAGTGGGAGAAGTTATTTGATAATTTTCCACCCAAAAAAAAGGTCTTTGAATAGAACAAATGGACAGAGTATAATAATCTAAATAGAACAAGATCTATTCACTAACAAAACCACTAAAACACGATCAATTATCAATCACACCGAAACCTACTCAAATAATTAATTACATCACCTTCACAAATGCAAAAAACCCGAATCCAAGCGTTTATTACCGCCATTGTAAGCCCCAACCCATTGGTTCGAGTTTGATCACAATAAGTACATACCTCTGCCATTGTTCCCTGACGCTACCCTCTTCAGAAAGGGCGAGACACGGAGAAGTAATCAATGGAGTGATAATGTAAGGTTGAACGGTGCGAAAATGTCTTTGAAGATGTTGATTGGTGAATATGAAACTCGTGAAAGAGAAATTCAAAGGGATATTATTGATCCCTTTGAATTACTCTTTCATTAGTGAAAATTGACACTGCTGTCTTCCGTGGATAACTCGGGCACATCGCATTTTTTTCCATAAGGTTGATTGTTTATTTTACAAAGGGCCGGTTTATAGACTTTGGTGTTGCGTGTTATGGCGTATGATAATTTTCGTAATTAAATCTTTACTATGGTGGTTTTACACCGGCGAGGCGAGGTGTGGATGAGATGTCCATCTTTGGTGTAAAAACTCAAGATGCACGAGGATTTGCGAGGCGAAAATTGAAATATTTGTTAGTACAATATTGAACTTTATTACTTTGTAAGAATAGAGTATTTATTTACATTGTAAAACGGATATACTTATCTCGCACCGGCCATCGAGGAACCGCACGGTCTCTCTCCGTCAAGTGCTGACTCGCGATGTCTCACGCTGGCACGCGCTGGCACGCGCCGGCTCGCTCCGACCATCGCGAGACATCGCCGCATACTATACTTTCGGCTGGCCAGCGCGCCAGCCACGGCTGGCCAGGAGGCACGTGATAGCGCAAGCCGACGCGTGACATCGCGAGCCGACTCGAGGCAGCGCAGGCCATAGAGACGGCGCGGTATAGCACTGGACATCTTTCGGTGTAAAAGGGATTTAAATTCTCGCCCATCGCATCTACGCCTCGCCTCGCTGGTGTAAAACCACTTTTACACTATGAGAATAAAATTTAATTCGGTGTTTGAAAAGACAAGAAAATAAGAAGTGACCCGCTATGTAACTTTTTAACATAAGACAGGAGAAAATTAAGATGAAAAATTCCAGTATTAAATAGACCTCCTTGTCTATTTAATTCGTATCAAACCATCGTATTGACAATTTCCAATCAATGTGCAACAATATATTCCAATGTTAAATGTTTATTTACCAGCACACCTCACAATATCTACTCTACTCACAATAGCAATGGTAATTGAAGTAACATGAGTGAGGCCTCCATTTATTCATTCCGCCATGGATCAACAGGACCCCAAGCACCTACAAAGGCGTTTTGCATTCGAGAGAGGGTTAATGAAAATGCTAATCTTTATAATAGGAATCGTGGCCTATCGGGTTCGGTGTGGAAAAAAACCGCCAAAATATTACGGTGGGGTTAAAATGTACTTCCTCTGTTTTTCTGTTTTTTGTATTAAAGAGATGGGTTTCCTCGTTATCCTATTTTGAAGAAAGGTAAATTGGGAGTATCAAAAACATCGTATGTTATAAATGTATAAGTCGAGTCGCTTTCTCTTTGGTTTTTAGGGTTCCGTTAAAAAACGGAACCCTTATAGATTCGTCATGTCTGTCTGTCTGTCTGTCTGTCTGTCTGTCTGTCTGTCCGTCCGTATGTCACAGCCACTTTTTTCCGAAACTATAAGAGCTATGCTGTTGAAATTTGGTAAGTAGATGTATTCTGTGAACCGCATTAAGATTTTTACACAAAAATAGAAAAAAAAACAAATAATTTTGGAGTTCCCCATACTTAGAACTGAAACTCAAAATTTTTTTTTTCATCAATCCCATACGTGTGGGGTATCTATGGATAGGTCTTCAAAAATGATATTGAGGTTTCTAATATCATTTTTTTCTAAACTGAATAGTTTGTGCGAGAGACACTTCCAAAGTGGTAAAATGTGTGTCCCCCCCCCCTGTAACTTCTAAAATAAGAGAATGATAAAACTAAAAAAAATATATAATGTACATTACTATGTAAACTTCCACCGAAAATTGGTTTGAACGAGATCTAGCAAGTAGTTTTTTTTTAATACGTCATAAATCGTAAACTTATCGTTACTTGCTGCTACGGAACCCTTCATGGGCGAGTACGACTCGCACTTGGCCGCTTTTTTTATTCAAGTATTTGAAGGACGGGTAACGAAAACTGTTAGATGATTTTGTATGTTATTTTGCCAATCAATACTTTTACATATAAAACAGGCCGAAGCTTTTATCACGTATGAATCTATGAGACCTTTACTAATAAAAAATATACACTATAACTAACTAGTAGTTCTGCGAACAATTTTAGGCAACAATTTATATCCCACTAAAGTTATTTAAAACGAGATAATAACAATGTTTTTTGTTTTTAAAAACGTGGTAAATATACCGTTTTAATTATTTTTAGTAGTGAAAATAACCATGTCAGTTTAAAATTCTATAATGAATATACCTTTCCAACTCACCCAGATTAGAACAGAAACCCTCGGGTCACCCAGATCCTACACAGATGTTCTGAACAGACTAGGAGATTTAATTAGCTTCTGGAGGGAGGTGGGCTGGTTGGAATAACCACCAAACGGCCGCCATGGCCCACGCACAATGGTCCACTTTACGGACTAAGTGCGGAAACCAAACCCTATAACATAGAACATAGAACCTTTCCAACTTAATAAGAACCCGACTGCGGCTGTAGGTTACTAAATAGCATGGCAAGACGATATATAATTAAACAGAAATACACTAACCCAAAACTAACTGTTAAACACGAGACTTCACTTTTGAAGCTACTTTACACCTAACAAAACTCAGTCACACAAAATCTTCGACGGGACCTAACCATTTGGTGAGCAACAACCACAACGCGATCTAGCGGTGTACAGTAGCGCCATCTGGTGACCTTATTGTAAAACGTTTTAGAGAAATCTGAAAATAATTTTCAGAATTCTCTAAAAGTGCAAAATTCTGGGCTGAGGCCTTTTGCAGCGCAGGAACCTGGAGGAGGATGTCGGAATTAAAATTTATAGTCTTGCTCGAAACACGAGACTTTATTTTTGAAGCTACTTCAAACTTCGAAGTTTAAAATACCGATGTACTGTATTCATAAAGTTTAAAATTACGATTTACGTGAGTCAGAATGTACGCTATGACGAATTACTTTATTGAGAATGTTTATGATTGCGATGTACGGAACTTCGAAATCTTGCTATGTCGAATCACTAAATTCCGAATGTATACCATCGACATTCTGATCGAGTATTTTGCTTTTATGTGTATAGATGTAAGGATAACTTAAGACGCAGATATATGACAGTGACCTTGAATGGTTAGCTTGCGTGTTCTGTACTGAGCTCACGCAACGCGTCGTGCGACCAGCCAGTAATAGGACTCGCCCATCAAGGAGCGCTGTCCCAAATTAGACGCATTATTAATTTATTACACGTAAAACAAAAGCTATTTTAATAAAATACGTATACTAATTTAATTATTTTTAAAATGGTGAAATTTTAAGAAAAATACGCTTGATGGATTTTGCGTCATTCTCAGTTTTTTATCCGCGTTAGATATAACTTTACAAATTAATTTCACTATGTAATATAAACATAATCAAAAATATGCTTATATTAAAATATTAAGAAAATGCTCTAATTTAACATATATTTTTTCTAAATCACTAACACTGCTCGTTTAGACGTCATCTTCAGTACAAAATCGTTAAAAGTCAGCTATCGTCCCCTTAATCATTGAATTTCACACATTAACAAGTTAGTACCTAGCTAGTTACACAAAATTAACATGAACTGAACTTAAGAAATCTCTACCAAATTTTTTTCTAAGTATCCTTACATCCATACGTCATAGCGTACATTCTGACTCACGTAAATCGTAATTTTAAACTTTATGAATACAGTACATCGGTATTTTAAACTTCGAAGTTCAGCAGTACAGTCAACAAAACTCAGTCGTACGAAACCTCATACGAAATGTTCGACGGGAGTTTATTTGGCGACCGACAACGACAGTGCGATCTAGTGGTGCACAGTAGCGCCGTCTAGTGACCTTAAAATAAACCGTTTTAAAGAATTCTGAAAATTATTTTCTAGTTTTGTGATGAGAAGGTGGTCCCAGGTGCTCCATCAATGCCTACCTAGTAGTTAAAGGGCCGATTAATTTACTGCATTTCGAGGAACTATTCTGCTCATCATGCCGAAGATCCTAATCAGATCTTCAATAAATTAAAAAAAAAAAAAAAAAAAAAAAAAAAAAATATGAGATCAACTTAAAATTCGAATCTCATAGTCTTGCAGATATCCAATAGCCCCCTTTTTGCCCCTTTTTGGAGGAAGTACCCTTCCAATCAAAAATTCCCGGCGACAAAAAAAAAAAACAAAACGTGTGGCACTCGGGGACTGCCGCGGTAAAGCTATTGCATAGCATTTGTAACCTCCACTTCCTATTTGTCAACGCTATACTTGGGATGATGACATAAAACAAAAATTACGTTTCCATGACAACATCACGTTTCCCATGACAACATCACGTTGTCATGGGAACCGTCATTACATGGTGGCCGGAGTGGGGGGTGTTAGGTTTTATTTTCGTTACGTTACGGAATTTCTTGATTCGGTCGCCGCGCTCAAAGCCCGCGATAAAAGCTATGCAATAGCTTAACTATTAAATCGTAATAAGTTAAATATCAACTTTCGTCTAGATCGGTTGTAAAACACGACCTGCAGAGGAGGACCAACAAACTGACACACAAATGCATATTTTGCTAGACTTGAAGCAGAGACTCTTCGCTCGCTCGGTCAATTATATTATCATTGTGTAACAAAGAATATGAACTGAAATTGTATATAATTTTATGTCAGGAATTTCAAATGAATTCCTTCACCGTTGAGATGACGGATATTGTCATGTTCCTACCTCCCTTTTGACACACATTTCTTCGTTTCTCATTATTTAATAAATACCTTTTCAAATTAGGCAGCTGATATAACATTTTACAATAGGATACGCACAAAAATACCGAATAAATTTCGGAATATAAAAAGTAATTGCACAGTATACGCAAAATAATCAGATAAATATTATAAATGTGACTTTATGGAATCGAATACAATCGCTTCGAATTATAAATGTCTTTAGAAAGTTTTCATTCGGCCTCGTTTTTTAAACTGTCATTATATTTTTGGGATTAAACTTTGGATAAGTTTGAGCACATTTATTAAGTGAAAGTTTAAGTGTTATACAAATTACTGCAGTGGCGATGCGGATGATGGGACTTGTAGAAGTTATGGTGAATTTATTTAAGTTTAAGGCAGTGGTGGATGTACCAAGATTGGCGATTAACAAGAAAGCCGCAATCCGATTTGAAGTGGTTTGTGTTAGTAGAAAATTTATGATGCTTCACAAGATCAAACTGAAAACATAATGATGTAATTACATAATGTTGATGATGATTTAAATGGTGTATTTATTTATTTGTTCAAGTACATAAAAATAAACGCTTATTAGAAAAATAATACATAAAGGTACAGCTTATTTCCACAAACATTACTTCCAGCAGACCTGCGACAGGAGACTAGGACGTAGACACAGTGTGTAAAAAGACAATACAGTACAATTTAAATTCTATCCTATTCTATTAAACTAGCAATATTTGTATAAATATAATTATATACTGCCTCGTTGGTCTAGTAGTCGCAAGCGCTACTGCTGAGCATGAGGTCCTGGGTTCGATTCCCGGGTCGGGCAAAGTGTTATTGGATTTTTCTATCTGAAATTTTTCAGTAGCAGCCCGGAGTCTGGATTTGTGCCCGGTTGATGGCAATAGGCTCGCCCCCTATTACATAGGACTTAAACATAACTGGCGAAATGTGGGTGTACCTGCTACAGGCACACCTCTGCCCAACCCTTCGGGGAATCAAGGCGTGATATTATGTTATGTGTTATGTCATGTTATAATTATATATATATTTGTTATCACGTTCTCGAAAACGGCTCTAACGATTTCGATGAAAGTTGCAATATAGGAGTTTATGGGGGCGAAAAATCGATCCAGCTAGGTTTTATATCTGGGAAAATTCGTTTTCTTTATCTTTTTAGCCTCGGGAATGTGATACAACGTTGGTATACCTGGACGATATGTTTATTTTATTAGACAAATTTTTTAGTTAGATAAATATTTTTGTTTTGCATTGTATCTTAATTTAAAACATGTTCTGTAAAAAAATCATAACGTAGTGAACACAGATAAAAATATAACTTTATAATTTCCTTATTTCTGTTATTTCTAACTTATTTTCAGTTAATTTCCGTTTCTTAGTGTAAACATAAATATTATATATATATATATTTATATATATATATATTTAAACATAAATATTATATATATATATATTTATGTTAAGGTTTATGTAAATTGCTTTGTTGTTTATTTAGTTAGATATTGTTGTTAGCATTTTGTTTTCATGGTTATTTTTAAAGTTATTTAACATTTATTTGAAGTAAACAAATTATCATACACTGTCAGACGCTGTCCCAGGGCTTACCTACACTACACTTTAGCTTCACTTACACCTAAACTTATACTGGCTGCGCCTTCCGGTATCACCCGAGTGGTTCCCGATCCCTTGGGGGTGTCGGGACGGTATTGTCCTGTGCCCTAACCCAGCGAACCGAGACATGGTCTACCTAAGTGCCAAACCTCATCCGGATTTATTCAGCCGTTTTGACGTGAAGGCATAATAGGCAGACAAACACATAAATACCTAATAAAAATAAATACACTTTCGTGTTTATATTTAATATTCTGGCAGGTTATTAAAGGATAACACATTTAATTAAATATGCTAATTATAACTCACACACTACACACCCTCACTCTTCACACTCTCACCCATACTCACACATAATCACACGTAAACGCGCGACTTGGCCCTTTTTCTATGCATTACGCTCATTCATTTGCAAATCATTCAATGTTTATTTTTGTATAATTTTAAGTTACCCGTTTATTTAATTTTTCTGCATGTTTACATTGTCTAATTGCATAAGATAATTGTAAGTGGAAGCGCGGAGTCTCCTAACACAAGCAATTCCTTGCTTAAAAAGTGATCTCCAATATTATTGTGTCTAGATGCCTTTTGTAATTGAAATAAACAATTTTAATTTTTATCATCAGTCTTTTTACTGAACATTATTTTGAAACTACAATCTGATGGGAAACACATAGTTCTTCAATGGATTCCATCACATATCGGAATAAGAGGCAACGATATTGTTGATCTACTAGCCAAGCAGGCCACTTGTGATGGAATTCCTGTAAATTTTTCTCCTTACTTTACTGACTTTATACCTAATATCAAACAGGATTGTTATTCGCTTTGGAAGGAGTACTTCTATAAAAGATCCCAAGAAAAAGGAATCTGGTACAAAACGATCCAACCGCACCCCTTGAACTCGCCGTGGATAGATAATCAGCTGTTGAACAGACGTGATACTGTTATCGCACTAAGACTTCGTTCCGGACACATCCCGTGTAATAAGTTCTTATACCTAATGGCAAAATCAACATCGACTAATTGTGATTTTTGTACCAATTCCGTTGATGATGTTTATCACATCTTAACCGAGTGTGTCCGCAACGAGGAATTCAGAAATAGTTTGGATGGTAGAATTAGAGAGGTAGGTTACTGTAATAGTACTTTAGCTGTGCCATTGTCTGATGCAGCTAAAGTACTTTACAAATTAGCTATGCTAAGATTTTGTTAAGTGGAAATTGGTATGATTTTGTTAACCTAACCAGGGCGGCATAATCGCATGTGCGACAAAGCCCTTTCTTTCATAATGAATAAAAAAAAAAAAAAAAAAAATCATCAGTCTTTTTCCAACTATGTTGGGGTCGGCTTCCAGTCTGACCGGATGCAGCTGAAAACCAGTATTTTACATGGAGCAACTGCCTATCTGACCTCCGCAATTCAGTTACCTACACGGTACCCCTTGGTAGGTACCCGTAACGACTGAAAAAAAATCTGAATGAAGTACTTGAAGTAAACGATTAGTTTAAAAATATCTCCTTTTTATTTAACATTAGAATTTATGTGAATTGAAGCCACTAAAGAACACAAGAACATCCTTCTCTCCTCTTAATCACCATTGACATCGCAAATTCTTCCGACTCCATAAAAAAGAGGGAAAAGTATTTATGAAAAATTCCTTCATAACTTTAGCATCGACATCGACGTCGCAAAGTAAGGGGTAGACGGGACCCTTTACTTAATTTCATCAAGGAAGGGTTAATGAAATGTCTTTCAGTGATTTCCGACGTGACAATGGAGCTGCGTTATTTTAGGGTTGAATTTGAAGGCGTTATTTATTTTTTGGAAGGGAGGATGGTCTCTGGTCATGGTTTTAAGTGTTTTTTTTTTCTGAAAATAGTTAAGTTTTATGAAGCCATTTTCAGAACCCACTGAAGGACTTATTAAGTCTATAAAAAAGTTGTAAGTTTGATAGTAATATAAAGCATCACGTCTTTTTTTTTCAAAGGTATTGGGTAGAGGTATATTAAACCCACGTTTTGCCAGTTTTAGTTGTATTGTACCCAAGTTATTACAGGGGGTGAGCCTATTTATGTCGGGCACAGTTACTGTTCCAAACTTCAGGATTTTTCTTGCCAAAAAAGCCTTAACACTTTGCCTGACCTGGAATTTGAAAAACCAAAAACGCATTGCTAAATAGTCTACAGCTAGACTATTTAGCAATGCGTTCGGCCCTGGTCCAAGCCATGGTACGGAGCGAAAGGGGATAAGAGGCCGTCACCTCCTTCTGTGGAGCAGTAATGCTCGTGAAGGAGGAGGCGGAACGCGTGAGGGAGCGGCAAATTTCGCGCCCTCACGCCCCTAGCTGCCGTAGGCGCGGGCTTGCGGATGCAATGAGTAGCTCGCCGTCCGATAATGACCAGGCCCGGGTCGACGGCGTGTTGTGATCCACGTGCGCCTCAAAGAGATGTCAGCACAACTGACGTGGTCCGCTAGGGCCGATGCCTGCCGGGGTCGCGGAAAAGGCAACATACAGGCAACTGAAGGAACACGGGTGGGTTTTATTCAGTAAGAGTCCGATACGCCTTCCCGCTCCGCCCAGAGCGATAGAAGTTATTTGATAATTTCCCACCCAAAAAAAAGGCCATTTAGCAATTGAAGAATCTAATTACATTTTTTTCCGCCCTAGATAAAATATAGTAATGACTTTGAATTTTAGACCCTGGAATCTACCTTCAGAAATAGGACTACTAGTGTATTTAGGTATATAACTCAAGACAGTTAGACCTTTCTTTCAATTGACTCTCGAAACTTTTCGGGATAAGGTGACAATAGTCACTGAACTTCCAATCTTATGTAATATTCACGAAATTTCGTAGAAGAGCTCCTTAGGAAAGAGTTCGTTGCTTCTACCAGGGAATTGCCACTAAATCTATTTGAAAGAAAGAAGAAAGAAAGAAAGAAAAATATTTTATTTGGGACACGCACAGGAAATACAATACAGTAATAATAATAATAAAAAAATAACAAATATAAAAAAGGAGTATTTTAAAACTAACAAACAAAATTAATAACGACCTGTGCGAGGCCAAAAAGGCTTCTATCTCAGCATGATGCTGCGATATTTAAAAATAAATAAATACCGCAGCGCTGGTATTCTGATAGGGCCCGCTGTGATGTCACGGACATACCTACGGACACATAATTCCTACTAGGGGATTACAAAATAAAACAATGACAATAATAATATAAAAAATCAAAACTATTGTATGAATTAAAAAATAAATAAAAAATCGACGCACACCCGACACGACGTTCCAACAACACTTGTCCATGTATGGTGACAAGCGAAGGGACGCGCGCAGGAGTGCATCTGTATTATATACTCTGCGATGCATTAAGTACTCTGTGGATGCAATTGGCTGTCAATTTATCTGTGCAAAGTATTTTTGGAGTAAATAGAGAAATTATTTAATATTGATCAAAGAATTTAAGTCTTTACAAGAGGTATTAACATAAATAAAGCAATGAGTGAATAATATAAAATATGGCAAGAAAGTGGTGCAAATAAATAATAATTATAAAGTGTCGCGTTGTAACTGACTGTTCTGTTGTATAAATCTGAATTTCATTGTTGTTACTTTGATATCGATAATTAAGATGCTGACAAGAGCTAAACCGCGGTCTCTGTCGAACTACATAGAAAAGAGAGGGAAGCGCGATGACACAACGGTTGTAATTTATTTCAAAATATGAAGCAATTATCTAGGTACTTAATCAAAAAGTTGAGTAATCGAAAATCAAAAACTACCAAGTTCTGCATTTAAATAAGCCGGTCTAGTTATTAATTAAATACTAACGTACGTTGATATTTAATACAGATGTTATGGATTGGAACTCAAGGTAAAAGGATAGTTTACTGTTAATTTGTATAGAGTTTTTGTTTTCAAAACGTGTTTTGGTAACAACCAAGTTCGGAGCAATATGTTCAATATTAACATATATTTTTTCTGCTACCACAAACTATATTTTTGGTAATGTTAGGCAAAATGCTCAAAAACAATTATGTTCTAACAATAGCGGAAATGGGGCAGGCCATTCAGAAGATGGGTAGATGATATTAGGGCTGTAGCAGGCGCTGCATGGACGAGAGTCGCTAGGGATAGGGAGAAGTGGAGGCATTTGGAGCAAGTCTTTGTCAACGGGGGACATACAGACGGGGATGTCGGCGCAGTTATTAATTCTAAGTGATATTTGTCAAAACTAATATTGTATTCAACCAAGCAAAGGAATATAACCAACTAAAGTACTTTTAAACCAGACTGAATAAAATCTTATATTATATTATTATTGCTACTTTAGCTTTCTTATTATACAGGCTGGCAGGGACATCGATGCGAAAACTGAAACCATGGATTCCGTACATGATTCTAAACCCCTCTGCGTTGAAATTTTTCGTCGGTTATTTTAAAAAAAATCAGCTGTTCCATACATTTTGACCGCGTAGGTATTGCACTTTTCTATGAAACAGCAGATTTTTTTTTCATCATCATCATCATCATCAGCCTATAGCAGTCCACTGCTGGACATAGGCCTCTCCAATTGCACGCCATTCAGCTCGATTCTCGGCAACTCTCATCCAGCTGCTGCCAGCCACCCTTCGAAGATCGTCACTCCACCTAGCCTGAGGGCGTCCTACCTTACGTTTGCCAATTCGCGGTCTCCACTCAAGAACACGTGTACCCCAACGATCATCGGTTCTACGGCTGATATGGCCGGCCCACTGCCACTTCAGCTTGCTAATTCTGTGAGCTATGTCGATAACTTTGGTTCTCTGCCGGATCACTTCGTTCCGGATTCGATCCCTCAGAGAGACTCCAAGCATAGCCCGCTCCATGGCTCGCTGAGCAACCTTAAATTTATGAACCAGCCGTACAGTGAGTGTCCACGTTTCGGCTCCGTAGGTCATAACAGGCAGGACGCACTGATTGAAGACCTTCGTCTTTAGGCTCTGTGGAATACGCGACGAGAAGACTCGACGAAGTTTTCCAAATGCTGCCCAGCCCAGCCGAATTCTTCTGTTAGCCTCCCTCTCAAAGTTGTTCTTACCAAACTGCAGAGTTTGCCCGAGGTAAACGTATTCTCGAACAACCTCGAGAGTACCGCCATTGACAGCAATCGGCCCTGGAGTGACGTGTTCGTTGAACATAACCTGGGTTTTGTCCAAGTTCATCCGGAGACCAAT
This sequence comes from Agrochola lychnidis, assembly GCA_963680765.1. Classification (NCBI taxonomy): domain Eukaryota; kingdom Metazoa; phylum Arthropoda; class Insecta; order Lepidoptera; family Noctuidae; genus Agrochola; species Agrochola lychnidis. The sequence goes on along the minus strand of OY796869.1, from coordinate 2,415,308 downwards.
GCGTACAGAAGAATTAACTAGGCCGTCCAGCATCTGCTGCAAGTCATGCAGCGATTCGGCCAATATGACGATGTCATCTGCAAATCTCAAGTGGGAGATGTATTCGCCGTTGATGTTAATGCCACGCCCTTCCCAGTTCAGCGTCTTAAACACATCCTCCAATGCGTTAGAGAACAATTTCGGGGAAATGACATCCCCTTGTCTCACCCCTCGACGCAAGGGGATATGTTCAGTACGCTGATCCTGAATTTGGACGGTCATTGTCGCGTTTTCATAAAGACATCTCAGCACTTGGATGTATCGCCAGTCGACTTGGCATCGCTGCAGAGACTCCAAAACAGACCAGGTCTCGACAGAGTCAAAAGCCTTCTCATAGTCCACAAACGCAAGACACAGTGGCCGATTATACTCATCGGACTTCTGTATAATTTGCCGCACTGTGTGAATGTGGTCTATGGTGCTGTATCCTCCTCGAAACCCAGCCTGCTCCGGTGGCTGAAACTCGTCGAGTCTTCTCGCTAGACGATTCGTAACGACTCTTGAAAACAACTTATATACGTGGCTAAGGAGCGAAATGGGTCTGTAATTCTTTAAAAGAGTCTTATCACCCTTCTTAAAGAAGAGAACGACCACACTCTCTCGCCACGCTTCTGGAGTTCTCCCAGAGAACAGGACAGAGTTGAAGAGCTCCCGAAGCTCTTTCAGTACAGGTCTTCCTCCAGCTTTCAGGAGCTCGGTCGTTATCCCGTCCTCACCAGGGGCTTTTCCATTTTTAAGTTGTTTAAGAGCCGCCTCGATTTCATCTTGGCTGACTTCTGGCAGGTCTTCCGTGTAATGGCGTGTTAAGGTGGCTCTGGAATCCTCATTTTCGGGATCAGGTCGAGATGCGTGCGATGCGTACAACTGGCCGTAGAAGTTTTCTACTTCCAAAAGGATCTCCGGCTTCGAAACGACGATATCCCCACTGGGTTTGGTCAACTTCGTCAGGTGGCTCCTCCCGAGTGACTGGACGAACACCTTCGACCCCCGATTTTGCTCAATCGCTTTCTCTATAGAGCGCGTATTGGAGCGTCGGAGGTCGCGTCGTACCAGTGTTCTTATATTTTTATTGAGTGCCCGTTGTTCTGACGAAGTGATAGGTGGGTTTTCACGTCGTTCCGTCATGAGCTCCAGAGTCTCTTTCGAAAGTTTGGACTTCTTGCCCTTACGCCGCATTTTACAAAAACGCGTGCCTTCCTCCCTGAGGATATCCGCCACTTGGTCGAGTGCCTGGTCAACGTCATTTGTGGTTTCCACGGCAGCAAATCGGTTCTCCAGGTTTGATTGGAACGCTTCAGATCCCAGCATGGTTTGGAGCATGTTTGGACGGAGCCTAGACCTCATCAAACGAGTTCGCTCGAGCTTAAAGTTGATATTCAGAGAGCCTCGGACAAGTCTGTGATCACTGCCGGTGTTGAACCTGTTGATCACCGAGACGTCCCTGAATATATGCTTCTTGTCCGCTATGATGAAGTCTATCTCATTTTTCGTCATAGTATCGGGGCTTCGCCACGTCCACTTCCTTTGGAGCTGTTTCTTAAAGAAGGAGTTCATCATGAAAAGCCCCTCCTTCTCAAGGAAGTTGACAAGCATTTGCCCCCTATGATTTCTGCTGCCAAACCCATAAGATCCTACTACCGATTCGCTGCAATTCTGTACTCCCACTTTAGCATTAAAATCCCCCATGAGAACATTGTAGTGGGCCTTAGTGGTGGAATGCAAGGCCTTGGAGATATCCTCAAACATTTCCTCCACTTCGTCATCCGAGTGTGCCGAGGTCGGTGCGTAAACCTGAATAACCTTGAGGCTATACCTCTTGGTTAACTTCACTACAAGGTACGCTACCCTGTTCGAGACACTGGAGACTTCTACAACGTTGTCACAAAGGGATTTGTTTACCAGGAACCCGACTCCGCCTTGGGATAGTTGGTTTCCCTCTCGAAAATACAAAAGGTGGCCCGATTCAAGGGTTATTGTGTCCTCTCCCTCTCTTCGGACTTCACTTGAGTCAATTTTTTTTTGATTTTTTTTTAAACCAACGAAAAATTTCACATGTCATCACGCCTGTATTTACCTGATGGATTAGGCAGAGGTGTATCTATAATACACTCACATTTCGCCAGTTATGTTTAAGTCCCATGTAATAGGGGGCGAGCCTATTGCCATCTAATCAGGCACAAATTTAAGCTCCGGACTGCTAGTGAGAAAATCCAGATGGAAAACCAATAACACTTTGCCCGACCCGGGAATTGAACCCGGGACCTCATGCTCAGTTGTAGCACTTGCGACCACTAGACCCACGAGCCAGTCAAGGGAATTTATTTTTTCAAAAGTCGGCATCGTAACGAAAAACCTCTTGGTATAACGATGTCTAATAAAATTCTGCTGGGGAGTTTGTTGCGCCACTTCTTCTTCCCAGCTAAAACACTAGGAAGTGGTGAAGGGTGGGCGTTTTGAGAGACTGTCTAATGTAATTTTGACGTTCGAAAAGTGCTGATTTACAGCCTAGTTTGAATAAATGACTTTTGATTTTGATTCACGCAACATTAGCCACTTCCGTCTAAGCGAACGTTTCTATTCTTAACACAAAAGTAAAACAAAATAGCCTACTTTGATTTTACTTCCCTTTAAAAAAGCTGGTACAGACAAATCCCGACATTTTCACTAAAATTCTATTCAAACATCTAAAAATAAAGGAAAAAATTAAAGAATTTCCTTCCATTCGCACGTTTTTGTGTAATGTTCGTTCGTTTCAAGATTATGCTCTGTGAGATTTTGCAGATATTTTTTTTATTGGATGAAATTGAAAAGGAGCTTTTCAATGGAGGGCTTATAATGTCAATAGGATCAGAGTTTTATGTTAGTGAATCTAGAAGTAAATGCTATTTCTTTGATTTGATTTCGATTGATGAATATGGCACCTACATTTAAGCATCGATTTATAAAACACTAGCTTCCACTAGCGGTTTCACCCGCGTGATATCTTTATAAATTATAGCCCATGTTACTCAGTGATAATATAGCATTCTACTCGTGAAAGAATTTTTTAAATCGGTCCAGTAGTTTTTGAGATTATTCATTACAAACAAAAATAAAAATCTTGACTCTTTGTAACATTAGTGTAGATAATTTCATTGTAAATTATTTCTTGCTTTCAGAATCATGGCAGTCCTGTGTCGCTTTATTTATTTATTTATTTATTGGATCTCCAACAGAGGCTACACAATTACATGCAAGATTACAAATACGAGGACAAATACGAGTGTGCGCTTCCAATTATGGGAGACCACATCATTCTCTTATAATCTAGGTAAAAACATTAAAGCTTGACAAAGTGAAATAATAATAATAATAAAATAAATCAAAACATAAAACTCGAAAATAATTATAAAGGAAACAAAATTAAATACAAAACAAATTAACAATAAAAACATTTAAGAAAATTGATAATAATAATAACCATAAAAGACAACAGACAAAGATAACAGTAATTAAGTCTTGGATATTATGACTTTAATATTTTTTTTTTTTTTCTTTTTTTTTATGAATTAAATAAAGGTATTTTTCCCTGTTGATACAGTATTTTTTTCTAGATATCTAATTTTAGATTGAAGGCTATTTTAAACTGACTTCAAAAAAGGACCTCCTCCTTTTTCCTCTTGCCTTCTCAGTTCGTTGGAATATATTTTTATTTTTTTATGTGTGTTCCCCGATTTCTAGAAGACGGCTGGACCGATTTGAAACAACAAAAGTGAAAAAAAAATTTCAAAAAAAATATGCAACCGACTTCCAAACTACAAAGTGAAAAATAACTTTAATTCCGGAAGTCGGTGCCAAAAAACTAAACTACTGATCCAAAGATACCGACTTCCGAAATTAATGTTATTTTTCATTTTGTACATAGTTTGGAAGTTGGTTGCAATTTTTTGTAAAAAAGTTTTTTAAAAGGTACGAATATCTAGTTTGATTGACAACTCGCAATAAGCAAGCGTGATAAATCAATATTCATTCCTTCTCTACATAAGAAGAAAATTTAACCCTGCAGTTTCAAAATACAAGCTGAATTTAATATACTGTTCACCACATCGTGGGTAAAAGTAAATAAGTAAGAAAAAAAGAATGTTTTTCAGTAAAAACGTCAGAAAAGAATTTAATAAAGTCCTACTTAGAGTTAATACGTGCTGCCTATATTGTGCGGTAAACGGGACCCGTAGGTATTTGGAAAAACCTTTTATATTCGCTTGGTAATGTCTGCGTGAAACACGTGTAAGGTATTCTGAAGTGTTTTGCTTTACCTGTGCCTTGTAAGATCAAGAATTTCGTTGCTGGAAAACTCAATATGACTGCCCAACTCAGGAATCGAAACTTACAATATCTTATCGATAAAGAGCACTTGATATGTATGCGCTTGCTACTCACACATAGTCCATATATTGTGAATGTGTGTGTTACACACTTGTCATAATTTCACGCTTGTAACCCCAAAGGGTTAGGCAGAGGTGTACCTACTTTTAGGACATTCGTATTTCCATCCACATTTCAACGAGACACAATAGAAATTTTATTTTTATTACTTCTGGGGGCGTTTAGTGCCCCGCAACGTGCTACGTCCCATGTAATAGGGGGCGAGCCTATTGCCATCAACCGGACACAAATCTAGACTCCGGGCTGCGACTGGAAAAACCCAATAACATTTCGCCCGACCTGCGAATCGAACCCAGAACCCAGAAGTAGCGGTCAACGACGCAGTAAGACTATTTATATTTTAATTTAATGATTTTACTTGTCTGTAAATCTTCAATGCATTAAATAAAATACCTGGGCGACCGAACGTTGCTCGGGTGAAAATGGAGATAACGTATTTTCCCAGATATGAGACCTAGCTAGATATTTTTTTGCCTCCTTAAACTTTCATCGAAATCGTTAGATCCGTTTTCGAGAACCTGATTCCAAATATATTATACAGGTTGTCCGGTAGAGAATGGATAACCTTGAAATAGCATTTATTAGACCTTGTGGCCGTTATAAAAGAAAATACAAAAATAAATATATCCCAAATTGTACCTAAGATTTTCAACTATTTTTTTTTTTCACCTTTTTTGCATTCTTCTTCATCACCACCACAAATAAAATAATTCTATCGAAAATTTGTTGTTGTAATATACGTTGACTATGCCGACAGAGAAGCAGTAAATAATGTGACTAGAAATAGCATAGTATTTTTTTTTTAATCGTGTCTCGGGTACTAGGATATTTTTTTTTTGAACGGCCATAATGTCTATTTTATGCTATTTCAAGATTATCCATTCTTTACCGGACACACTGTATAAAAATATTGGTCATTGAATAGTAGCGGATAACTCTTAAACACTACGATCTGTGGGGTACTTTACTTTTGAAATTTTATCTTATTAAAACTTCATAATGAATTTAAAACTTTACTAAAAATAATTATTTTCAAGGATCTACTTTTATTTTTATTTCTATATTTTCTTTTATTTTATTTAATATTTTTTTAGGATTATTCCCTTCTATTTTTACTTGAACAAGTCTTTTAACTTTGTCATTATCAATTTCTTTACCTTTATGACTAAGATTTATAATTTATGGATGAATTTAATAACTCTCAACATATATTTATCCATATAATCCCATCTACCTAATTTCATACACTAAACAAAATATATATGTACTTCACTGGCCCAACTACGACGAAAGTGTAAACCCAAAAACATTTCGCCCCATTTTCCTAATTCAAGCTCCCCGCGCCATGACAGTCGGACCATTACAGTATTGTACTATTTCAGAATAGGAATATTAAATATGTAAATGTCTAACTAGCTAACATTACGTAGATCTAAATATTATATTTTATGTCTAGGTCTGTCTGAGTTAACCTTTTAAGTCCATGTCCATATTTGAGTTGAAATAAGCAAGATTATGTTAGGGTTTTTGTGATGATTTAATTTATTATGTCTAGGTTTAATTAAGTGAAATAGGATAAAGTTGTTTGAATATTATTTTATGTTGAAATATCTTTAAAGTATATTTACTTTGTGGAATTAGACTATTCTCAATTCTGTACTTTTATTTTCACTAGTTTTGTGGTTGTGACGTCACATAAACAGCATAATCAACCTATAATGTTCCCACTGCTGGGACACAGGCCTCCTCTTTCTGTGAGAAGGGGTGGGCGGTAATCCACCACGCGGGCGTGGTGCTGGTTGGTGGATGTCACATGTCTTCGAATTTTTAGTTCTATGACGTGCCGGTTTCCTCACGATGATTTCCTTCATCGTTTTGAGAGCAGTGGTGATGAAATTATTTACACAAAGTGAAGTGCCTGCTTAGTTTTCAACACACAACGTACAACGTATAAGTCGCGGCCGTTTCCATTGCGCCACCATTGCTCTGTATGCTTTTAACTTAAGTAATTTTGTTATTGTGACGTAACTGGAGCAATATACTAAACATCTATGCCTCTCCCTTCTCGGAAAACAGGCGTGGTTTGCGCTGTAGTTATTTCGATATGCACCAATCCAACAGCTCGTAAGTAACCGTGGAGTTTCTTGCCGGCTCTTCTCCATATGAAACGACCAATTGGAGCCGTGCACCTACCTTCTGACGTTTCATAAGTGTCCCTATGTTGGTTTTGTTAATTTTATTATTTTTAATTTGACTCAAAAAGCATCTACCAATAGAGTTTACTATATTAAATGGTCCTTATATTCAAGTACTTAAAGAATAGATAACTAGCTCAATTCGTTTTTTTTTTTTTTTGTTAAAAGCAACTATAACTCTGGTGTATGTGATACAATGATTTTTTATTAGTACATGCACCAACGATACACTTTTTCTGTAATGACAATTTTTTACTCGATAATTTGTTTTTGTGAACCCTAAATGTGTTTTTTCTTAAATAAAAATTTATAATTATGATTACATTATTAGTGTAGGCAGTACCTAACGTCCTCCAGTCTTCGCTCCATGGGCACTCTAAGGCCCTCTTACACCAAAAATAATTAAATGTACCTATTTAGCGCTAAATTTATTTAAATAACTGACCCGACGGACGTCGTCCTGTCCAAATTTCAATCCATAGAAAAAAAGCACTTTTAATTTTTTCCGAATTTACCAATTTTCCGGGATTTTTTTTCCATTTTTCTGTCCCTAAAAACCTTATTTGAACTTTTACGAACATTTTAAACAAAAAATTGTCACATCAAATTGAAAAATCCTTTGATTTACCAAAATTTTTGACAAGTTTTCGACATTGATTCTCGCTGAGATGAGATCGCGACTTGAATTTCTACTTTTTTTGAGTACGAGATGGCTTCTGTCAATCGTCTGAAGTTGACAGAGACAGAATAATGTTTTAAATACCCACGTTTAGCGCTAAACGTATTTAGTGATTAGTAGTGCAAGCAGGCCTAAGACAGCAGAAGAAACAAAGACATTTGGAAAATACAAAAGTGCACGCCTCACGCTCATTCAAAAACAAAAATATATAAATATTTAAACAACTTTCATGAAGTATGTTTTAACTGCTTTTTTACCCATCAATATGGGTAAAATTTCTCACCTCGCAATCTTTACGTATTGTCAGAGACTATTTAGGTTTGCTTTGTTGGTTGCTAGACAACGAATAATTTTTTATTAATTACTGTTGGGGTTTCTGCGTCAGGTCGTCGTCGTGTCAGCGTCGTGGAATAAATCAGACACAAGGCTCCTTATTAATAACGTGTAATATATCGTTTTACAATAGATATAAGTATTTTTACAGTTTAAATAGATTTAGCAATTACAATTTGCGTGAGTACGTTAGCGTGTCACCAAGACAGTGAAAATCCGTAGCGCGTCGCTAGTGTCGCGCCGTGGTCTGCCCCTTCCCCGTGCGCCGCCTTCGTCTCATCGATTGGTTCTATGTGTTGCCAGTAGATGGTGCTGTGGTCGTCAACATGCCCGCGGCCTTGGAAACATCAGGTTCCAATGAAGCTGAGATGCTGCTCGTTCGGTTGTCATCAGGATGCAGGAGCGGGCAAATTCTTGGGTATGATCGTCGAATGACGCCCGTCGCTGTATTGATGGTTGCTACGCGTGAGATGCCATCTTTGCCGGTGAATGTGTGCAGCACTCGTCCAAGGCGCCACTTCAAAGGTGGTAGGTGGTCCTCTTTGATTAGGACGAGGGTGTCACGGGCAAGTGTGTCCTGGTTGAGTTGCCACTTCGTTCTCTTCTGGAGCTCAGAGATGTATTCGGTTGACCAGCGTTGCCAGAAGTTCTGTCTCATTTGTTCCACGCGATCATATCGTGGCAGGCGCTGCGTAGCCGTCGCAGTGAGGTCCCGACTGGCGGGTGCGGTGAGCGGTCGGCCAATCAGGAAATGAGCAGGACATAAAGGAAGAAGGTCGTTTGGATCTGTGGACATTGGGTGCATAGGTCGGGAGTTGAGGACTGCTTCAATTTGTGCCAATATCGTACTCAACTCTTCGTATGCAAAATGAGCATTTCCTATAATGCGACATAAATGAAACTTACAGGACTTGACCCCTGCCTCCCACAAACCACCGAAATGAGGCGAGTACGGCGGAATAAATGTGAATTCTATTGAATTGTTAGTAGTAAAATCTATAATGTCTGATTTTGAAGAATCTAAAAATTTTGAAAATTCCTTTAATGCTCCTACAAAAGTCGTGCCATTGTCAGAGTAAATCTGTAGTGGTTTACCACGTCGAGAGATGAAACGCTTCAACGCCAGCAAATATGCTTTAGTAGTAAGACTTGTGACCAATTCTAAATGTATTGCGCGCGTAGTAAAACATACAAAGAGACATATATAACATTTCGTTAACTTTGCCCCCCTCCCGGCATGGTTCAGCATGAACAATGGCCCAGCATAATCCACGCCACTACGTATGAATGGATACCCTGGCTCCAATCGTTCGGTAGGTAAGTTACCCATTTGTATGTTTAATGGTCTAGGTCGCATACGCTTGCACCTCATACAGGTGTGCACCACTTGTTTAGCCAAGTTACGCCCTCTAATAGGCCACCAAGTATCACGAATTGTGGCCAGTAATAACTGAGGCCCTGCGTGTAATAATGATTTATGTTGATGCTCAAATATAAGGCGAGTCAATGTGTGTTTACCACACAACAACAAAGGATGTTTTTTATCGTACGAGAACGAGTCTGAATATGATAGTCTGCCTCCTACTCTAATCAAATCGTGTTCATCTAAGAAAACATTTAAACTAGAAATACTGCGTGGGCATTTTAATTGACGATTTTGTTTTAATGTTTTATAAACATCTAAGAAAGATTGTTGTTGTGCTATTCGGGTTAAAGTTCTAATAGAAATATCTAATTCATCCATCGATAGGCAACCTGTGAGCCGTTCTGTTTTTAGTTTTGTGCGGCTATTGTTCATGAAACGCATAATGTACGCCACTACGCGTCGCAAACGATTATAACATGAATACCTATCGAATATAAAAGAATCAGAATTTACTTGAACGAGTAATGAAGTTTTAAGTGATTTTAATTCAGGTAATTCATCGTTATTAACATTATTATAAGAATTAATATCATGTTCCCATTGTGTGTTAGGAACCTTTAGGAATGGCGGTCCGCGCCACCACAACTCACAAGTCTTAAGTATATCTAGATGCACACCGCGCGATAACAAATCAGCTGGATTTTGTTTACCGGCTACATGAAGCCACGGCTTATCGCCCGTGAGTTCATTAATCTGTGCAACGCGGTTCTGCACAAATGTTTTTAATAAATTAGGTGACATTTTGAGCCATCCTAAAACTATTGTTGAGTCTGACCAAAAGTAGACGTTATTAAAAGATAATCTTAATGAGTTACAAATTTCTGTAAACAACTTTGCAGCTACTAGCGCGCCACATAGTTCTAAGCGCGGCACGCTAACAGGTTTAACGGGAGCGACCTTACTTTTCGCACATAACAACGTGACTGATATCACCTGTGCATCTGTATAGCTGCGTACATATGCGCAGGCGCCGTATGCGTCTTGCGAGGCGTCACAAAATATATGTAACTCAAGAATGTGTGTATTTTCTCCAATGACATAACGTGGAATGCGTATGTCTTTTAAATTAGGTAATTTATGAATGAATTTTTGCCATTCTACTAGTATATGGTTAGGAACTGCGTCATCCCACCCTATCTTACATAGCCACATCTTTTGTAATAGAATTTTAGCTATTATTATATTTGGTGTAAGTAAACCTAAAGGATCATATATCTGCGCGATGACTGAAAGAATATTGCGTTTGGTAGTGTGAGTTACGTGATGATCACATTTTGTGCTAAAATACAATTCATCGGATGAATAAAACCATCCCATACCTAGTGTTTTGGTATGACAGTTTTCTCCTAGTGTGAATTCCTTAGAAGTAGACGGTAACTCTGTTTGTGGAATTTCTGAGTTAAATATCCATTTTCTAAGGGAGAAACAACCTGATTCTAATACTTCAGAGACATCTCTGCATATTTCTAATAACTTTTGTTTATCCTGATGTCCCGTTATTAAATCGTCAACGTAAAAGTCGTCATTAATTACTTGTGCGATGACGTCATCTTTACATTCTAACGCGAGTTGTTTTAAACATCTAATACTGAGATACGGCGCAGACGCCGTCCCGTAAGTGACGGTGTTAAGTTGAAATACACCGAGCGGCTCAGATGGATCTTCCCTCCAAAGTATTAGTTGCAGATTTCTCTGATCAGGCTGAACTAATATTTGCCGATACATTTTCTCAACGTCGGCGCATGCTACATATTTAAATTGTCTAAAACGGAGTAAAATTGAAAACAAATCATTTTGTAACGTAGGCCCAATGTGTTGTATGTCGTTTAATGATTTGCCCGAAGTGGACTTTGCACTTGCGTCAAAGACAACTCTAAGTTTGGTTGTTGAACTATTTTCCCTGTAAACACCATGATGTGGTAAGAAATAACAAGGTGAAGAGTATTCTGTTATGCGACTCATGTGACCCAGACCTAAATATTCACTCATAAAATCGTTATACATTTTTCTATAGCTCGGCGCGCTCCTAATTAGTTTGCGTTCGAGTGCAAGAAACCTGTTTTTTGCCATAGAAAATGTGTCATGTAAAACATCAGCTGATTGACTGAGTGGAATGCGCACAGAAAAACGGCCCTTAACGTCACGTAAAGTCGTATCTGTGAATAAATTTTCGCATGCACTTTCATCTTTAGTGAGATTTTTGTGTGTTGAAGTTATTTCTTCCAGTTCCCAAAATCGTTTGAGTTCTGAATCTAATGTTTGCGTGAAATTACAATGACTTAGGTTAACGCGTGAAACCTTTTTATGTACAGTTCCCGGTATGATCCAACCAAGTTGTGTGTTTTGTAAGTATGGACCATTCGGCAACCGTATCAGACCTTCACTAAGCAGGTCCCAGAACTTATCTGCCCCTAACAATAAATTAATATCGCCAGACAGATAGAATTCTGGATCGGCAAGTTGAACATTGCCTGGTATTTCTATGTGATAATTACCTCCTAGTGATGGTAATTGTGCCGTAATACGAGGCAAAACTAAACAACTAAAGTGCGTGTTATATGTGTTCGTTTTGGATCGCAACTGAATACGACAAGATTGCGTGGATTGGGAAATAGTGTTACCTACCCCTATTACTTGAACAGTGGACTGTATCAATGGAAGATTAAGTTTTTTACAAAGCGATTCAGATATGAAGCAATGTTGGCTCCCATTATCGAGGAGAGCTCGCGTTGTGTGATAGTTATGATGTTTGTCCGCTATTTCCACTAATGCGGTCGATAATAATACCGGATTTAAAAAACATTGTGCTTTGGTATTATTATCTTCCTTGTATATTGTGTGCGATTTGTGAGAAGTGGTGAGCGGCATCTGTATGTGTGAAGCACTCGTATCATTTGACTCAGACTGTGGCACTCTTTGCGTGATTTGAGCAACAGCTGATGATGTACGAGCATCTACAACACCATCTGTGTGAATTAAGGTGTTGTGTTTTTTGTTACAATGCCTGCACGGCCCATACCAACACTCGTTTACTGCGTGATCGGATCGTAAACAATTACGACATAACCTTTTCTCCTCAATGAAATTTAGTTTATCTTGAAGAGATAAATTAAGGAAATCTTCACACGAGTAAACCGGGTGATTGGAACCGCACTGAGCGCATTTGTAACGTGGTGATTTTTTGTTATTGTTATCTTTGCGTGTAATAACATGACTGTGTGATTTGGTGACCGACTGTTTCTTTGTGTGAGTGTCTACTGATTGTTTGCTTTGAGGCCTAATCGATTCTAAAAAATCAGCACGATCCTTGAGGAATTTCATTAATATAGACAGCTTTAATTTTCCTATTTTCGGGAGGGTACTTTTATAACTTTCCCACTCGCGATCGGTCGAAGAATCTAACTTGGAAGTTATTATGTGGATAATCAAAGTATCCCACATATCTGTAGGTTCGTCTAACGTTTTTAGCGCCCGAATGTTTCTTAAAACTGTATCTATCAATTTACGAATTTGAGAAGCTGATTCTTTATTCATCGTTTGAGCATAGAATAAAGCTTTAACGTGATTACTAACTAGCAAATTATCATTGTTATATCTATTCTCTAAAAGACTCCAAGCAACTAAATAGTTGTCGGAAGAAAACTCCAGTGCCTTAACTACTTGTAGTGCATCACCTGTAAGAACTGAACGTAAGTAGTGGAACTTCTGAACATTATCTAGATTGTCACTATTGTGTATCATTGATAAGTAAGTATCGCGAAACTCGAGCCATTGATCGTACGAACCGTCGAATTTCGGTAATGAAATTGTGGGTAACTTCATGCAATTAAAAGTGCGACTTTGACCACTAACATTTTGAGTGGAAGTATCTTTTAAAATACATTTAGCCCTGCCCACAATAGCATAAAACTGATTTTGAAACGTTTCTCTCTCTAGTAGTTCCCCGTCCAACTGACTATCTGACACAATGGAATCTAATTCATCTTGTATAATAGAAAATTGATCGATTAGCAATTTAAAGGCCTGAAAACGCTCCTCTAACTCTGCTTTTTGAACGTCCGTTATTTGCGAAACATCTAAGGACTGCGCATATTTTGAAAACAAAGTTAATTTTCGTTTAACGGTACCTCTTTTTTTAACTAAATCGCGAATGATATCTTCACTACTTTCTATTTCTACTATTGAATGCCTCTTATTGTTACTCATTTTGGTGGTTTGCAAGAGAGAAAGATCAAGTACTTACAGTTGACCGGCGTGTGCCTGAGCGATGTAGGTAGACGCACAATTTTGCACCGTAGTCGAATACTGGAATATTGCGAAAAATAACGATATTAGCACAAACTGAGCACAGGACTTTGGAAGGAAATTGGGTGGATTGACCTGACCGTTGCTGAAGATGGTGCTTGCTGCTTCTGATGAACATCCGGCTCGAAGGACCAAATATGTTGGGGTTTCTGCGTCAGGTCGTCGTCGTGTCAGCGTCGTGGAATAAATCAGACACAAGGCTCCTTATTAATAACGTGTAATATATCGTTTTACAATAGATATAAGTATTTTTACAGTTTAAATAGATTTAGCAATTACAATTTGCGTGAGTACGTTAGCGTGTCACCAAGACAGTGAAAATCCGTAGCGCGTCGCTAGTGTCGCGCCGTGGTCTGCCCCTTCCCCGTGCGCCGCCTTCGTCTCATCGATTGGTTCTATGTGTTGCCAGTAGATGGTGCTGTGGTCGTCAACAATTACAAATACTACTATGAATAAAAAAGCCATTTTCAATAGAGTTTCTCCTAAGGCTGTAACGAATCTAAAAAAAAAATGAATTAATTAATTGATTTTTTCGCAATCTACAATGTTTTCATGTTTCACATTTGATTGACGGGAATTTTTTTAAACCATTTTGATGTTTTATCGTTTCTGCTGCATTTAATAAATTTTTGAAAGAAAAATGAATCTCTATTTAATTATCTATATAATGGTATATAAATTAAGTAGGTTCTATGTACTAGCGGGAGTGTAACAATAAAAATAATTGCAGAAAGGAGGCAAAACAATTTTTTTGATCGCAGAGCACTCTCTAATGCTTCACATTAGTCGTGCAAAAGAATGATTAAAATTATTGAACTGACGGATTAAAACTCCCTTCTCTCCAAAGATTACTCCGTTCATATTTCCAAGTTCCATGAGCCGTATTCCCGGCAACATTAAACTAATTAATATCGACCATAAAGCGAACACGCTGGATTTCAGTCTGAAGTTATTACCTACAATCACATGGGGAGTTGTTTGTAATATAAATTATAATATTACGCCATTTCTTGTACCAGCGTGATGTAGAGTTATTAAATTATAAATACCACCTGGCTTTAAGGTATGAGTAGTACTTTTGAGACCATTGCAGGGTTAAATTAAGGTCTTTTTCATAGGTATCATTTGTGACATGGGGAGGTATGAGAGAGTATAGCTCATGCTGTCATCAAAATATTAGCCAATCAGCAAAACCCTGGTAAATCAGGTATGTACGCTACTTACAGACAAACTATGTTCTAAATGTCCCTCGGCAAACCTCGGGTTTTTTCAGTCGTCGGATTTCTATTCGTTGCCCTTTGCACTTGGTGCATATCGGACGCTCTCAATCGACTTGGAAGTATATAGAGTTGTTAATAAATAAACGTCTTATATTAATACTTTTTAATTTAACCGCTCAAGCCCTGGTAATGTATGTATGTGTAATGTATTAAAAAAATGGGAGGGAAGCCGCTAAAGTCGCAGGCACGAAAGATAGGAAAATTGTTTTACAGCTCTATATAGTTCACACGGAAATCAAAGCAAAACAACAATAAAGTACTTAGTTCTGAATTCTTAGGCTCGGTAGTTTCTAAGATAAGGGGGGGCCAATGACCAATTTATATCTGTTTTCTTAAATATCTTTAAAATATTTTATTTTAAAATGATTAATAACTAATATTTGAGATCCTCAATGGAGAGGGCTATGCTAGGAGTTTCCCTACGTGATCGAATCAGAAATGAGGAGATCCGCAGGAGAACCAAGGTAACCGACATAGCCCGAAGAATTGACAAACTTAAGTGGCAATGGGCAGGGCACATTGCTCGCAGAGGGCCGAAAGATTCTGGAGTGGCGACCACGTACCGGAAGACGTAGCGTTGGAAGGCCTCCCACAAGATGGACCAATGACGTTGTGAAGGCCGCAGG